>JAYKKM010000071.1:90000-690000 GCA_035772405.1 Chrysogorgia sp. JL179-B06 | reverse complement strand
AGCAGGGGACACGCGAAGTCATTGTATACTAATTCAACAGTGAAATACAAAGAAAGTTTGGCTCTGAACTTTAAAGTTTAAACAGACCTGTTTAGACAATATTCGCTCAATTCCCAAACTTTCATTGTACAGTGTGTATAAAAAAAAACTGAACCCTTAGAAAACGGTCTTCTACTCCTGGGAAATTAAAAACACGGTCTTAATACACCTGGGAAATTAAGATAACTTGTAATCGTATGAAGGAGCATAGCTGCTTTTTAATAATTTCATTGTAATGGTTGTTGAAAAGCCCTTTGGGGAACAAGCAATAAATATCTATCTATCTATCTAGCTGCAAAGAAACATGTTAAATATATTAACGTTTCTTTGCAGTTATGCTCCTTCATACGTTCACAAGTTATCTTAATTTCCCAGGTGTATTTAAGACCGTCTTTTTAATTTCCCAGGAGTATAAGACCATTTTCTAAGGGTTCAGTTTTTTTTTATACACACTGCTGAATCACTATGCAATGTTTTTGCGTGCTCCTGTTTTGACGTCATTTCCCGCGAATAGTAAATCACTTTAGCAGAGGTAAAAGGCATGAAGATGAAATTTTCGCACTACAAGATATTTTACAATTCTTCTCAAAAGACTCCAAAGATTCCAAAGATCACAAATATGAAAAATCTCCAAACCCCAGATAGGCACCTTAAGTTTCAGAATCAAGAGACTCCTGAGACAAACTTCAGAACTTCTGTAACCGTCGTTCTCATGTCTCTCGATTTCGGAGCTTAGGTGGATCTTGGATGGGATCTAATGCTGACCCCTAATTGTATCGAACTACGAGCATGTTCTTATGATGACCAGAAAAAGGCAATTTAGTCTACCTTTTGCAGGGCGCATGGAGAATGAAGTACCATCTTTACAGTTCAAAGGTTTCCAAGTAAAATCCGCAGCGTAGTTTCGTTTGTTTCTGATGGTGACAACACCTCGAAAACCTAAAATAGATATAAACTTTGATTGTTTCACAAAAAAACATCGACTACAGGGAGGTGAGAAAACATAATAATCGGATGAAATGACGATATATTAAGTTACGAGAACAGGAAACTGTTTGTCTTTCTTAAGATGTTGCTACATGAGGCAGATTTTTTAATATCATATTTGGATCAATCAGTATCTAGTTAGTTTCAGGCTGTGTTAAACGCTACAAACAGTTCCATGTTCTCGTAAAAGTTAACTTAATATCACCATTTCACTATAGACTCAATGTGTTTTAAAACTTTACATAAATTTATCTCACCAAGTTCATCATAATGTTCCTTACCTGATTCAGCGGCCATGCCTGTGGTTGGTGCTAGGGTTAGTTTATCACAAGATAATTCGAGAGCAACAGACACAACTTGAGCCGTCACAACAAGATGAAACTGGTGTTGGTCGTTTATCGTATAGTCAATACTCCTGCAAACATAATACCAAGGATACCTCTCTTTACATCAAGATGGCGATAATAAAATTAAATTCCACCCCACTCCGTTCCATTCCAATCCATTCCACTCCACTCCGTACCATTCCTCTCCATTCCATTCCGTTCCATTCCGTTCCATTCGATTCCTCTCCGTTCCATTCCGTTCCATTCCACCCCACTCCGTCCCATTCCAATCCACCCCATTCCTCTCCATTCCATTCCATCGTTCCATTCCACAACACTCCGTTCCATTCCGTTCCATTTCATTCCACACCGCTCTGTTCCATTTCACTCCATTCCATTTCACTCCATTCCACACCACTCTGTTCCATTCCACTCCGTTCCATTTCACTCCATTCCACACCACTCTGTTCCATTCCACTCCGTTCCATTTCACTCCATTCCACACCACTCTGTTCCATTCCATTCCACTCCGTTCCATTCCATTTCACTCCATTCCATTCCATTTCATTTCACTCCATTCCATTCCATTTCACTCCATTCCCCATTCCGTTCCATTCCACTAAACTAGTCCCACGCTCCTTTTACCATGCAAAGCGTACCTTTCAAATATTCCCTTTGAATTTGACTCAAACAATAAGTTTATTCTCGAAGTTGAATGAGGAGGAATGACTTGTGACAATGGTGAAGACTGACGTAGCTCACGGCAGTCAATCTAAATTAAAAGGTGTTGCAAAAAAATAAAAAATAAAAAATAAAAAAATAAAAATATATAAACCTATTCGTGCTTTGAGATCATCAGACCGTAATCTTTGGTAGCCTGTGTACAGCCTGAATATATACACCTGTAATTCAGTCTGTGAAAACTCGCACGATAGCTTGTCGACCCACAGAAATTGAGCTTCTCAGATATGAGAAGTAGATTTTAAGTGGTTTACGACTCGTATGATTCATAATTAATAGTTTTTTTATTGGATTTTTTGTTCTCACAAGAATCCCAGAGAAAATTGTAACTGGAATAAGTCAAGGGTTGTGATTTGAACAATCAAAATCTACTACTCAGATCTGAGTAGCTCAGCGGCGGGTCGACAAGCTATTATTATTATTCACATATTGAATTAATTTATATTCAGGCTAGTTCCTCAAAGCTTAATCTTTGGTAGACTCTTCTTGTAATTATTACAAATAGTTTTAGTAATCACTGAAACCAACCTTTACAACAACGTGAATGTGTTGGTCTAAGTTGTTCCCAACAGTAAGATATTTCGTTGACATAGATCTCTGACAAACTTCACCAAAATCAATCAAAGCCGATTCTAAAGAGACAACCAGACACAAAAAACAAAGTTAAAGCGAAAAGACGTACACAATAAATATTCAAAATAACGCCTTGTACTCACCAATTTCAATTCTTCTTAATTCCTGAGGAGACAATACTTTATTGCAATCGAGCTTTTCAATATCGGTCAGTGGGATTGCGTTGAGACCTTCGACTAACTAGGACAATATCAAAGTATATTATTTTATAAAAGTAAAGTGCTGCGTAGACAGTGTTTTGAATATATAGCAAAGTGAAAAGGTGGTAAACTGCCAAGAATTTAGTGACGAAATACTGACGTTTCGAGCGGAGCCCTTCATCAGAGTAAGACGTCAGTATTTCGTCACTAAAATTCTTGGCAGTTTACCACCTTTTCACTTTGCTATATATTATTTTATAGGTATACAAATAGTGCTTGGCAAGTACTATGTACTAAATACTTTAAAAGGTTGGTGTACTGCCGAAATAGTGTGTAGGAGGTCTAACGTTATAACTGAGCAATTTTGTGCAATAAATAATACAATAATTATTCTGTGAGGATGTTTTTTCAGAAATGATATCGGACGTTTTGATAGTTTGATCTTATAACTCACTCTTTTGGCTGTAGACAAGGATTTTGTGCTCAATAATCTTTCACCAGAACTTCTTAATTCACTTTCAACTATAAAATAAAATTCGATATTTTATTACGTGCCGTAATTAAAATGATGTGAAGTAAAATAAAATATAAAATAAGAAATGAGATCTTGATTTGCTATTTGCCAATGGTTACCTTTCTCTGAGAAACCCGCTTCTTTTGTGGACAGTTTACGAGGTTTTAATCCATGAGCTGGTTTTATTCCAAGGTCTTTAACACCCTCCCATCTCCTCATTTCCCTAACAGCAAAAAAGACAAAGGATTCCTTAGGAATGTTCCTCACAAACGAAGTAACTCAACTTTTAGAAAGTTAGCTAACACATGCAATACAATTCTTTAAACCTTTTTGTAAGCTGCCACAAAATGTGTATCTACGTTCTGGTAGCTCAATGGTAGTTAGAGCGCGCATCAAACCAGAGATCAAAAGGTTGCAGGTTCGATTCCCGTCTGGGGCTCAGAAACATTTTTTCTGAGTTTGCATTTAAGCTTGAGTAGCAAACAATTCACAAAAGTAGTTAGTTATCCTTGGTTTATCTTGAATAATAAAATGTAGATAGTTTATTTGTCGTCATCTTAGCTTTCAGCACCTTTTATTCATCTTCGTTTCCCGAAATGTTCGCGAATCTCGAATGTAGTTCAGGTACAATTGTTCGTGGTCCTGTTTTCTTTTTTCCTTCTTCATCAGTGAGAGCAAAATCTGGGTCGATGTATGAATACCTTTCAACACCTGTGAATTTTGTTCTGAAATAACAACAAATGAGATTAACTTACTTCATTCGCATCATTCCTTCCAATTCCTTCCTTCCTTCCTCCCTCCCGTCCTTCCTCCTTCCCTTCCTTCCTTCTTTCTTTCCTCCCTTCCTTCCTTCCTTCCTTCCTTCCTCCCTCCCTTCCTTCCTTCCTTCCTTCCTTCCTCCCTCCCTCCCTCCTCCAACCCTTCCTTCCTTCTTTCCTTCCTTCCTTCCTCCCTTCCTTCTTCCCTCCTTTCTTCCTTCCCTTCTTTCTTTCCTTCCTTCCTTCCTTCTTTCCTTCTTCCTTCCTTCCTTCCTTCCTTCCTTCCTTCCTTCCTTCCTTCCTTCCTTCCTTCCTTCCTTCCTTCCTCCTCCAACCCTTCCTTCCTTCCTCCCTCCCTCCCTCCTTCCCTCCTCCTCTTCCTTGCTTCCAATCCCTCCCTCCTTTCCGCCATAAATACTCACTTGATTTTCAACCTTCTGTCTGCTGGTCTAATACTTGAAGCTCTGTCATTAGGTTTAGCAACAAGCAAGGTATCAGAGAGTGGCCTCTTATTCACACTCATGACATTACCATTCGTAATTCTTGATGAACTTGAAGACGATGCATGTGCATTGATAAAACATACATCATCACCAGCATTTTTTGTTTGATGTCTAGAGCACAACCCTTGTACCAATACATGTAAAGTATGAATCACCACTTGTTTATAACTGACAGAAGTTATAGATCTGCAGGCATGACTGGTCGTATGATAACTTGGGTCTAGTATAGTTCCTAATAAGTTGATATCCAATTTTGAATTAAAGTCTCCCATCTGATTAGGCTTGAAGGAAATCATAACATCTGCAGACCGAGAGGTTTTTAAAAAACCTTTGAGAGGACTTGGATGAAAGTGAGCCACTGGTTTGATGGAAAACGTAATTGGTAAGAGAGAAGAATTGTTGGTGATAGAGCAGAGTGCGTCTATGTGTTCACCAACAGCACATTCACCAAACAGAAATTTCGCACCAGGTGATAAGGAAACATCGACTGGGATAGCAGTTCCTGTGACAGCAATTTCCAGTTTGTAACCTAAAAAGTAAAGTCGAAATGAGAGAATGATACAAGAAGGTGCGGGACAGTACAACAGAGCTAGGCTCCAAATTAAGTACGCCCTTTAAATGATAAAAATGAACATAAATTACAATAGATACAATAACTGCAGTACATAGAGTGTATACATAAATATATATTAGGTATAGAATACGTACATAAATATATAAAAATACACATGCAAATGCACATTTAAATACGTACATAAATATATAAAAGCAATATAGCAATAGTATTAGTAACAGCAAGGGTTAGAAGAGAGCACGTTACGTGAAGCGTGACATTTTAAGCAAGTAGATTTCCAAGTGCAATAGTTATCTACGTCGTAATTATTGTTTAGAGCATTAGTATAGTGATTATAAAGTTGACTTTTAAAATATTTAACTGAATTATAATTTCGTATTAAGCTAATGGTAGATTATTCCATAGTTTAGGTAAACGGTGAAAGTAATTCTAGTTTGAAAGAGTTTAGTGCGACACTTAGTACAGTACACTTAATAGTACGACACTTAGTAAAGTACAGTTAGTAGTACGACACTTAGTAAAGTACAGTTAGTAGTACGACACTTAGTAAAGTACAGTAGTAGTACGACACTTAGTAAAGTACAGTTAGTAGTACGACACTTAGTAAAGTACAGTTAGTAGTACGACACTTACATGGTTAACCAATGATATTACTAAGAGAAGACATGCTGATCACTCCACATACCTTGTTTCAATGTTCCTTCTTCACTTTTATTAATACTTCCAACTGCTTCAATATTCATAAACAAAGCATAATCCTTTCGTGGTGTAACTTCTTCTGTATTTTGCCATCCATGGATGGACTTTTGAAACCTTGGGCTGAACTTAAAGTGAACAACACTCATCTCTCCAGCACCTAGTTCTCCTTGGTTAGGAAAAACTGTGACCAATGAGGTTAAGTCTTCTCCATCATAACCATCTTCAGAATGAAGGGTTCGTTGCTGAGATGCAACCAATGCAGTAGCACTCTTGGTCAAATCCAAGCCCTTATAATGAATTATAAGAAAATTATAAAAAGCCTTGTTAGTTTGATAGTTAGGAACCTAATTAATTGTTCTATAAAAGTAGAGTGCTGCGTAGGTAGTGTTTTGGATATATAGCAAAGTGAAAAGGTGGTGTGAACTGCCAAGATGTTTTAGGAACGAAATACTGATGTTTTGAGCGGAGCCATTCATCAGAGTAAGATATACTTGTAATTATAAAAGTAGAGTGCTGCGTAGACAGTGTTTTGAATATATAGCAAAGTGAAAAGGTGGTAAACTGCCGCAATAATTTAGTGACGAGATACTGACGTTTCGAGCGGAGCCCTTCATCAGAGTAAGAGTCCTTCATACGAGCGGAGCCCTTCATCATAGTTGCTTTAAGTTCTGATTATTGAAATATCTTCCTAAAAATCCGTTTCGTGCTCTGAGTGAGTGTTGATCAACGAATGAAGGACAAAAGATTACAAAAACAAATAATTAAAAATGTTTGTTCAACATAGGTTTGGTGCTAAGAAAAAATATGAAAGCTGCTAAGTTCTCAAAAGAGAACTGGAATAATATGAAAAAGAGAAATAACAAAACTTCAATGTGTTGAAAAATACTTAAGTAAGAGTACTTACGTATATTCATGGACGACGTTTCGGACAATGTGTCCTTCTTCAGCTCAGATCTTCATCAGGTCCATCTGACCTGAAAAAGGTGACTTTCCTCAGGTCTATCTGACCTGAAGAAGGACACATTGTCCGAAACGTCGTCCATGAAGGTACTAAGTACTCTTACTTATGTATTTTTCAACACATTGAAGTTCTCTTATTTCTCCTTTTCATATTATATCCATAGGTTTGATCATAGTCAATCAAGATATGGTCTGGAAACTCAGCTAAAGTCTTTGTTCTATCTTTT
The DNA here is from genome assembly GCA_035772405.1 of Chrysogorgia sp. JL179-B06. Taxonomy (NCBI): domain Eukaryota; kingdom Metazoa; phylum Cnidaria; class Anthozoa; order Scleralcyonacea; family Chrysogorgiidae; genus Chrysogorgia; species Chrysogorgia sp. JL179-B06. The sequence continues at coordinate 682,899 of JAYKKM010000071.1, read as the reverse complement.
TGTTCGTCTTTATGCAATTTTGTGCACGGTGCACGGTCACTGAACCTATTGTATTTTGAGTATAATGAAGCAATCATCCAATAGAATCGTTTGGGTTTAATCGCTCAACCGTGTTGTTTAAATATTAATAAACCTAAAACAAAGGATGTGCTCGGTGTAAGGTACGGTTCAACATCAAAACGTAGCTCATTATAGTCGCTTTGAAGTTTGCCGAGTTTCCAGACCATATCTCGATTGACTATGGTTTGATACTTACAGTATTGTGGTACTTACAGTACTACTAGGGATGGACATAATGATTACTTTTCTAACCATTGAATTAACCAGTGTTTTTTATGAAGCTTTAGCAATATATCCCACCAGATGCATTTAAGCCCCAGAATATAACATGGACATATATTACCTCTTCCAAATGACTTCAATTAGAGTAAAAACTAAACATGCAAGTATTCTTGTTTGTAAACACTCACCACCTCTTGTCCTTCTGCTCCTTCTTCCAAAACAACAACATAATTCATTGTATCTGGTCCATTATTATAAAGTAAGAATGACTTTACTTGATCTGTCCCGTAGAATGTCGCACCAAACTTAATAAATTCAACCTCTTCCTTGTTTTCCATGTTTAACAACTGTAATTTCCTGTCAACCACATCACCAAGAATTTCTACAAAACTGTTTTCTTGTCCTTCAAGTTTAACACTAAACATAAATTATATTTAATTAATTATACTTAAAGTTAATTATAAAATAAATTACACTTATAATTAATTATAGGAAAGTTTATAAATTGAGGTAAGTTTTCAATTTTGTGTTTTAAAAGTTTCAAAATTTGTTTGTCTTAAACTGTCTTAAAAAGTCTTAAACTGTCTGGATTATTGTTCCACAATATTGGTGAAGATTGTTCCACAATATTGGTGAAGAGAACACTCATGTAAAGAACCTTTGGGTGATTGTGGCTTCAGATTAAATATATATTTCATTCATTGTCACCAAATTCCTTTGCTTTCCATGTGCCAATTGCCTATAGAAGCCTATAGGTTTCCTATAGGATCAGGGTCCGAATTAGCACTCAAAAACAGCTTCGCATTTTTCTTTATTGTCACAATGTAGCGTAACATCTCCCAACGTAGTGTGACGTCTTACAACGTTGCGTAACGTCTTACAACGTAGCATAACGTTTTACAACGTAGCATAACGTCTTTCCACGTAGCGTAACGTCTTACAATTAACTTTACGTAGCGTCGTACAACGTTGCGTAGCGTCTTACAACTTTACGTAGCGTCCTACAACGTTGCGTAACGTCTTACAACGTTGTGTAGCGTCTTACAACATAGCGTAACGTTTTACAAAGTAACGTAACGCCTTAAAACGTAGGTCTTACAACGTAGCGTAACGTCTTACAACGTAGTGTAACATCATTAAGTCCTATAATTGACGTTTACATCACTTGCGTCGCGTCCACGGTGAACTTGGTTACTTAAAATCAGCTTCGCAATTCTTAGAAAAATCACTTCGCAGATTTTCGAAATTTTCAATTGCGAATTGCTAATTCGGACCTTGAGGATCCTATAGGTTTCCTATAGACATGCATATAGGCAGGCCTATAGACTTTTTTTGTTAGGTATTGTCTGAACTGTTGTTATACATAACTCATAAGTAACTCTTATACATAAGTACTCTTATACTTCAACATATTGAAGTTTTCTTATTTCTCTTTTTCATATTATATCCAGTTCTCTTGAGAACTTAGCAGCTTTCATGTTTATTCTTAGTTACATACTTGACAACTTCCTTTAACTTGCCACAAGTTTTACTGATGAACTCAACCTAAAATAATGAGTAGTTATAGTTAAACATGCAATTAAAAACTTTCATTGATTATCATGATTAAATATATAATTGTAGGTAACTATATAAAGTGCAAGCTGTGCTAGGAAAAAATTAGACAAGATTTTAGACAGGACCTATACGTACATGTACCTACCTACATGTACCTATTACTTACTTACTTACTTGTACCACCTATTACTTACTTACTTACTTACTTACTTGCTTGCTTACTTACTTACTTGCTAATTACTTCCTAATTACTTCCTTCCTTCCTTCCTTCCTTCCTTCCTTCCTTCCTTCCTTCCTTCCTTCCTTCCTTCCTTCCTTCCTTGCTTGCTTGCTTGGTTGGTTGGTTGGTTGCTTGCTCTTACTCCTAACTTAACCAACAACATTTGACTGGATATTGACTGTCACAACACGACTTGTAGTTCAACAAGTACTTGTGAACACATGGCACGACTTGTCCCAGGTTTAAATACCATGATTAACCTTGGCCTGCCATCTGAGTTCTAGTGGCTCAATGATTAGAGCATCAGGCTAGCATTCAGAAGGTTGGGGGTTCAAGTCCTGTCTGTCAAGCTATATTTGACAACTTAACACAGCTTGCACTTCAAAACCTTTACAATGACTTTATGTTAATTATAAGTTAATTATTTTACAATTATTCCGCATTTGAAATAAATTATGAAAATTATTATGATAATTAAACAATATCATGATATTGTTTAATTATCATAATAATTTTCATAATTAATTTAAAATGCAGAATAATTATAAAATAATTAACTTATAATTAACCTTAATTTTCTGAGATGTTTCTGCTTCAACTACACCACTGGTTGGTGTTATAGTGATGGGTTGTTTTCCATTGTACTTGATTTTAAATTCTCCAGATTTTCTGCCATAATTATCAATTGAAAAGTAACGAGTGAGGATCTTTCCATCAGCCACAGTACAACCAAAGTCAACAGGACCACAAATTTCAAGTTGCGATGATGGACTGAATCTATATTTTAAGATTAAACCCCAAAGTATAACTATCAGTAAGAATTACAGTGTAAATTATGCAAGAATGCATTTTCAGGTTACATTGATTGATGTGTTGTATACACCAGAGGCGGATTAAGGACCCCAGGGGCCCTGGGGCAAATTTAGATTATGGGGCCCCAAACATCTGAAAGTTAGCATGTTGCACCCCGGTCTCTGCCGCTGCGGTGCATGGGAACAGTTATCGCTTATCAGTTACTAATATAAATATTGACTGCTGAGTCTGGGGTTTATTTTAACAATTAAAATTTACGTTAAATCCGTAGGTACACTGCATTAGAGTGTTACTGTTACTGATCTATATAATGATTCTGTAAAATATTTCAAGATTTTTAATTTTTTAAATGATTTTTTTGCTTTTGTGCTCTGTTTTTTTCCCTTCGTTTCAAATTTGAGCTGGGCCCTCAGAAGCTCGGGGCCCTGGGGCATGTGCCCCAGTTGCCCATAGGTTAATCCGCGCCTGGTATACACACTGATGTAGTGAATGTGGGAGCTTAGACAGTACAGTACACAGACGATACATGGATGGTTGTCATTCGCTCAAATGCCCAGAAAATGTTTCTTGTACAGGAATCTTAGTCATGGTAACTAGCTCAATGGAAATAGAGCATCTCACCAGCAATCAGAAGGTTACAGATTCAATGCTGTCCGGGATAATGGCCTGATAGGCTCGAAGATATAAAATAGGCACCCATGTATATTGGCCTGGTGGCTACTGCACATGCGGTAACTATGGTAACTGCTATGGGCCTGCACTATATACAGTACATGTATGCAACTAAATATTTAAAGAGTGAATGTTTGTGGTTAATGTCATAGATCTAGTTTTATTTATCCAAAGGCAAATCACCTTGACTAGTTTAGAAGTAACCTATTCAGTACAATTAAACAAAGTGAAAAGGTGATGGACTATCATGCAATATTTTAGGAATGAAATATACTGACATTTCGAACTTTAGAGCAGAACCCTTCATCAAAGCAGGGGTGGCGCCAGAGGGGGGCAGCTACAGCCTCGGAGGAAAATGCCCTCGACCCCCCCTAGAGGAATTACCACCACCTGTTAGCCCCCCTGTCAGGGACCTTAGCCCCTGCGTCGGGGAATTCCTGGCACCACCCCTGCATCAAAGTAAGACCGTATTACTTTTTACCACCTTTTCACTTTGCTATATATATCCAAAAATTACCTACACAGCCGTACTCTACTTTTTTGCTATTCAATGTGTACTTACGCTATCAATGGGATTTCAATGATGTCATTATCAACCAATAATATAGCTCTGTCTTGTTGGTCCTGCACAGCTTTGTCTGTGTAATATTCAACAAGAGCTGTGATATCAAGTCCTGGAGCAATTGGTTTATCAGGATTTTTTACTTTGATTGAAAAAAACTAAAGAAAAAATGAACAACAATTATTGTCATTGGATATAGGCTTATGCACAAGTTATTGTCTGCCTTTAGCCATGACGGCTTCAGTAGATAACATTGACCTTGGTCAGGATAACTCTTGATTATAGAGTCAATAGAGACAGCTAGCCTCCTCAAAATCAAAGTGAGGCTAAGGCTATAGATGATGGTAATAAAATTCTACTTAGTCAAATACACTGACCATACAGAAAGACAATGATGTTGGATCATGGTGACCATGTATAATTGGTTGAACAAAAATAATATGTTGTGAACTGTCATGATTTCTGAATGATCTGAATCTTAAAGGTTGACAATGGACTATATATACTTCAGTTGAATATCATGAATCATGAATGAACACATTATAATGAAATATAAAAAAGCATGTATTGTATAGTTAGTTCTAGACATATGCCAGAAATTATGGTAAGCTTACCTTGGAATCTGGTGCATGAAACCTGACTAACTTCGAAAATTTGCTCAGGTTTTGTACTTTGAGACTCATTTGATGTAAAATGCCAGGGTCGGCATGATGAAACTGCACAACAGCTGGCAAAATACGTACTCCAGCCACAGAACCTTCCATGTTTATTACCTCAATACATGGTTTTGATTAAAAAATCTGATCTCGAGAAAACCTAAACATCGTTGGTTTGTTTTGGCTGGCTTTGCTTCAATCAACTATTTCATTTTGTTACCATAGCAACAAATAGCGTGGACACTGATTTGCCGCACACGCGAGATTCCCTCGCGTTCGTGGGACACGGTCTTTGCCAAATGTGTTGATTCTTGCAAATTCCTTATCTTCTTTTGAGGATAAAAATATGGACGAAACAGTACCTAAGGAAACAAAAGAGTTAATCGATGAGTTGAAGTTAAAATCTGCAGCTGCAGCACTTGATCGGGAAGAGAATAATGAAGAGAATAATGAGGAGAAAATTGACTCAAATAAAGTTTATAAAGATCCAAATGATGACACTGAATATGAGTGGAATGAAGAGAAGAGAGCTTGGTTTCCAAAGGTTTGATAAAATACATAACAATTACTAGCATGGTTTCAAGTTATTGTATGCATGTTATAATATATAACATATATTATATGGCTGGCCATATAATATATGTTATAGAATAACATCATATCTATAAACAGCCTATTGATGACACAGAATATTGATCATTGAAATACAGTGTATATATATATATTGCTTTTTTCTAGATTGATGAAGATTTCATTGCATTGTATCAAATGAACTATGGTTTTGGTCAACCAGAGGATGAGGCAGCTGGCAGTTCTGTGAAAGACGATGTTAAAACTATAGCAGAGACAACTTCAGCACAATCTACAGTTGATAATACAAAGGAAGGAAGCACCGGGGAAAAACGAAAAGAACCACCAGGTGAAATTACAATTTATGTTCTGTCTGCTCCAATATTAGCTCCCAAGTTATGGTATATAATTATATAAATATAATTATTAGCATTTACCATATATTAGTGACTACCAGGCAGTACATATATATGTGTCAATCAAACCAGTACATCATTGCAACCTTCACTCTCCATCTGTAGCCCTGTTGATAGGAAGGTAGCCGGGGGCAACTGCCCAAGGGCCCGTGCCAAAAAGGGGCCCGAAACGACATCTACACATAGAATGAAGCTTCTAGGGCCACATGAAAGACCACAACCACACCTTTCTTAGGATTTGAGCTTGACAATCATCCATGTATAGCCAATTTAGTAAAATTGTTTTTTCAGAGTTTTATTATTTTCATGAATTTTAAAAAATTATCCCATTTGTTGGTGATATAAATTAATATTTTTCCCCATTACAGCATGGTTTGAAATGGATGAAACTAAAAACACAAATGTTTATGTCTCAGGTATATAATTATGATAATAATCACAATTTAAATATGTTAATTATTTCCTTTTCTCTAATTTATATTCCTTTTTCCAAATAAATTCACTAATAGGTTTGCCAACAGACATAACAGAAGAAGAGTTTGTTGAAATGATGAGCAAGTACGGGATTGTTATGGAAGACGCTGATTCAAGTTAGTTGAACTAAAACAAAGAGGTTTACCCCAGGGTTGCCTTAGCCTACGTGTAGACCCCTACACAGAAACCCGTTTCTAGTAAGGAACGGGTTTCTGTGTAGGGGTCTACACGTAGGCCAGGGTTGCCTGAGCACCTAGCAACGTATAGAAGCAATGAGAATAAAAAGATTACCAAAGATAAGCTCCCAACTGGTAGTACGGTACTATGAGAAATGTTTGGAGACAAGGGATTAATGTAAAGCAGATGTTTAGTGTCTATAGTAATAGTAATTTGAGAAATAACAAAGTATCAGACTTTCAACGACTTTTTATTTTAATTGACAGAGACTATGAAAATCAAACTGTATAAAGATAAAGATGGAAATCTCAAAGGCGACGGAAGATGCTGCTATCTCAAAGTAAGTATATCTGTACTTTGAAGCTCAGGCTTTTAATAAGACAAATTCTGTAGTACTGAGTTTATTATAATAATAAAAGACTGAAGTAATATTATGAATTTATTTTATCTTCTAGATTGAAAGTGTAGAATTAGCTCTAAAACTACTTGATGATTCTGAGTTCAAAGGGAAGCGTATTAAAGTCGAAAGGGTAACTTAGGATTGTATTATTAACATATATCCAATTCCTGCACAGTTATAGCAAGAACTATATTTTCAGTGGTTTTTGGATAGCTAGATTATGAAATCTCCATGATCATACTGTCATTATTTCTATTTTTATTAGGCACATTTTGAGATGAAAGGTGAATTTAATGCTTCATTAAAGCCAAAAAAGAAGAAAAAGAAGAAGAAAAGGAAGAAAGGACAAGACCAGTAATATAATATTTAATAAACTTTGTCTTTTTTAGTTTCACAGACTAGTTGATTTATTTTTGACATATCCCTTGTTGTCGGACCTCTATAGGTTGCTAGACTGGGTTGATCGAGAAGAAAAGACTTCAAAACTTGACAGAATTGTTATAATCAAGAATATGTTTGATCCTGTTGATTTTGAAGTAGGTATTGGTGTTGAGCTACTGGTAAAGAATTATCCACTTTATAAGTTTCATGTTTGCTACTCAAGTGGTTGATACCCAGGGGGAGTCATAATAATGCTTGATTTTGTTTGTAGAAAGATCCAACTATGCTGCTAGATCTTAAAGATGATATAAAAAAAGAGTGTGAAAAATATGGTGTGGTACGAAAAGTTATGGTCTTTGATGTAAGTCTTTCCTCTTTGTATTTTTCTGGATGTAGCTGTACTGTACTATGTATTGTACACATACTGTATGTGTATCGCACATATACTGTATCTGTATCGTACATGTACTGTATCTGTACTGTACTGTACATGTACTGTACTATAATATATTGTACTGTACATGTACTGTATCTGTACTGTCCATATACTGTAATGTACATGTACTGTACATATAATGTACTATACTGTATTGTACTGTACTATACATGTACTATATCTGTATCTGTACAGTATTTGTAATGTACCTGTATCTGTATCTGTACCATACTGTACTATACTGTACATGTACATATACTATATCTGTACTGTACTGTACTGTACTGTACTGTACTGTACTGTACTGTACTGTACTGTACTGTACTCTACCATACTCTATACTGTAGCATACTGTACTGTATTGTAATGTACCATACTGTACACAGGCACTATGTTACTGTACTAGGTGTGCACTGTTTATATTAATAAAATTTTCTCATGTAATGAAATTTATCCCATAGAGACATGCTGATGGTGTTGTATCTGTTGGGTTTGCTGAAGTTGATCCTTCTGAGGCATGTTTAAAAGTAAGTAACCATACTGGTAATTCAGTTATTTTCTGCTGTTAAATTCATTTCTGATATCTGTATAACCACTACCCAACCACTACCCTTTTTTCTGACCATTTATCTATTTCTGGTTTTAAGGAGATGAATGGTCGTTGGTTTGCTGGTAAAAAATTGATAGCAGAAAGATGGGATGGTGTTACTAAGTATGCCATTGAAGAAACTGAAGAGGAAAAAGAAGCTAGGATGAAACAATGGGATGATTATCTTGAACGCATTGAAGAAAAAGACTAAAAACCATGTCTATAAATGGAAGATTTGCCAGACATGACAGTTTCCTACGGTTGTAAAAGATCTTACAAGACTTCTATATATTCAAGAGAATTAAAATTCTGTAGTATAGAGTAAGCGAAGGATTGGGAACACATGGAAAGATTCATTCTTAGCGAAACATGTCGCATAACTAATCCCGAAACATTCAAACGAATCTCTGGCGGAGATGTGTACTGTACAATGCACTGTATGTCTGCATTATATACATCTCTTTCTATACATCGCTCAGTATCTTATTGTATCTTATATTGACAGTTATCCTTTGCTCAAAGAAAGGGCTCGTTAGTTGTCAGGAACTTAAATCAGTTTGTAGTTGTAGTTTTGACAATTGATGTAAGATGCTTAAGAATAAATATGAAAACTGCTAAGTTCTCAAAAGAACTGGATATAATATGAAAAGGAGAAATAGGAGATTTGGCATCTTGCTTCGTGTACCGCACACACAATGGCCACAGACTACGTCATAGACACATCAAGGTTATTTTCTCAAGATTCAAAACCTTTACAACTTTTAAAACCCTACCCATAACCCAAATTAAAAACTCTAGTCCTAACCCTGATGGAATACTAACCCTACTTTTAAACTCAACATTTCAATGATGTAATATTCTGTGTCCAAAGACGTTTCGGACGATGTGTCCTTCACAAAAAATGTACCTGAAGGGAGGACACATCGTTCGAAACGTCCTCCGTGAAAATACGTAAGAACTCAAGTATTTTTCGACACATTGAAGTTCTCGTATTTCTCTTCATCTACGATAAAAAGGATTAAAAAATCCACAACTAAGTTTACCGCGTGCATGGTGTCACGACAAATGACGAGCTATAACTAGTTATTGTAGCTAAAATGTTAGCATTTTACATTCTACATACTACAATTTTAGTTGGCGATCACTTTTTATTTATTAAACATTTTGTTGTTCTTGATAACTATTTCATGTTTACAACTATTCATGTCGTTTGTGAGAACCTGCTATTTCAAGAGACGTCATCCCGGCCGTTTTCAAGAATTCTGTATTTAGAACATGCGCTGCATGCATGATAAAAATAGCAGTTATTAACATAGTACATATTGTTCAATTCTTAATTGTGCAATTAAAAATGAATGATAATGATAGTTCCTGTTGAAACAGGAGCGAGAGTTTGAACTATATCAATTACGATACGAGCTTGAAGTCGTCCATATATCGTCTGTCCGCATAAAAGTAGAGCGTAGAGGGTGTAGAGAAACTGATATTATGTACGAGTCACGTGAGTTTAGTTGTAGATCACGTGGGATAAACCGGACAAAACGTGTTTACAGTGTATGTTGTAGTCTGTTATTGTTATGTCAGTACTCAGTATGTATGGTTTAGATTAGTCAAGTAAACATTACAAGGGGTATGGTTTGGAAGCTCCATTGTCTTTTAAGGTGACGCAATAGTCATGTTATTGTATTGGAGAAAGTATTTGTTATTGGTTGGAGAAAGGAAATTCTATGGACACGTGACGGGCCGACGGCGAAGGACTCACAACACGTGACGATGAAGGACTACACTAATTGAATTTGAACGTTGTTGGATGACTGCTTCATTATACGTTCAATGACCTTGAACAACAACGCATAGAACAATGACTTTTACGAACCTTCAAAACCACCCTTCTACTAATATATTTAACATAACATAACATTTCCCAATTAAAAGCTCACCTCAGAGTGTGAAAAGTGCACACTTTACGGTTACTCGGCCGAGTACAACAACCATTATTAGTGTTTTTTATTAACTATTTCTACACCATCACGCCCAGTACAACACTTTTCAAATCACAGCTCATTTAGGCCCAGGTCAAACGTCTAACTTTTCATGAGTCGAAATCAATGCAAATGAACTTAAACAAAAGAGTTTCCTAATTTACATTGAGTTCGACTCATGAAAAGTTCGACGTTTGACCCTAAGATTACCATGCATCGTTTAATTAGGACTTTAACCCTTGTTTTTTTTAAATGAAATCCTTTGGGAACCGCATGTCCTTTGAGACTTAGTTCTTGATTGAAATTTACAAACCACGTGGACTTCACGCCGTTTCAGTTTTTGTTAAAGACAACAATTTAACGCCTAGAATCTGAACATTTTTCTATCATAATGGTGTGACAAACGGTGTTTGAAAGGTGAAGAATTTGAATGGTACTTGGACAAGTATTCATAAATATATGTTTGAGACTTCGTCGGTCCCTCTGGCATAATGCAGGAGATCGTAGGCACGCCAGAAAACACCTTTGGGATAAGAAACTGCAGGAATGATAATTTGTTGGATCAAGTGAGCTTAACAAACCACGAGGCTAGAAGTTTAGATGAATGTTCAGAGTACAGAGAAGAAGAACCAACTGAAAATACTAGTGATAGTTCTTCGATAGATATCATTAGTAATACGTGTCGAATTTACAAGTATTACTCAGGAGACACTGTTGGTGTGGTTCAAAGTCATTTTACTCGGTCACTTCAAGAAAATTTAACGACAATACCGATGAATTCTCAAATTGCTGAAGGCGAAATTCAAGCCAAGACAACAGGTATATATTATGTGTGAAAAATAAAAAGATTTCATTTTACTCTGATTAAGAAATGTTTATGAGTCGCAAGTGATAAATACATCAGTATATATATATATATATATATATATATATATATATAAAACACAGCGACTGCCGCATATAGGCAGTGCATATATCAATCGAACCAGTACATCATTGTAACGTTCGCTCTCCATCTGAGTCTCGGCAGCACAATGGTTAGAGCATCTCACCGGCAATGAGAACTAGGTTACATGTTTGGATTCCTGGGTATATTATCTGAGTTTGCGTTAAAGTTTAAATAGCAAACAATTTTCTATATTGCTATTGAGGAAACTTATGTTGTTCTCCAATGTTGATGTGCAACGAATACCCAGAGATTCAAGGGAATGCACTGAAGAAGACAATTTCGCCATATTGGATGAAATTACAACATATATTACAAATAAGCAATAACCTAACTCATCCAACATGGCGCCAATGACGTAACATACACGCCATAATCTAAGTGTTAATTAGAAATTTTCCTCAAAATATAACTCAAATCCTAACTACGTGTATTATCATGAACATCAAGGGCAAATGCTAAACGTTGATTCAATATACCTCGCGTTACGTGCAGTAGCGTAACATAGGTAGATTCACCACTTGAAGCCTCTACTATAACTTCTATATTATCACTATACAGTACAATGTTACACAATCGTGAATACCTAGACACCTATGTATTCGCTCCTCCTTGCGTTAACGTTGGCAAATTGGTAAATCAGCTCTTTTCAACTGAAGCGGGTCAATCTCCCACCCGACATTAATGATTCTTCACCATAAATCGCAGATTCGCAGGAGGTGGTCCAGGAGAATCGATTATCGGGGCCCCGTAAATTAGTTCTGACTAAATATAACGATGAAATATATGTCAGTAAAGCCTGGTTTCCATTTGGTCGCCACGATCGCAATGGTGTCATAGTGGTCGATGTAATAGAGTGTCCATCTATCTTGTCTTTTGTCTGCTGTATACAAAGTAGTCTTTACTGATTGCAGATATATAGATGGACACTCTGACACTGTTGATGGAAACCAGGCTTAATGTCGCTGTTAAGCCGTAAATTTTCATTGTAATCTTCCTCCATTTTTGGCAGTGGTCGGGGGCCCCCTTAGTTCTTGACCTAACCCTGGTTACGTGTTGCCCACTAATAGTTTTCATCAATTTCAGGTCGTTCCAAACGGAAACCAAAAAAAAGAACGCCAATAATGTCATCAACTCCTAAATATGTCCAACAACATGCCTCAGTAATGACCACAGGACAAAGTAACTCGAGATTTATCCTGCCAAGAAAAGTTGAAAAGTGGTACACAAACGTTGAACCTCGCCACTATACAACAACATCAACAACAGCAGCAGCAGCAGTTCAACCTGCATACATCTTCCAATGCAGCACTGACTGCACCAACAATAACATACCACAGCAGTCTGCATACAGCGCGTTTTGTAACGGCAAGACAATTGTCGAGATTTATTCTCCAACTGTAGGACGAGGCTTCAATCCGAGATTCAACTCTCTTCTTCTTGAACCAACCGTGAAGCCAGTTCTTCCAGCCATAACGGGACAACCCCAACCCATGCCTCCATCACAAGCAGAAATGCAAGCTTTCATGCATTTCGCTATTGCATTCGATATTCCAAAACAACAACAACATGCCCCGGAGAGCAAGAAGAATGACGTCATCACCGTGACATCATCATGAATAATGACATATTTGCGTGTGAGGTAGTAATCTGCCAAAACGATAATAAATTATTTAAATGAATGACAATTAATAATGTGAGCGCTATCAGATTCACTAGCGTTGTGTCGCTGAGATATTCGACAATAATAATCCTGATTAAATTGGTGTGTAAATTGTCGTACTTTGTCCATTTGTTTGAAAGATCCTTTCAACCAACTATCGATCCGATAGTTGGTTGTGCGTCGGCAATTCTACTGAAAAATTGTCCAGCGAAAACTTGTCAGAAATGCGCGTCAGTACTTCATCTTGCAGGATATAGCGAACCATAGTCAATCGAGATATGGTCTGGAAACTCAGCTAAAGTCTTTGTTCTATCTTTTTGTTCGTCTTTATGCAATTTTGTGCACGGTGCACGGAACCTATTGTATTTTAGTATAATGAAGCAATCATCCAATAGAATCGTTTGGGTTTAATCGCTCAACCGTGTCGTTTAAATATTAATAAACCTAAAACAAAGGATGTACGTACGGTTCAACATCAAAACGTAGCTCATTATAGTCGCTTTGAAGTTTGCCGAGTTTCCAGACCGTATCTCGATTGACTATGAGCGAACTTTTAGGGTCTAAGTTGTTTTGTAGTTAGCGGTTATTTTAAGTGACAAAATTCCCCTTAATCCCTTGTTTAGTGGTATGGGTTAGCTATATCCTGTAAGATGAAGTACATACTCAGAAATGTGTTAAATAACAATTATAAATTAGTCATATATATATATATGGAAAAAGTGACTGCCCCAACCGAGAATCAAACCCTGGTCTCCGAAACGTTGATTCGGAGACCAGGGTTCGATTCCCGGTTGGGGCAGTCACTTTTTCCATATATGTATATGACTAAATCGCAAAACTACGGATCCTCAAAAGTACGGATCCTAAAAGTACGTATCGTACAGATCATCAAAAGTACAGATCCTCAAAAGTACGGATCCTAAAAGTACGGATCCTCGAAAGTACGGATCCTCGAAAGTACGGATCCTCAATGTAAGGATCCTCCAAAGTACGGATCCTTCAAAGTACGGATCCTCCAAAGTACGGATCCTAAAAGTACGGATCCTAAAAGTACGGATCCTCGACAGTACGGATCCTAAAAGTACGGATCATCAAAAGTACAGATCATCAAAAGTACGGATCATCAAAAGTACAGATCATCAAAAGTACGGATGATCAAAAGTACAGATCCTCAAAGTACGGATCATCAAAAGTACGGATCCTAAAAGTACGGATCATCAAAAGTACAGATCCTCAAAAATAAAACCGACTTAGACCAAATTTCCATATTCATGTCAGTCGTTTCTGCAATACAACTTCAGTTTCACGTTTCAATACAACTTGAGTTTCGAGCTAGTTTGCGGTTTATTGTGTCACCTGTCACCCCCAAATGAGTTCTTCTAGAAAATGTATAACACTACCGAGATGCATCTTGGGATAGAGTGAGCCATAATCCAAAATTCCAGAGTAAAAGGGTTGTGGCAAACTGCAGGTATATATACAGAAGGAACAGACAGTTTAAAATGAAAATGACAATCTGTCACTTGATAAACCAACAACGAAGTATCATGTGAGCCAAGCCAAAGCTGAGGATCTTCGCGATTATTACGTTAACCAACATGCCACTTATTAAACGTGATATCCAACCGGCTTACATCAGCCGTGTGAAGCTACAAAAGGGTTTAGTCAACGAATTTGAATCGGTTTCCGTGAGTACATTGGGTGGAATTATCCGACAGATTAGCAGTCTAGCAAAATACTCGGAGGATGTCTTCAATGAAATTATTAGCGAAGCTGAAAATCTACACAAGAGAGCAACATCTTTGCAAGTACGCATTTCTGGTCTTGCTCAAAAAGTGACTCAGCTTGACTCGTCTGTTGAAGAAAGTAAGTTGTAAAGTGTTGTATTACACACAAAGAGAACTAAGCCAAAACATGATCAATTTGTTGATTAGGTTTACAGTAAAAGTCTTTAAGTTAGGTTTCGGGTGAGATCGGTGAACATATTTCAACCACAATCGATTGGGAAGGAGATTAGGAATTACTTCCTTTATTTGTGTAATCAGTAATGTCTTGACTATCGTTTTCGTTTATGCTGATTGAATTTCTCCTATAGGGCCATGGGCTTATTGAGGGACTCCTTGTTACATAATGTAGTGCTTTTCTTAAAAATCTGTTGTTGTTTACTGGCACTTCAATGTATATTCTCTGTAGTTATTTAAAAATAAGACAATCTATTGATTTTTTTACACATAGTCTGCATATTTTATTATCCTAATGAACAAAGCTGTCTGTTATTTAATGTTGACCATTTCGCTTTCTATAATCCTCTGATTAGAATTTGATTTTGGCATATGCAGCACCTATTTCATAAGCTTAATAAACTAATAGGTTTGGGTTAAAATAAATGATAATTTATCATTCTCTTTGGGGTAACTTAAAGATGGTTTAGATGGATTCATGAATATTCCCCCACATTGTTTACTACTCAGTCAACTGAAGAAATTTGTAGCTGATAGATTCATTTTTGGATAACTAATTGCTTTACCAGACCTGATGACATTTTTATGTTTCTGCCTTTACCACCTTGCACATAGATCATAAAAAGGTTTTACGTCATTACAATTAAATTACGGCACCTATCTACGGTATCATTGCGAACACTGTAAGTATGTCCCAGTATAGAATTATATTCACTCACTACACAATAATATCCTGATTTATGGAGTAATTATGTAGCCTAGTGTACCATGAACGTATCACAGATTTTGAAAAAAGCTGATTACAGGTAATTGCAATTTGTAAAAATTTATTAAACTATTTTGATGTCAACAAGATATTCTTGACAAATCTATGGATTGTGATTGGTCCAGATTTTGAATAATTTAAGTCTGCATGTTCAATTTCCCAACAAACATTGGTTAGGCTGCCATAGCTAAGATCTACATTGTAAATGTTGATTTTACTGAGGGAGGAAAACCGGAGACCCCGGAGGAAAACCCTCGAAGCACGGGAGAGATCAACTAATAACTCTACTAACATAAGTTTGAATCTTGTGAATCAATCTGACTGGGTTATTCCTAGATGGTCACCCATCCAAGTACTAACCCCATCCGACCGGGCTTTGACTTAGCGGTGAGTGGCAGTGCCCTAACAGCACACATACACCAACAGCACTCAAATAATCAAGCATATGTAAGAATTATCACTAATAATTCACATGTGTTTGACTATTAAATGTGGTAGTAAAGTAAATGGTTTGAACCTAGGAGTATCATTAGATGTGTGAAGTTGATCGTCCAGGTTGTAGTCTTCAGAAAGACTGTTGTTGGTAACTGACGTTTCAACGGCCTCACTGGTGGTCATCTTCAGAGTCAAGTAAAGTGTGTTTGTCAGGGTTTGCCTATACAGTATATACAATGAACCAGACGTGTATATAGGCAAACCCTGACAAACACACTTTACTTGACTCTGAAGATGACTGCCGCTGAGGCCGTTAAAACATCAGTCACCAACAACCTGGATTATCAACTTCACACATCAAATGTAGTAGTATTGGAAATCCTTGAGACACTGCTACATTATATAAAAATATAATAGAGAAAAATAATAAATTTAATGATTCTATAACTTATTCTTTCCATTATATAGTTTCTCTACAAGACATCAACATAAAGAAAGCATTTAAATGTACAATTATCACTGACCAACAAGTTGTAGGCAGAGCAACTTTACCGAAGTCAATGAATGAACGCTACACAACATGTGAAGCCCCACCTCGACTACAAGATATGAATCCCTATCGAGATGATGGGAAAGATGCTCTAAAGTTTTACACTGATCCAACATATTTCTTTGAATTATGGAGGGATGAAATGAAAAAGGAACAAGACCGTAAGAAGAAGAAAAAGGTAGGAATTCTTTCATTGTTTTTACCATAGAAATAGTAGCTAGATAAAGGCATTCCTGTCTTATATAATTACCAATAGATATCTTGTAAAGTAGTGACGAGTACAGAAATCATTGCATATGTCTAATTTTGAAGAAATAACTAACATATGTTAGTCTTTACTAAAACAATTCTATGAGGTGATAGTTAACTTGGATTTTGCTGTGGTTAACTATTGCTTCGGAAATTTTGAGCACATAATCTAATTACAGTAGAACCTGAATTTTACGACCACCCCTGTTGCCAAGCAAAAGTGGTCGTAAATGACAGGTGGTCGTAAATGGCAGTTAGTGATATTAGTCCAAGCTTTTCGTCAATTTAGAAACGTTTCCTTCAACAATGACAATGGTTTAAGGGCTTGGGATTGTTGCTAATAAGGATATTTATTATGCACTCTCGAAATTTGGTCGCTTACCTATGAAAGTATTTAGCAAAACAATGCTTAAAAAGCAACAATTGCATCTTCTTGTTACCTGTATTTGCACGTGGTTAAAATTGTTGCTTGTTGATTGTAACGTATTTCGTTTACACAGTGGCAGTTTTAAGTTGAAAAAGTCGCTCAAATTTCGCATTTGGGATGCTAAAAAGTGGTCGCTGATGCGCTATCAAAAAAAGACGAACGCTTATCTCGTAAAAAGTCGCTCATGACAGGTTAAATTTTGTGTGTGCGATGCTAAAAAGTGGTTGCTGGTCGCGTTAGGCAGGTGGTCGCTCATTCCAGGTACATTTTAACTACAATTCGTCCGTGCCAGAAAAAGTGGTCGTAAACGGCAGGTGGTCGTTAAAAGGGGTGTCGTAAAACTCAGGTTATACTGTATATATAACAGACAGACAGACAGACAGACAGACAGACAGACAGACAGACAGACAGACAGACAGACAGACAGACAGACAGACAGACAGACAGACAGACAGACAGATGATTGCAGTACATGTATATATTTATGTGAAAAGCATGATGACAAAAAATCAACAGTGAAAGCACGATAAAGATAGTGATGACAAGATGTATTTATTATGTACAGCATTAACTTGAATAATTGATCATACATTTTAGAGACGAGACAGAAAAACTGAAAGAAGTCAATCACAACTGGTAGTGAAGCATATTAAAAAGAAAGTTTACAGTGGAAAAGATAAAGAACTAGATCATTCAAATGCAAAGTATTCTATTCAAGAAATCCCTGCAACTTCAACCTCCATGAATTCACCAGAACAGAATGGTCCTGTATTATCACCAGAAGAACCACTACCTTACGAAGAAAGAAGGTCGACAACAGCATCGAGAAGAGGTACAGCAGCTAAACTACCTCGACCAAACATCAAGCCGCCACCACCACCACCTGTACCAAGTCAAATTTCTGATAAACCTTCACCACAACCCCCACCTAACTTCCCACCTCCTGGATCAGTTATGGATACACCACCACCTCCCCCACCCCCTCCTGACCCAAGCATCCCAGCACCACCCCCACCACCATTAGTACATGAAAATCATATACCAGGACCGGAGGATGACTCTTGGACGTCCGACCCAGTAATGCCACCAGCACCTAAGCCAGTGGATACCAGAACGGATTTACTGGATGCCATAAAACAAGGAATGAAGTTGAGGAAGGTGCAAGTTGAAAGTGAAAAGAAAGATACTGTCGGAATGGATGTTGCTTCAATTCTCCAAAGACGAATTGCTGTTGAATATTCTGATACAGAGAGCGAGACCGGGTCGGAGTGGGATGACGACGAAGATGAGTGGGAGGAGGGTGAAGATTAATAATATAAACGACACGTTCAATATGTATTGCTCAAAAATGGATTATTTTTAGTGTTTTTTTTAAATATTGTTTCTAGAATTATAGTGTGCAGTGGGCCTTGCATTCAATCACACTACACATTGATTGCAAGTCTAACTCAGAACTGAATTGACTCTGACATAACCAAGTAGAATTCATGGGATTTTTATACCCTTTATTCTCTAGTAGCACAACATTACTAGCAAAATCAGTAGAGCATCTCTTCCAAAAAATATAAATCAGTTTGGACAATTCACAATTGTGATAATGTGCTGTTACTGTAGACTTTATTTCACTGTTTTTGTCATATAAATCATATAAGCTTGTATGTTCTAGCACAGTTGTTCTCACATGTTCTCCTAGGTTATTTTACTCAAAACTCATGCCTCACAGGGAGGTAATGTTAACTAAAACACATACCCAAAAGGAGGTAATATCAACAAAGTAACATGCAGTTACTACTCTGAAATCTATCCCTGAAATTGTTAAAGAACTTGAAACCATGCTGTGCGGAAGAAAGCTCAGTTGCTATGTGTATTGATTAATAGCAAAGAACGACAGTAATTAAATAGTTTTTCATTGACATCAATGGTCAAAACCTTTTCTTAAGACTGTGTGCATTCAAACTATATCAATAGTCGTACTAGCTGTGTCAAGAAAACTGGGTTTTTTATCTACAGAAGAGGTGTTCTAAATGTTGATTTTGGCATTTTTAATATAAAATACCTTCGTACCTTTCTATAACTGGTAATCTTGGGCCATCCTGTCTACCACAAGTACTCTCGAAGATGCTCAAAGCTTGTTGGTTTAAATCTGAATAACTAAATGGATTTCCAATGTTGCTGGCAACATCTAAATATCGAGAAAAACTTGTGTTAGTAATGTGTTATATTTTCTAATGCTCTGAGTGAATAATAATCCAATAATTTTGGGTACTTTTTTTCCAAATGTTTATACAAACCACGCAGAACTTTACTGACGTATGTAATATGCAAGACTATAACAGAATTGTCGTAGTATGTGTAGTTTAAAAAATAAATGTTTAGGCAGTAGTAATCCAGTATAAGTAATTTCTGACAATATTATATGCTACCAAGTTGTTTTACAATTGCCTCTTCAAGTTCATATCCTGATAAAGCAATATTTACATCACAAAAATTACTTGTATTTCTGATTTTCCTTTGATATTGCTATTTGCTAACATTATGTTAGACCTGATTTCATATTTTTGCTGAATCATAATGCAGATATGTATATTATGTATGTATATTATAGAAATTGTTGCAACTAAGTACACCATTTGTATGGGGAAAATCCTGCAGGGGAGTTTATTGCAGAACATATTTTTAGTTATAGGGGCATGTGCCCCTCACTTTTTCTCCAAATATTCTTATTTTATTTTAGAATATTTAAAGTACTTTGAAAAAGTAATTATATGTATTAAAGTGTATTTCAATTTTAAGAAACAAATAGTCTTGCAGCCATGCCCATATAATTATTAGTGGCTACACGAGCTTTGTTGGAGGATGTGTTTGCTGTAGGCTTGCAGCAAATCTGCTAACAGTTTGTAGTAAACTGTTTATTTTGTCAAGGCTTAACAAGCTTGCAGCCAGTAAGTTTGTTGCAACTTGATATAGGTGCAGAACCGTAGGACATCGTTGAAACAATCCAAAAATGCTACTAGATATAACGAGTATCACAACGATTACCAAGAAGCTTGTGGTCAACCCATTGCAGATTTGTCACAATTTCGAGAAAAACTGTCACTAAACACTCCCTATTTCGGCCTTTAAATTTTGTTAACTTCTGCTCTCCAAAATGCCATTAATACAAAATTTCCCGGGCGAGAATACCCCAGTCACAGTTAGTTTGCCCCCCCCCCCCCCCTCCAGGTGAAAAATCGTCCTACGGCACTAGGGGGAAATCCCGCAGGAGGAACGTATTTTATTACGTAACGGCAAAATATGCTAATACTGTATATGTAAATACTATATAGTATATACACCATAAAAGACGTTTTGTTGTGTTTTTGAAAGCAAAGGCACGGCGTAAGAACAATTGTCTCTGAGGAAGCAACGATGGAAAGATCTATTGCACAGCTCGAAACCTCCCGACAAATGCGTGAAGGTGGTGGTTTTATGGTACGACGTCCAGTTGGAGATAAAATTGATTTCAGTGCTTGTGATCCATTTCTGTTGCTGGATCATTTAGGGCCAGTAGAATATGGACCTGGAGAAGCTGTTGGGGCACCTGATCATCCACACAGAGGATTTGAGACAGTAACATATATTATTGATGGTAAAGTATTGATCATCATGTTTGGAATATCGCGATCATGCATGTTTGGAATCCTCAATACACATTAGTTTTAAATTTCTTTGATCGTATAGTTCGACGTATATAATTAAAATTCCAATGTCACTTAATCAGTGTTTTCAAAATTATAATAACACTAACACTTTCTATTTGCATTTACAGTCTTACAATTATGTGTCAATTTTGATACATTTAACATGTAATTTGATACATATTTTCCTTCGCACGCAGATTTGCATGGCTAGATCGAGCTGCAAAAGAAGATGCCTGCTGAGGAGGCAGCAACATTTACATGATGCTCAAAATATGTCTTGATTTGTGGCGACAAATATAATAACCAAAAATTGAAATGAGCTATTCCAATTTTATGAACACCTTTCTCTTAGCTTTTCTCTCATTAGTTTTTCGACCCCTGTCCTGAAATTTTCAACTGTTATTTGGCCCCCTACCCTGAAATTTTCAACTGTTATTTGTCCCCTGCCCTGAAATTTCCAATTGTTATTTGGCCCCTATCCTGGAATTTCCAGATTTCAAGTAAACCCAATGCCCCTCCCTTGCAATTTCCAGTGCTTCAAATGTCCTCCCACAGGAATTTTCAGTCTTCCCAGTGCCGGAGCAGATAAAAAATGGAATAGCCCAATATAATGTCTTACTGGTTATTATTTCATAGGGAAAGCTGAAACCTTTATGGGAAACCTTTTTTCTTTTTGTTAATAATTTAGGAGGCTTTACTCACAAAGATAGTGTTGGTAACACTGGTAACCTACTGCCAGGATGGGTACAATGGATGACAGCTGGTAGTGGTGTTGTTCATAGTGAAATGCCTTGTCAGGAATTGCTAGAGAAAGGGGGTAGATCTGAAGGTTTTCAATTGTGGGTTAATTTACCAAAAAAAGACAAAATGATCAAGCCAAGATATCAGGATACATCACCAGAGAAAATTCCTGTGGTTAAATCACCAGGTGTGTTCTTCCCTATTAAAACCCATTTATACTCCAAGAGTGATCAATATCTAACTTCTCCTAATAATATCAGTGGTTAACCAAGTATAGAGGTGATGAGAATATAGGAAATGATCACCAACAGGGGGTAGGAACGGATTTAAAGTTGGGGGGGGGGCTGAAATCGACAAGCAGGTAATAAGTGACCGCATTTTTAGGTGGGTCCAGGGGTCTTCCACCGAAAAATTTCGAAATCTAGAAGCTTGGAAAGACGTTTTCATCTAATTCTACAGTGAACATAGTTCAAATGAATCCAAGCTTGCCTGCTTCCTCTTAGCAATGTTTGTAAAATCTAGTGTAGATGAAGCTCTTTGGTAGATTACCTTAAGTAGCAGTCTCCTAGCCTATTAGTCGTACTAATACAATAAGCAACGCTTGTCCTGATTTTAGCACCCCCCCCCCCCATTTAAAATTATTCGGGGCTGAAGCCCCCCGAAGTCCCTCCTTTTGAGTCATCCTTTAGCATTCTTAGGAATATATTTAATCTTAGGAATATAATATCTATCAGCATTTGGAGAAATAATTCATAGGTAGCAAATTCAACTATATTATCAACAACCTGTCCCCTGGCATTCACAGTGTGAATCACACTGGTGATGGAATTTTAGCAGCTTTTCATAAAAACAAACTTGCAGAGATGATTTTGCTTGGATATGGGGAAAATATAGCCATCAATTTGCAATGTACCTTCCAGAGCTCCAGGTTTTAGAGAAAGCTCTGTGTAAGATGCTATTATATTTCATTTTTATACATGCATAATTATGTATCTGACATATGGGTGACGGGAAGTGCAGTCCTGAGGGTCTGGATCCTCAGAAACAGGAGAACAATGTCGGAGTGAGGGTAAGGGTCCTCACTCCTTTTGGAAAGGACATTCATTGCCCTCATGTCCTGTCCTGAGCTTCACCGTGCGTGAAGTGTGGCCTGGGGGACACCACTAATTGGATCTTAGACACACGTGTAGGCTTATTCCAGGGAAGTAAATGCTAGAATGACTAAAGTGACCAGGGCTCGAAATAGCGGCAGGCCAAATTTTAGAAATGGCAGGCAAATATAATTTTGAACTGCCAAATCAAAAATAAATTGGCAGGCAAAAATGTGCAAGTTTGTTTCACTCATTTTCAAAATAAGGAAAATTCTCAAAACTTGAGTTGAAGGTTATGTTGGCTATTACCAGTATATCTATAGAGTATAATTACTGTATTGCCCGTTATGCATACTATTACAGGTTTTCTTTTTTGGCAGGTCAAACATAAGAAATGGCAGGCCATAATTTACTTGGCCTGCCAACAAAATATGAAAATGACTGGCCATAATTATTTTCTATTTCGAGCCCTGGTAACTCATGGCAAATCTGGGATAGGGGCCTATCGGATAATGTGCTTTGTTCTTGGTTGAACAAAGGTTGTACTCTTGCAACAGTTCCTTGCTCATGTACACGCGGTGGTGTATTCACTATCATAAGCACGTGATAGCTCTGTGAGCGATGTTGCTAAGTCATTAACCTTAATTTACATTTTATTATATAAATTAATACTAAATATTCATTTTTAGATGGTAAAACGACAGTTAAAGTTATAGCTGGCGAAAGCTTAGGAACCAAGGCAATCATTGAGACGCGATCTCCAATTTATTTTTTGGATATCCGTGTTTCTGCTGGTGGATCATTTGTTCAACAAATCCCTAAAGATTATAACTGTTTTGTTTATGTCTGGAGAGGTTCAGGGTATGTTGGTAGCACAGCAGTGGAAATGGGTCAGGTACAAAAGACACTAAAGCACTAGCTAGGACAACTTTGTGTACCAGACACACTAACAGTGTCTCAGCTCAGGAGTGTAAATGCCTATTAGCCAATGACGGCCAATAGGCCACACCCTGACGACTTTTGAAAATTGGGACCTGCAGTTTCAGGGTACAACTACTTAAAAAGATAAATATTGGGATACCCGGCTCACATTCATATTCGAAACTAAACAAATAGATAAATGCAAGCAAAATTTTCAAGGTAGTAAGCAGTATTTGGCTGACGTTTTATACAAGTATCCCGAATCGAAAACATAGTCCAGCTAACCCGAAACCTAACTTTAATCGTAATCCTAACCCTGAACCTAACACTGACCCTAACTCTTACAATAATGTTTTCTTCTAGAAATAATAGCTGATTTTAATTTCGAATTTTACTAGGGATATAGTCTATGTGATGTCATTTCGGGATTTATATGAAACTTCACCCCAGTATTTAATAGCAATATTTACATATGTTTCAGAACCGCATAGCTTTATTCAAATTGATTAAAGCATGTACGTTCAACGTTGCCATGTTTTTTTCATTTTTGACCATGCTAGCACGGCCAACATGGCTTACTAGCTAACACACTGACACACAATATTGCATCATTTAAATATCATCTGGGGGTGGGATATCCTGATGAAACACTCTTCCTTGTGTTTCATATATTACATCATGATATATAGTATGTAACCACAATTTGTATTTCTTATAATTTCTCACAGGTTACACTTCTTTCCAAGAATGGTGAACAGGTTACTGTAAGAGCAAATGATAGTGATATTTATGTTTTACTCATCGCTGGTATACCTCTGAATGAACCGATTGCACATCGAGGACCATTTGTGATGAATACCTGGGAAGAAATTGAGCAAGCTTTTAGTGATTACAGAAATGGCAAATTGGGAAAGATTGACGGTGAAGAAGAAAGAAGAAAAACGACTCACGATGCTGTACAACAGCAAAAAAATAGTGGAACATGGAGTAAATAACTCTCTCAGTTGAAAACTGATGTTTTAAAATTATTTTCTTATTGTAATATGCTAAATAATGCTGAATATTTATGCATTGGCACACAAGCAAAACTTTTTGATTGGGTTGGCAAGCTAAAATCGTAAAAATCCCCATAATTTTCCACCACAATTACAACATTTTCCACCAGCTATAGCATATTAATATTACCTAATTTATATACCATATTTAAATTGAAATCTCTTGATTACAAAGCTTGCTTGCCTATTTAAATAATCAATGTACAGTTTTGACAAGTGCAGAAACGAAAAATTGTTCTAATATGCAGTTAATTTTGCGTACTTGAAAAGTAAAAAATACGTCTACAACTAAACGAATACAAGAATACAACGTACCTTGAAGTTATAAGACACAAATAAAAGAGATATAACGTTTCTTTAGTCTTGCCAAACTTGAATTTCTTTTGACATCTCGCCCGCTTCAACCATTTCAAAAATTTATTTTTCGCGCGAAAATTACCCGCCACTCATACCCAGGCCCAATAATAAAAATTGAGAGACTTATAATTCCAGGAACTACCAAAACGCAGAATTTCTTTTATATAAAATACGATTACTGTACACGTCGAAGCAGCAGGAAAAATATTTGCTTTAAATTCATTAACATTATACTAGATTATAAGCATTATCCTTATCTAATAATCCATTTAATAAACTTTGTAGGCAATTTACGAACTGAAAAGGTGTGAAATTTTAAAATGTCGGTTTATTTTTCGGAAAGGGGAGGGGTTTTAAAGTCGGAAGTCGAGTTTTGGATTAGTTTGAAAAACCAAATGGCGAGTCTGGTTCGTCATAAGTTGGAGTCATATTTTCTAAAGATCTTGTAAGTCTTTTGATGTGTTCAGGATTAGTGATCTTAGCGTAATTGAGATGTTCCTCAGAGAGGTAGGGAATTTGATGGATATCATCATATCCAGCCTCCATTAAGCTATCAATGTACATTGGCAAGCCGAGTGAAGTGAGCCAATCCACCAATGAAGTTAATTTTCCGATTACATCAGGAGCAAAACGAACAGTTGATAGATCACAAGGAGTCTGCAATACAACCAAGGTTGAAGAATATTAAAAATAATGATATTATGATATGAGAGCTCAAATACACGAAATGAACGATTGAAGTTTTTTTCGAAACAGATCATGAAATGTAACATTCCTTGCGAAAGGCAGGGACTAGTGAAGGAGACACGGGGCCTAGGGCACAGAAGAATCCCCACTCATTCATTTAAGAAGTGATACTTTTAAAAAATCATTCCAAAAACCATCGAAACACTGACCACCATTAGAGGGCCACCCCCACAGACCGCATGAGTGAACATTAGGGCCTTACGATCTACAACGCAGCAACCTCGATGACGTGGCCCTCAAAACTTAACAAGCAGTGTGAATTTAAGCATTTGTAAGAAGCCATCGTAAATTAACTACCGTATATGATGTCTAAAGCTTGTTTTATGACCTCCAAAACGCTCCAGTTCTGCTAAAACGATTGTAGTGTTTGAGCTGAAGTCAACATTAAGGAACAGTTCTCACCTCTCAGCGAGTTCACGTCGAACAGAAGACGTGAAAATGCTCAGAGTTACGTTGTAAACAGAACGAGGACGGTGTTGAGAATATTCTTGGGACTACAAATTATTCATTCTCTTTGTTTCGCATGAAGAATTCTTTGTTTTGAAGGCCACGTCATCGAGGTTGCCGCGTCGTGTGGAGACCCCCGTGAATACACAATAGGCCTACAACCTACTCCTATAGTCACCTACACAGCATGTTAATGTATTTAGTGATAAAAACATGAGTACTTTCTACACAACTTTTGAAACATTACGCGAGGGTGCGGGGCCCAAAAAATTATTTATTGAGGGTAAAATGCAACAGGAAAACTAATAAAGTTCATTCATTCATTCATGGAAATAACCCTGGGTACTACGTGGTTGTCTAGCAAATAAATAACAAATCTAGCTTCAAATCAGGAAATCTTACCCCCATTTTGTTAGCTTGATTAAGTTTCTCAATGCGAATGTGATCCATTTCCTTTGCCACTTCCCTCATTGTGGAGTGAAGTTCGTAAGAATAGCGATCAATAAGTGCCATTGGTACACCCCATTCACCGTCCTAAATGGAATACAGGGTAGGTCATTCGTCTGACTGACTACAATATTTTACAATCGACGCACGATCGAGTTCGATCATGATTTTAATAAATTAATCTTATTCCTACATTTTACCTATTTTGTAAAATGTAATTCTGTGAAAGAAATAGAAAACATCAGTTTCCACTGCGCACAAAAATTTTAGGAAATATATATACTCTATCTTCTATACAATTGTAACTATGGTGTGATTCTATTTTTGTTTTTGTAACATTCATTTTTTATAATATGAACGGAATATAGTAAAATCCCGCGTATAAGAACCTAGTGGATTAAGAACCTACAGCCTGAAATTTGCCATTTAGACACCCATTCTTATAAGAACCAATTCAGCCTGAAATTTGGAAAAGGTTCTTATTTGGTAGGCATTATTTTTTACTATATAGTATTGGTACATGTACAGTATATATTTGTTCCATTGGAAGCTTGTATTGTCAGCACATTGTGACCATCTTGGCATCAAGCTCATATTTTGAAGACATTACTCATACACCTGTAAGTGTACTTGCACCTGATTTTTATAGAGTGCAGACATTAGACTCGTGAAATACAACTTAATATTATGAAAAGTGATATTTACTACTCTTTTCATTTTTCAATATCACTGTTTAGTAGTATTTCATGAATCTAATGTCTAAAATCTAGTAACTTTCACATCACACCTATGTTATACATCTGTATTTAAAATTTCATGACCTGCACCACTCTTTGAAAAAATAAGAACCTATTTAAGAACCTAAACAGGCTTATTTTGTCTTATGCATCAAATATGTAAGAACCTATTCACCCTGACCTGGAAAATAGTAGGTTCTTATATGCGGGATTTTACTGTACCCCAAACAGGCAAGAAGCCCAATTGATATGCCTACGAGAGAAGGAAAGTCTTACCATTTGCTGGTATTATTGCAAAGGCAGCACTTTCT
The DNA here is from genome assembly GCA_035772405.1 of Chrysogorgia sp. JL179-B06. Classification (NCBI taxonomy): domain Eukaryota; kingdom Metazoa; phylum Cnidaria; class Anthozoa; order Scleralcyonacea; family Chrysogorgiidae; genus Chrysogorgia; species Chrysogorgia sp. JL179-B06. The sequence goes on along the minus strand of JAYKKM010000071.1, from coordinate 655,181 downwards.
CCTTAATTATTTTAAGACCCTGAGTGGTAGACCACAACATCTGGTTATTTTCCAGACAGATTATTACCTTGATAGTATAGGGCTCTTGAACGAGATCGATGTCTTCTTCCGTCAGTTTTCTTTCGATCATTTCTAACAAAGTAGGACCTAACGGTTTATAGCGAGAAACTCTTGTAAGAGGAGACGGTTTACGAGGAGGGAGCCTTGGTATGACTTTTTGTTCAGCGGTCACTTCTCCTTTAGTGCTCATCACAGGATAATTGTTCGTGTTATCTGTTCCATTGACAAGAGAATTTTCGTTTTCTTCACCCTCGCTCGAGTTTCTATATTGCTTGGGATCTCCTGGAGTGTTTTTGTTGTGGTTTCGAGGGAGGTCTTGGCAGCAATGCCGGTTTCGTGGGAATCGAAGGTCTTTCCGGGATCTTTGGTTTGTAAGACTCTGGACTAGTTTCACTATTTGGAATAATAGGCTTTTCCTCTCGCAAAGTCTCCACACCTAGTGCAGGGTCAGAAGGTTTATTTACAATATGAGAGCGGAGAGGTTTATTGGGCGGACGTTTGGCAGGTCTTCTTGGAGGGACAGGAGGGTTCTGTTCTGAAGGTCTTTCTGGGTTAGGAGGTTTGTCTTCTTTATCAAAAATTGTTTCGTTCGTCGGAATGAATGTACTAACGTCACTGAAACTGGACAAAGTGCTTCGGCGTTTCGTCTCGGACTTAATTTCTTTCGTGACATGGTCTGAGTATTTTGCAGACACGGTGCGTCGAACCTCATTGTGTGCCAGAGGAGAAGGTATTTGTCTTGGCTTTCCTAGAAAGAACCAAATACACCTCGTTGTACTTCCAGCCTGTGAAATATTCCACATTGGTATTAAAGGGCAACTGTACCCTCAAAAATAAATTACTTTGAAATAAAAGGCCTTTAAATATGTTTAGAAATGTTAATAGTTTTATGGTATCTGCTCTTGTACTCGAGAAATAACTTTTTCATTCTCGTATTTTATGCTTCTGGATGCCGCGATTTTGTGTCATTCTGGAGTTTGATTGACGGCTGAGGTTTATAGCGGGGGTTTGATGTATAGCGGGGGTTTCTTATCAATTTTGACATCATTGAGTTCAAAGAACAAATTAGACAAGCACTTCATGCCGTTAAAGTTCAAAAACGGCGAAAGCTCCGCGTTGATGTTGCACGGGTATTGATCAATCAGAGCTTGTTGTACGAGTATTGATGACCAATCACAGAGCTTGCTACACAGGTATTTACCAATCAGAGAGCTTGTTGTGTACATGTTATTTAATATTTTCTCATCAATACAAGTACATAAAATGTCATTCTTACCTTTCGTGTCCATAGACTCAAAGCTGCCACTAGAATTGAGCTGTAAAATGCAAATGTAATGAAAGTTGAAAATGGAAGGAACATCCTAATGTAGCAATTACAAAATATAGAATACCTGTTCGACACCATTTGCATAGCCAGATCGAAGGTCCAACTTTCGTGGAAGTCCCGGGGTGGAATCCGGTGATGAGTCCGTGGAACCTGCTCGAGACGCAATGTTACTTGTGCTTTGCGATATTTCGGAATTTACTCCAGCTAAAAACAGGATTATTAGGTTACCATTAATGACAGCAATGGAAAACGGTCATATTTGAGAAAATATGCTGAAAAATTCAGCTTATTTCAACAGCTCTTTCAAGATTTACCTGTGTAGAATGTAGAGCCAGATAAGTGAGTGACAGATGCAGAAATGTCCTTAGATTTTGATCCTCTTCTGTTGTGTTTCGGTGACTTTTTACTCTCCCTTTTACTCCCAAATCTGTAAGAATAAACAGAAGTTAATCTAAATTGTTTGGTGCCTGTAACAGTTCATTTTTAAACTAAACTTTTGTACTATAGACTAAGACTATCATTAGAGACATAGCAATAAGTGTAGTAACAATCCGTTAATATACACAATGTTGTAGTGAATGTGGGAGAGCTCGGAGTAGACAGACGATACGTGGACGATCGTCAAGCTCATATCCTCAGAAAAATTATTCTGAGTCCCGCACAGGAATCGAACCTGTAACCTTCTGATTGCTGGTGAGACGCTCTAACCATTGAGCTATATATATATATATATACACATATATAGTGACTGCCGCATAGGCAGTACATATATCAATCGAACCAGTACATAATTTAACCTTCGCTCTCCATCTGAGTCTCGTTAGCTCAATGGTTAGAGCATCTCACCGGCAATCAGGTTACAGGTTCGATTCCTGTACGGGACTCAGAATAATTTTTCTGACGATATGAGCTTGACGATGGTCCACGTATCCGTCTGTAGTAACAATAATGCTCATCTTGATTGTCATGCTACATTTTGTCTTCCAGTTAGTCTTCAATTGGTCTTTGAAGGGCAAACCACATATAAAACACATCAATAGATATGCAGTAATATAATTGTATAGCTGAACAAAAAGCAGAACCTCCTTAAACTATCCCAAGCTTCTTCTGTTGAAATTTCTCCAGCTTTTATTCTGCTCATTAATTCCATTCTATCTTTTTCACCAATTGAGATATTCGAAGCTAGCACGTCTGAACTGTGTCCACTTGAATGACGTTTAAAACTGCTTCGGTTAAAAAAGCCACGTTTCTTCTTGGCTTGTTTACTATCAACCTAAAAACAAACAATTTAAAAAAAAATAAGATATTGTAACGATTAAGCAATTCCACTTCTGAGGTAAAAAAAAAACCTATATTAATTAAGTTTGACAATTAAATATGATGACATACCTTTTCTTGTTCCTTAGAGAATGGAGTATGGGTTGCCTCATAACTATATAAATACCATAAGACATGTTGAATTATTACAATTCATAACAATAATGAGAATAAGAAATTATGACTTAGACAACTGCTCAATGGTTAGATCATCACACTAGCAATCAGAAGGTTACAGGTTCGAGGATTTGAGGTTGACAGGTTCGAGGATTTCTGAGGATTTGAGCTTGACAAGATCGATCGTTGATGTAACGTCAATATATAAACATGATATTTATTAATTACAAACAACATACAGACAAGCAGCTTATATAGTGAATATATTATAACAGGCCATGTACAAGTTTATAATATTCACAATAAATACATGCTACCCACAAGTTTTTTTTTTATATATTTAGCTTACCTATGAAAATTACTCAAAGCTTCATCTTGTGTGATATCTCCATGTTTAACTTTTAACATAAGGTTCTTTCTGTCTTCGTCACTCATTTTAACTTGGTGTGCAATAATCATGGCTGTTTCTGCTGGTCCAGTGATTTTGGGTGGTTGCTGAACATGATTCTTCTTCCTACTGCCGAAGATTCGACCAATTCCATGCTTCGGGGACTTTGGCGCTTTTCCTTTTACTGCAAGAAGCATACATGTATTATATAAAATTCAATTCAAATATCTAAAAAGGTTGGTGTACTGCCGAAATAGCATGTAAGTTGTCTAACGTTTTGAGCGAAGGCCCTAGCTTCGTCACTCTCGTTGACAACTTACATGCTAATTCAGCAGTACACCAACCTTTTTAGATATTTGATTTGTATTTCTACACTGCCTACATAGCACAGCATGTTTTATTATATAAAATGTTTTACAGAAGTAGTATACTTTTCTTTTTATTAATATCTATAATGCACATGTTTTACAAGATTTAAAGATGACAATTATGAAATTACTCACTTGTGGTAGTCTCCAAAGAATTTAAACTCTTTGATAATCGACTTTCCTTGATTAATTTTGAGTTGATATTCTTCTTCTTTGTTTGATCTTTGGGCAAATCATGCTGTCAAAACAATACAACATGCCATGACAGTTAACACATGTAAAAATATAAACATACATTAAATTACAATTATGGAATACAGGTATGTATTTGTCTGACACACACTATATCAAGGAGATTTTACCAGTGAATCATTCTGTCCTTCATTAGACTCGCCATCTCTTAGATATTCCAATACTTCCTTGACATCTTGAAAATATGTATAGAGTTGGTCTGCATAATATTGAGCTAAATCATCCAACACATCATGGTCATCATTCTAACAAAACGAAACAAAAAAGTAAAATTAATACAAAGTAAGTAAGCAAGTCAGTCAGTTAGTAAGTCAGTAAGTCAGTAAGTCAGTAAGTAAGTAAGTAAGTGAGCGAGTGAGTAAGTAAGTAAGTAAGTAAGTAAGTAAGTAAGTAAGTAAGTAAGTAAGTGAGCGAGTGAGTAAGTAAGTAAGTAAGTAAGTCAGTAAGTAAGTAAGTAAGTAAGTTGGTTGGTTGGCCGTAGCCGACCCATAGGCACCTCTTTCAGTAGCTGCTACCCGAAGGTAGGGGTCAGTACCACTCCAATCCTTACCCCAGCTAGAGCTGGTCCCAATTTTATTTAAGACTCTTGGTGAAAGCCCGACCTAAATTAGCACTGTGCATTGGATTATGGCAACACTAATTTTCAGTTTTCCAGGACCGATATCTGAACAAGGTGGTAACCCATCCAGTTAGTGTACCAGAGGTTCCATTGTTTAACTTTGGAAAGTCAAGCAGAGGTCACTGACCACTATACTATACTGGTCACGGTATTCAAACAAGAGATTGAGGTACTGTATATGTAGCTGTATTACTCATATCAATCATGAATTCTTGAAAAACCATGTAATCCTGGTCTCTATATTTAATCTCAAGATGTTGTAAAGTGTTGCAAGCAGTCACAGCAGCAAATACTGCTGTCCTTCATCGCCTTATCCGCGATGAGGTGTAAGACGATGAAGCATAAGGTGATGAGGCATAAGGCGATGAAGCATAAGGCTATGTGGCATAAGGCGATGAGGCACAAAGTGATGAGGCATAAGGCAATGAGGCATAAGGCAATGAGGGATAAGGCGATGAGGCATAAGGCCATGAGGCATAAGGCTATGTGGCATAAGGTGATGAGGCACAAAGTGATGAGGCATAAGGCAATGAGGCATAAGGCAATGAGGGATAAGGCCATGAGGCATAAAGCCACGAGGCATAAGGCCATGAGGCATGAGGCACAAGGCCATGAAGGATGGCTGTATTTGCAGGCTACCATAGGCAGTGGAGGCAATTTCAAGCAAAACAATAAAAATATAGTTGATTTTGTTCAATTGTCCATTATTTTTCAGGCAAATATCCTTTGACCCACCAAACACAATTGGGGGGCTATGCCTATGGTGACAGGCTCTATATTGCCTCAGAAAGGAATTAAACCTGCACAACATCTGATCACTCAAAGAAAACTTAGTAACTTCATTGTGATGTGGCAGTCTGTGACATTCTTGTAACAGTCTGTAACCAACTAGAGATAAATGAAAACTAGGTTTTTATTATATGAATAACAACTACTAAAAGAGGGAAATGGTGTGCCGAAATAATGAATAAGAAAGCTGATCTAATGTTTTGAATGAAGGGAAATATTTCATTTTACAAGTTCAAAGTTTCATGAAGTAATTCGGATACCTGGTAACACCATTTTCTTTAAAATAACAAGTTTAAATATTTATTATTTTTATCACAAGATATTTAATTACAAAAGAAAATGTAATTGTATTGCAATGGGCTGAACAAAAACTAAATATTAGCCAACCAAAGTCAATTAAAAAAAATGAGAAATGATAAGATTATGATTGTGAATAAGCCACAGATGTAAAATGTAAATACACTGATATTGGGGCATTAGTATTTTTCTTATTAGTTAAATGTGTTATTGTATAAATGTTTTGTTTACTTTGACAGACAAAATGTCCATGGAGAATATCACTTTTTCAAATCGTTAAAAATTTCCACATCTGGCAAAATTTTGTCAAATTTAACTTGATTAGCAGCTGGGAAAACCAGAGGTTCTTATTAAAAATACAAATAATAAATATTTCACACATTTTCCCATCATATCACTGTATCATATTTTCTTATATATAATTCTTGATAAATGTAATATATAGTTATTTTGAGGCAGAACTGAACACTCAAACAGATTTTATAAAGAAGTTGATTAACAGGAACAAGATATCAGTAATTTCCTGATAGAACTATAAACACGGCATCTTAAAAGCATATTTATGCAAACATGCCAATACATTCTGAATACAAACTCCCAACGCAAGGTTTAAATTACGAAATGATTTGATAAGAATTTAAGAAATTACTAGCAATTTCAACGAACTCCCGCTGATATATATGTAAGGCTATTTTACGTTATAATATTTCGAGAGAAAATCAGATGTATTTTCAATTCCGAAATAAAACGGAAATTCTGGCCACTCAGCAAAATCCAAACTGTAGCTAATTAATAATGACTCATTTAATGAGAGCATCTTTAAAACATCGTGCATTTTTCTGAAGAAATGGCACAAATATTCGACCCACTGGAATCTGAAAAGATGTCAATTATTCACGGCTAGTTTATTATGCAATGTGTACATTTGTTCCCTAATTAACACTATTTAATAGACAAGATGACTAATGTCAAAGTTTATAGGCGGACCTACCTCGCTGAATTACGTAGTGATATCAAGTGTTTAGGGCGATAGCTTACAAAAACAACGTCAGACATATTAAAAGTGATAGAGCACAGGCAACTTCGATATTATTTTACATGCAGGAAGTAAAACGAATTCAGTATTAGTTTGGTGAAATATCTTCACACACAATTTTAAACATATTCTGCCTCGTCAAGAATGTCGACATTGGCTTGATACACTTTGCAACACTTCATGTCACTTCGCCTACAGTATTTTGGTTTTTCCTTAACTCTCCCCCCTTTCCTTTGCATTAAAATACTCTCATTGATACTTACTGGAATATTTTCAGGCAAAACACAGTTATCTTCTGTCAGAAGACCCTTCATTTTATTTATTAAATCTTCTATTCGATACTTTTCGCGGTCACTTTGACCAATGTTGTTCTCTGTGGTTTCATCGCCTTCAAGTTGAAAGTAAACAGCATGCACTCCTTTATCCCGAAGTGATTTCACAGAATTGAGGATATCTTTACGGTCCTTTGAATTTATAACGCCAATAGCATCTAAATCTTCGTCGCCTATTTGTTTACAAATGTCTAAATCATCGTATCCATTATCGATGAACGCTTCGGTATAAGAAAGCAGCCCTAACGAGCGAAGCCAATCTTCAACGCTCGTATTACTCGCCATTTAGTTAACTCTAAGCAAAAACATAAAGATAACAAACTTCCACAGCTAAATGTTGGTCAAAACGACGAAGAATAACGTAGATGTTCCTTTGCTTATACTTATCATGTCTTAACTCCAATTGCGCCTGCGCCGATCATATTAACACATACAGGAAGTATGAATTCTAACGTGCTGACTTAATGTTTAATTTAAAAAATATTCACCGTATCATTTCATTTGTTAATTGACAACGTATTTATATATTGTAGTACAATTAAGCGATCATGATGAAAAAACACTCTTTGGTCTGTATTATTTCATAACAAACCAAAAGCAAACAAATAGGTTGTTCAAATGGCTTCAGATGTTTTCAACTGGTGTGAGTGGTGGCCAGATTATAAATTCATATTAACTAACAGTCTAACATGTTGACAGGCCCTCTTCGATTGTCTTTCCGGTATAAGATCTTTCAATAACATATCTTCAATCTTGTATGTTGTTTACAAGATTCGTCGACAGCTTAGCACAAACATAGTGCATTATAAAGTAAGAAAAAATCATCTGGTTTTTTTGAAATGTCGATGTTCTATGCGAGAAAGAAAATGCCAGTCAATAGCTCAACAAACATATCTGTTTGAAGTTTTGAACGTGATTCTGATAGCCACTAGAATGGACATCTTACGCATTGTCAATTTACGATAAGAACATTGAATATACCCATTATTTTTTTCTCACACAATACTATGGATGCGTTTGATGTCAAATAGATTTTTATTATTTACAACTTTATATTTCATGATATTATTTAATATTAACACTTAATATTAAGGCCATATGCCCATAGCCTACGTGCAGACATTTCTTGTTATGGATAAGCCCTTGTGGGCAGATGAAATGTACAAGGAATGATATAAACAAAGTCGAAAAAAGAATGCGGAAGTCGAAGCGCAAAACGGAAGTACGCAAGGCCAGGCCCGCCGACAGGAAACAATTTGAACTTCCGTGTGTAACGTGTCGGAATATAATTAAAGCCTGTAAAAAATCAAAACCGTTATTCTGCTGATCTTATTCTGCCAAGTTCTATTAATACGCTAAGTGTTTGAAACACGAACTAATAAAATGACCGTTCAATGTACACCTTCAAGAGTGTTATTGGAATTACTCGATGAAATTCGCAGTCTCTCTCCAGTCTCCAGGACTTTTGCGCTCTGTCACGTCTTTATAAATTATAGCCCAGAATGAAATTAACCACACTATAGTTAAAGTTCCCACGCCTAGCAAGTCGACCATACATTACATAAACGCCCTGCTGAGTTCCAAGACTAGGGAGCCGCTGTTACCAGCAACCATGGTTACCTATATTTTCATGACCGACAAAACAATTCATTTTACGCCAGAAATTAATAGTGGGCGAGTTGTGCTTGACATTTCTGCCTACGTATCCTCAACTATATAGTTATTCTTTGAACATCTTTCTAAAAACATTCGAAGAATTACTTGCCATATAAATGTTGGGCATTCCTCAAATTTCGTCTGACCAGTCATGGTGTAAATTATTACAGTCAAATCCGGCACCACCTCGAGAACGGTCTAAACTAAGGGTTAATAATACCGACGATAGACACAGACTACGTCATAGATATATTAAGGTTATTTTCCCAGGATTCAGAAGCTTTACAAGAACAAAAATCCTAACCATAACCCAAATAAAAACTCTAGTCCTAACCCTGAAATAAAGAAATACTAACCCAACTCCTAAACCTTATAATTCAATGCAACGATATTCTGCGTCTGGCCCCTGTCTGCTACCCGAGGAAGCAACCAAACTATAGGAGTGTCTCAAATTGTCAGGTGCGAAACAAAGCCAATAGTTAACCCTAAAACATACTCCTAACCCTACGATTTAATGTAACCCAAAGAAAAAGCTAACTTATAACCCTCGGAAGAATAAAGTGAAGTAATTCATGAAATTAAGGGAAAAGTGCTATATTTATTTATTTATTTGCCAAAGGTTATGGGTAGATAGAATTACAAAGAAGATACAAAAGAATAACAACAACAAAGAGTAAGGAGTGCATGTGGCATACCGCAACAGCTTACGCCAATTACTCAGACAAGTAGGGGAAAGGATTATGAACTAAAAGGAGGGAAATAGGATTATCTAATCGAATAGCTAATTATGGCAGTGAGGATATCCAGTCAATCAAATATCAAACCAAAAAATATCAAACCAAAAAATCAAACATCAAACCAAAAAGTCAAATATCAAACCAAAAAATCTAATACTTCGACATACCAAAAATCATACACAATTCGGACAACAAGAACATGGAACATACTACCAAAAACTATTACAACTAAAAACATCACTCTTAAACTTCAGGAAGTTACTATTCAACTACTACATTAACGCAACATATATGACATAGACGACTCACGAACATGGAAAAGCATATGTTTAAAATGTAACACAGCTCGAAGCCTTACGAACCCACCATCGTGTTGTTTTTAGTATATATCGTAGTGAATTTGTTGTATTTAATGTGTGTTGTATATCGCTATATCTATCTTTAACGTGACTGTTATATCGTACTTGCTTTGGGGCCGCAGTAATTGGCACTATAGCTGTTGCGGTTACCCAGCCTATTGTCTTAATGTCTGTATTTATGTTTGTAATGTATATGGCAAAGTTATTAAAATAAATAAAATAATCCTCGGGCAGTGTTACATATTTTGTGCAGATCAATTTCCATGTGATGTGGTCATCAGGATCGTAACACTTCTCCAATGCGAATAATAGACGGCGCTACATAAGTTATATAACCCGCTTGAGTGGTATCCGATGTGTGTTAAAACACGACTTATAATTTGTCAATCTTGAAAATCCTAATAAATTTTAAATCTTTTCTTAAAACGGAAATAACTAACTAGAGGAAAGAATAACCACAGATAAAAAGGTTTTTAAAGTCAATATATGTATCACGTTAGTGTGTAATATGTAGTCAGTTATCCGTGGTATCAAAAAAGAGAATTTGAATTATTTTTTCCCACCGTCCTTGTTACGGAAACCTCTAAACTGGAATATTACGTCATCGTTTTGCAGATGACGTCACAGTCACCATGTTGGCTAGCAACTTCAAAGTTCCGACGATTAGTAGACCGAAGAATGGGTAAAAATAATTATTTATTTTTGTTTATAAACATTCACGACCCAACTTTGGAATACGGACATTTCTCAATAAGGACATTTCTCAACAGCGGAGATAAGGTCCTGGGAACGAGGTTGTAGTAAACCGAGTATTTGCTCGGCTATTGTCGGAAAATCATCGGAAAACATGCTACATTATTTATGCTACACATGTGCTACATTATTATGAGATGATCTACATATATCTGTTTTATTATGGTGTTAACTAAAGCCTACCTTCGTTATGTCAATTCGGGCAATTTTGGAGTCATTGCCAGCTCTAGAGCGAACATTTTCCTCACAAAAGGAGGAATTAAAGACGATAAAAAACGCGAAGGGTTGTACTATGCTGTGGTTCCTGCGTTAGAGAATGTTCAGATTTGGGATGTGAGGACTGGAGAAAAAGTAATAGTGATGATTTTATCTGTTGAAATGAAAGTGAATAAAGAAAAGCGATGGATCAGGGTCATACTGTGACTTAAGATCATTACCCCTGCCAGAAAAACAAGAAATTTGATCATACCACTGTGATCTTACATAATTTGTTGCTTGATTACCTGAGAAATGTTTGCAAATGTATTGGAAACAATCTTACTTAGGTTCCTGTAAAATGTTTCCCCGGGCCAACCACTTGAATGCAGTGGAGAAAAGGTTGATTGTTAAAAATGGCAAACAAGTGGAAGCCTGTACCCTCCCCTACCATGGATTCATCAATATTTCATAGATTTAATCCTACTCTAGTGAGAATGCAACATAACTGGATATTTTCATGGTTTCTCCTTAGATCAAAGTATTAAAAGGAAACAAGAGTGAAGTAACATGTCTGTGTCAGAGCCCTGATTTACAACATGTAGCTGTGGGGTAAGGCTTTTAGAACTACTGTATGATGTTATCTTCAGGGCCAGTCGCAAAGGGGGGGGGGGGGGTGACACCCCGCAGCAAAAGTGGTGTTGTTGGAAAATAAAGGATTTGTTAGCAAATGAAACTTTTGTTGGCAAATCTTTTTTTGGCAAGACAGCAAATTACCATTCGAAAATCGAAATCACGAGATATACAGCAGAGGAACTGAGGTGTGATGTACGCCAGGCCTTTCTATACTACAGTCATTCAGTTAAACCCCACTTTCATTGACCCTAGAATATACAGTACCAATAGTTACATCTTTCCTATAAGTCAGAGTTTTTGGTAGTTTGGTCATTTTTATAAGGACATTTTCATGTCACCTAATGATATGTCCAAGAACATTCTGGGTTTACTATTTTTGAATGACCACACACAATGACCACACACATTTGTCGGCAAAATGAATTCTCACACACCCCTGCTCAACCCCATTCGCGATGGCCCTGGTTATCTTTTATCTCTTTAAGCCCCTAGGAATGACAGGCTTCTCTTTATAATATATAATTATTATATATAATAGTTAACCAAGCATATAGGTAAAACTTAAGTGCATCTCTATAAATTATTAAAATTAACATTCAGTATAATTTCATTTTTGCTATTAGTTATGCTGATGGAGTTACAAAGATATGGAATATCAATGATGGCTCATCACAAGTCACTTTTAGGTAATCAATTGAACAACCATTGACAACGATTATTACTGTACATGTTTTATGCTGCATAGCAGTGTAGAAATACAAAGCAGATACTCAGAAATTCAACTTAGAAAGGCCTTTGCTCAAAACATTAAGACATACAGACTTAGATAAGATCAGCATGGATCAGCCAATAGTTTTTAGCTTTGTTGATGTTTATTTTAGTGGCCACAAGACCGCAGTAAGTTCTCTTCAGTATGACTCAACTGGAGTTCGACTTGTCTCTGGATCAAAGGTAATAATTGGATATATAGTGCCTGCTTGCATGCAGATAAAATATGTTTGATTGGAATAACAAAATTAATGTACAGTAAGGCTAAATTTCATTATTTTAAATTTGAAGGATTGTGATGTTATAGTCTGGGATGTTATCAATGAATCAGGACTGTTTAGGTAATAACAATGTTTGTATAGCTCCCTTACGAAAAAATCCTATAGGATCCTATAGGAATTCCTATAGGAATATTGTATTTCCTATAGGAATTGGGCCAAAATCTAATAGGAATAAATTTCCTATAGGATTTCCTATAGGAATTCCTATAGGATCCTATAGGATTTGGACCGTATGGATGGAATTAATACTAACCCAAAACTAACCCATAGTCGTTTCCCACCGCCAACTTACGATGATAATAACACTAATACTAAGATACTAATCCTAACATAAACCTTAACATAGGCCGTAATGACGGGTGTACCTGTACACGTCATTGCAAATTATAACATGCTTTGCAAACCTAAATTAGCTCTAATTACAAAATATTGTTTGACATGTTACCACATGAATCAACTATCAATTATAAACAAAATTTAGTTGTTTGAAAAGTGAGAAACCTCATTAGGTAGAAAGTGTGAAAGGAATTGTGGTTATATGTGCAAGTAATATAATACTTGTAGTGTACATTTCAGCACCATTATTTGTATATATGCTAATATTGTAAGTACTGGACAGTAACTAAAACCATTAGTTGTATTTTTTGACAGGCTGAAAGGTCATAAGGGAATGGTAACTCATTGTCACTTTCTTCAAAATGTTAATGTTTTGGTGACAAGGTAAACAGCAATCAATCTCATATCAGTCAACAGTCTCACCATTACTAAATGTGATGCATATATACTTTGAAATTTCTTAAATTTCGTTTTTAGTTCAAAAGATACTTTTGTCAAGTTTTGGGACTTAGATACTCAGCATTGCTTTCTCACAATTGTTAGCCATAGAAGTGAGGTACAAGAAGTTTCCATTAAACATCTGATGGAATTACATTGCACAATCATGTTATACTGTTTTATAATATACACCGTTGTTAATAATTGATGGAAATAGGAGGCATTTGTCCAGTAATGATCATTTGATTTGTAGGTTTGGGGGTTTACTATTATAAAAAATGAGACAAGACTTGTCACTGGTTGTTCAGACAGTGAACTAAGGGTATGGGAGATAAAATATAAAGAAAATAACAACAATGAATTGATAGAAATTGAAGAGAAAAGAAGAAAGTTATCATCAGAAAATAACGATGATGATGATGAGGAACAGAAATCAAAGGTACAGCTGGTATTAAATTTGTTTTTGAATTAGCTAATGTCAGTATATTAATTAACTATTTTGCTAAACGATACTCCTAAACGTTCTGCTATTATTCAGTGCAACTTTCAATTGTTTTATTTCATAAACATTAGTTCTTTTCTCATAGGAATGTCTTACATGTAATTTTCTTGGTTCCATAATGAGAAATACAACAGAGAGAGTTGTTTCTTTACTCTCAGATCAAAGTGATCAATTTTTGGCATGTCATGTAAGTATGCTTAAGGATTGGCAAACTTAACATGGACAATCCATTAACCCAGAGCCAGATAATGGATAACTCTTGAGCACTTTCTAAAGGCATACTACTCTATACTTAAATTGTTTGTTGTGGTTTGTAAAAGAAACAGTTCTTCAAGACTAATAGTGTATGGTACTACACATATTTAGGGCTCAAATTCAATTTTGGAAGTATATAGGATTTCATCTGAAGAAGAAATCAAAAAGCGAGTTTCAAAAAGACGAAAGAAGGCATTGAAAAAACATAGGTAGAAATTACAACTACTTGAATACACGAAGAGAAATGCATTGGTTTTCATGGTCTTTTGATCCTGGTTATTCTGTAATTATGTTGTCTTTTCTCTCGTGGTTTTATTGTAGATCTCAAACTGAGGAAGGAGATACCTCACAAGTATGTTATTTCTGTTCAAATATATTTTCTTCCCCTCTTTTTATTTTAAGTTTGTCAATTTGTTCTAATTTCTTTGAAATCCTATTTCAGGTTCCTGATGTTAAAGCAACTGTTGGAGATGAACTGATTAAAATTTCAGACTTAAAAGGAACTTCTAAAATAAGGTCATTAAAGACGAAGGCATATATCACCTGATAGTAATCCCTGTTTTTAGTTTTCATTTTTACCTTAACAATTGATTATATTGCATCTTGGCTATCCTAAATATACTGCTTATATTCTCTTTTAACAACCACTTATATTCAAATACTTATATTCACTTGGCACATGCAAGTTCAAGATGGTTAAGGTTTTAAAAATGTGTTGAAAGTATCTACTATGCTTTCATTTTTAGGTCTTTTGATTTTGTGTTCTGTGACAATGATGAACTAAAGGTATAATGTAAAGGTGTAACTCTGGTACACTATTTTTTAAAGACAACACATAAGAAATAATTATATGAAAAATCGGACTGCCCCAAGGTAATACATCGTCACTGAGTTACAGCGCTGTCAAGAGGGCCTAAAACGATAACCATCATGCAAATCCTACACAAAGAATGAAACTTCTAGGGCATTTAGGGGAAAGACCACAAACCCGCCTTCCCCTGGGGCAGTCTTGGCTCTTGGCAGCCCTGCTAAGCTATTGAGACACAGTCAGATATTTTCATATTTAATCATCACCATTCTAATCTAATCTCTCAAGTCACTATAGGAAGACATCTCATCTTCACAAGGTGGAACAGAATCTCTCAAATGAGTTCATACAAATCTTGTATATAAGAGGCTTTAGAACAATTTTAAATGTAGAGATGGTCTTGGATATTAATAAGCGATGTCTCAATGAGTCTCAGTGATCATAGTGCCTATGGATTGATACAGGGACCTGGGCTTGGATTCTCGGGTTGGGGAACGTGAGATATGTAATCGTGTACAGTAACTATACAATTTATGCCAAATAAACCAACTTTTAAGAACTTAATTTGCAAAAACTACAACTCTATGAAAGTTATATAATAGTAAAGAAAATAATGTTGTAAACTTGTAGTAACTAGTATAATCTTGTATATTGTTATAACCTTTTCAGATATTACTTTTACTTCAAAATAACAGCCTAGAAATGCATAAATTGACAGGTGTTTGGTCGAATACACCTGATGTCAATATTATTACAACCATTAAAACACCAGGACACAGAAGTGATGCGAGGTATGGTGCTTTGTACACTATTTGTAAAATTGTAATCTTCCTTAATATGTATTTTATTCTTATGCCAAATCTACTTTATTTAGGACATTGTGTTTCAACTCAGATGCCTCGTGTATCCTGTCTGGATCTAGTGAAAGTATTAAAGTTTGGAATAGGTACTGTGTGCTGATTAAATAACGGGATTAAATTACGGTCGGCAGTTGGTTAATTACCGACCAAGAATGCGCAAGTGATGTTGTTGTTTCGTAGTGACACAATAAAAATCAAAAGAAAAAAATTATGGTATATTTGCGTTACCGAATACCAATAATACTGTTTTAAATAAACATGTCCACTTGCTGATACATTTTGGAGGCAAAAAATGTTCTAATAAGTTTCACTTCGTACATAAAAGTATTTAACAAGTCACGCAAATCTTTGTGGATAAATTGTAGGTGACGCAAGTGTGGTTTTCTGGGTGTAAGGGCCCCAAGAAAAGCGAAAGTCATTGTGAGAGTAAGCGCCCTCACTGTTATGGACCTTGCTGTCGTGTCGGGCTTCCCCGTGGTGAAGTGACCGAGAGATGCAAAGATCAGGGTGAACGTAAGGGCCCTCGCCGTTATGGACCTTGCTCTCCGTCGCCGATGTGTGCTTCACCGTGGGCGAAGTGTGGCCGAGGAGACACCACTTTCAGCCCCGAATTCTTTATTAATAGATAGTAATTATAGGATTACAGTTTGGTTTTGTTCAGTTGATAATAAAGAGTAAATGATATTTAGGTAAAGGCTCTAAATTATTCGGTGTTTATTTTTGAAAGGGAGCGGTGGGTGGGATAAGTTTGGATTGGCGGTCAAGTTGTTGCAAAGGAAGCAGAAGACCCTGAGTGGTGGTCAGACCAAGGCTTGAACCCGGATCTTCCAGCTCATAGACATATGTGATAACGACAAGTTGACAACAACGCTCTGACGAAGGGCCTTCACTCAGTACACCAACCTTTTAGAGTAAGAATGGTTACTATATTATGAATATTATTATTTCTAGGGTAACTAAAAAATGTATAAGAACAATGGCTTCTGGTTATTCACTATCCTCATTCTTTGTTCCTGGTGATAGACATGTTATTATTGGAACAAAGGTAAATCATTTCACAATAAAATCATACACATCGTCAGATTTGTGTACGCACCATGGACCTATTTTTACATATTTAAGATGAAAATGTCCAGGAATGAGCAGCATCTAAACTTCTCCTTATAATATCAAATGGTTAGCAGCCTTACAATGCTATAAAATAGGCACACAATGCGTACATGCGTCTACAACTATTCACACAATCTAATGGCATCCAATTTTTATCCTCAGATACAATCATAAGTAGTGACAGTAATTAATATTGACATATGTAATAAAGTTTACTTATCAATGGTAATATTCAACTCTGATTAGCAATAAATCATTGTAAAGAAAGCTTAATGAAAACCATGCTTTATACTGTACATATATTATATGCACTGTCTGCAGGATTTAAAGAGTACAATATGTGAGCCGTTACACTAGAATTTGGTAGTTAAAGTTGATTTGATACTACTTGACCAAGAAGTGCGGAAAAGTTCATTTGGAACTGCTTGTCAAGGAGGTTGTCCATTATCTTGTAAAAAAGAACTTGCTATAAAACGAAGGGGTTGCATCTCCTCCCCGTTGATGCATGGCCAGTGAATGAAACGAATCTCCTCATACGCTCTTTGCCGCAGTAGGAAACACTAATACCCTAAAACGCCTACTATCAAGGCTTCCTATTTGACCCATAGGTGGAATGCAGTTTAATGTCATGCCCAGGACTTTGGCACGGCTATAATGAGAGTAAAGGAAATGATCACCAAAGACGAAGTCAGTTCGACTTGTTTGAAAACACAATAACAATAACTGGTTTTCCTCCCTCATTAAAATCAACACTTAGATCTTAGCTGTGCTCCGTGGTCAGACATGGGTCGTATGGTGGTAGCCTGCGGCGCCTTTGACATCGACTCGGCCACAACCAAAATTCACGCTGGAAGCTAATGAAAAATTGAAATCTTTCCCGGAGGAAAGATGAACACTTTTTGCACCTCTGATTGAAGAAACCCACTCATAACTTGATGATAATACACATACATAATAAATCTTTACCATTGTAGGCTGGTAAACTACAAATCTTTGACATAGCATCTGGAACTCTTCTGGAAAACGTAGACGCCCATGAAGGGCCAGTCTGGTCTCTTTCTCTCGCACCAGATAAAGTTAGTATAGATTTTGGAGCTAGATTATCAATGGCATTCGCTATGTATACTATACTTTAGGGTCGTCAAGACTTTTCTCATAAAAACTAAAGATATCTTTCCAATATGTTGACAGACAGTGTTTGCTTCTGGAAGTGGAGACAAAGATGTTAAATTCTGGGAATTTGATCTTGTTACAGATGAAAATTATTCAACTACTAGGTAATAAAGTTGCAACTGTGGTAACATTTATAATTTGTCAAAGGATACTGCAATGAAAAATGGTTTCATTTTAATATTAAGTGGCCCTTATTCGCGGTCCTGAAGAAGAAGACCCAAAATATTACTGATATGTAAAATCTCCAAACATGAGATAGTCACTACTTGAAAATGCAATCTCTCTTTCTGAGTCTTTTTCATATTCCTTGTTCTAGTAAGAGATTGAGTGTTTATCACATCAAGACATTAAAAATGACAGACGATGTTTTGTGTGTGAAATTTAGGTAAGCTTTGAAACAAATCTATTTATCATTTGTGATAGAAACTGTTATTATGTTTATTTAGACTCCTAGTTATTCTGAAAGAAATTTCATATTTTGTTTAATTTGGTAGTCCGAACCAAAAATACTTGGCCGTTGCACTTCTTGATTCGACCATCAAAATATTTTTCTTTGATACATTAAAGGTACAGTGGTAACTTTATGTTATTAAAACTTAAAAATTATTCATTACCAACTATGTAAAAATGTTCCAATTTTAATGTTTGTTATTTTAAAATTATTTTATTTAGTTTTTCCTTTCCTTGTATGGCCATAAGTTACCTGTTGTTACAATGGATATTTCATCAGTAAGAACGTCATGTTTCGTATACTATTATATATCTTCTCTCATCTTAATTATTCTTCTTAAAGCCCTCTGTATACAATAAGTTGTGTATCGCTTCGCTACTTTGGGAAGTGCGCTCGAGAGGCCTTGCTCCACGTTATGGTTAGATGCGATGTCTGCCTGTTGGTGTCGAGTGAAAGCGGTGAATTTAATATATATATATGGAAAAATCACTGACTGTTCTGACCGTGTCTCATTAGCTCAAAGGTTACAACGCTGAAACGTTGATTCGGAGACCCAGGGTTCGATTCCCGGTTGGTGCAGTCACTTTTTCCATATATGTATATGACTATTATTTGTAACTAAGTAATAGATGATTATTTGCATTCTCGGTGGAATAAGAATCGTTTGTTTTTCAACAGGATGGTGCAATGTTAGTGTCAGGTGCAGCTGATAAAAACATCAAGATATGGGGATTGGACTTTGGTGATTGTAGAAAATCAATATTTGCTCACGATGATAGGTAAGACTTCGTGCACTATTGAAAAATACCTCCTGAAGAAGACAGTTAAGTCGAAGCGTAGAGGGTTTCCGAATATAAAAACAACCACAACTATCTGCAAAAATCAAGATAGACCTAAAGGAATTTTTATCTTTAAACATTTTTAAATTTCTATTTATTACAGCATCATGGCAGTGCAGGTAAAATTCATTTTCCTTACTGTGATTGTCTGGAAAGTGGGATTTTTTCAAAGTGCCATCGTTACTAAACTCTTTTGTATTTTGTTTAATCCCTTTCAGTTTGTGCCGAAAACTCATTACTTCTTCTCAGCTAGTAAAGATAAAACAGTGAAATATTGGGACGCCGATAGATTTTTACATGTGATGACATTAGAGGGTCATCATTCTGAGATATGGTGTCTAGCAGTTAGCTATGATGGGGAATTTGTGGTAAGATTTTATGAATGAAAAGACAGAATAACAAAAGACGATATAGATGTGCGTCTCGTAAGCAATGGTGTGTCGAGGTGCGAGAAGGAATTAACAAGGATGAAGCTGAATAGAAAAGGAGAGACGAAGCGAAAGCGTATGATTATGTATTATTATAATATATATTATTATATATTACTACTAACAATAACAACTAACAAGAAATATGACAGAATAACGGTAAAAGTATTTCATGGATTGAGAATGTTTAAGTCATTCTAATGAAAAGGTAAAGCTAAATAGCAAATATGAGATCAGTGTATTTCTACCCTAGGCAACGTAGATATTTTATTCTTAAATTGATTTAATGTTGTTGCCTTTTTTGCCTCAGGTGGAAGACTATTCCAAAGCATTGCATTATTATATTTAAAACTATGTTTAAGAAAATTTGTCTTTGGCTTTGGAAGTGCTAGATCGGTTTCGTAATTTCTTAGATTATTATTTATATTAATATCTTTAAGTTTGACAAATCTATCCCTTCAGACATGGCGAAGAATGTCCATTAAGAATTTTATAAATTAAGCTAGCTTTTAATGAAGTTTGTCTAAATTGGAAGGTGTCCCATGTTAGGATGTCCAGCACATCTCTCGAACGTATATCATATTTTTCATTCTCGCAATGTCGTTTCTACTTTCATGTGAATACAAGTATAAGGCTGTCAAACACACTATGCTTCCTGCTCTCTATTTCCGACAGAAAACTCTAAAAGGCACCTGTGTTGCATCAAAAACATCGACGGACCTGTGTACGCATCACGGACCTATTTTTATGTATTATGGGCTAAGAATGTCGAGAATTCTTTATAAACATGTCAAAGCTACAGCAAACATGCAATAACTATGTCGGGACTTACAGGTATAGATATCTAATTTATCAAGAAAAACTGTTTTAAATAACAGGTAAGTGCCAAGCCAAGGTTGAAACCAAATGGTCTGTTGAATTTCAGATATCTGGCTCCCACGATAAGTCGTTGAGAGTTTGGGAAAGAACAGATGAACCATTGTTCGTTGAGGAAGAAAGAGAACTGGTAAGAGAGTATCTCCGTACATGATTTGTGTATTGGCGAATGTGCAGGAAGCTTACTTAATGGTATAAGGTGCGCATGCGACCTCGTGGGTATGACACATGTCTTGTTTATCTTGAGTAAACATGAAGATAGTCACGTTTTTCTCTGTTATCGTTCAAGGAACGCGAAGCAGCGTATGAAGAAAGCACTGTGGCTGGAGGAGATGCTATAGTAAGTCATGGATGATCATTTATCCGGGGGGGGGCGTCTTTTGGTGGTCAGTGAACACCTAGCCTGTGTACAGCCTGAATAATATATACACCTGTATCCAGGCTGTACACAGGCTATGAACACCCAGTAAGTTGATGTTGTTCATCTGTATCTTAGATGAGACTGGAAGGCATGAGAAAATCAAATGTCGTATATTACTGTTTATTTAAGACATTGTACTTATTGTTTAAATTTTTTTCTTAAGATTCCTGGTGAGCAAGATACCGAAGCTGTTAAACCTGGTAAAAAGACCTTGGAAACTGTCAAAGGGGTTGGTATGACTTAACCTTTGTACTAATGCAAATCACTTCTGGTTTACAAAGATAAGACCTACGATACAAATGCTCAAATTGCTGGTCAAACGCTCTTATCATACCGAGACTCAACCTCGTACCCAGGATACGTTCGCTCGGATGGAGATCGAATGTTATATTTGGCATTTCGTTAAACTACATGTTCTAAGGATTGATGGTGAAGGAAAATTTCGAGTGTTGAAATATATACATTTTAAGACCAAACCGGGACCAGTTGCGAAAAATGCAACTTTAAGATCTTCCGGCTGGAATTAATTGTAGGGCCTGTCTACTTCAAGCTCCCCTACGTCATTGTGTATATATAAACACAACCATAAGACCTTTGCTGTTTCGGAAAGGTCGTTGGTTACAATTATTTGCAACTATATACTTTGTTGATACCAATGAAAGCTTTCTACAGAAGTTGACTAAAGATAAAGAAACTTACTTTATTGTGTATACAAGTTCAACTTTATCTTCATTTTTTAAAGGCTGAAAAGATAATGGAAGCCATTGAGCTATATAAGGAAGAAAGAACGAAAGAGTTAGAACACGAAGCGACAAAGGCAGCGTCAAATAAAGAGGTGTTGATAAAAACACAATTTTTAATTATTATTTCAGCGCCGTTATTTAGTCCACGCGTTCTTCTTTATTCAAACGAAACCAAGTGTTAAGATTTCTTTCATTTTAAGGTGCCCAAGCCTCGTGTTCACCCTGTTTTAGCTGCTTCTGGTGACATAACGGTAAGTTAGTGGAAAAGAAGCTTATTATTTATTAAAAATAATTTTCTCCAGACACCCAGCTCAATATACGAAAATGTATTGCTATAATAATATGGAAACAAGTCAAGTTTTAAAACATATTTACTAACGTTTCGTTGCGAACTTACAACATCTTCAGAGTAACAATTACAGGTGTGAAAACCTATCTATATATAAGTATATATTTACAGAGGAGAATAATTCATTAGACGGCTAACCAATGAAGTAACGCGAGGTGACAAAAAACATAAGTAACAGAAGCCGAAAAAAACCGAACAAGGGAGAGATGTTCTCGTTGTGAGACGGTTTGAATTTAGAAATCAGTAAACTCTCTCGAGTGAGGAGTTCAAAGTTGGAAGAAGAACGAGAAAAATAAATAATAGAGAAGTCACCAGGAGTAATAGTGTGATGGGTAAAATGAGTATGAGACTGGATAACAGAAAGGGAAGTGGTTGCTCGTTTCTTGACCAGTAATACCGCTTGTGTTCTGAGATTCGCATATGTAAATGTCGCAGTGTTTGGCCCAGATACGATGCACCACAGCATTGACACGTGTATTTTATAGACAACACGCCATCTCATCAACATAATGTAGGGTAACCTTCGTCCTGAGAATCTTAAATCTATATAAAAGTCGTTTGTGCGCGGCTACTCCTTCTCGTATCTGAACGATTTTCATAAACTAAACCTGTTTCCTAAATAATTAAGATGCTTTATTTTCTCTCCTGCTTCTTTGTATAAAGCAAGTTTCTCTTTTCCCTCTAGCCAACTCATTACGTTCTTACGGTTGTGAAGAAAATCAAATCAAGGTATGCAAACCTTTCTCATGTAATTTTTTGAATTATAAATGTGATCAAAGACAAGACCTGCAACTTTATACTTCTACCAATCACAGAGAGTTATTGATATTTAAATATACCACGTGATCTGACCGCGAGAGGAAAAAGACTGGACCTGATAACAGAATAGAAACCATTTTGAATTGACAATATCTTGCGAAATATTAATTAATTTATTAACTTTACAACCAAAAATAATTAATACAAGTTAAAAATAAAAATTGAACATGGTTGAAGGTATGGTCAATAGGACACGAGTCCCAAGACCAACCTGACAAAAAATTACGGAATAGACATAAATTAAAGACAAAAACTAATACACTAATAACATATGATAGGACAGATTAAGAACAGCAGTTTATATTATATGAACGGCACTTAGAGCAGTAAGTTTTTCAAGTGTGCATTCTGTTCACATCGAAAGAAGAATCTAATTGAGAAGAATAGTAAATATAAAGTTGGTGTTTACAAGAGAAAACAGACGTACTATTACGGACAATAATGCTCGTAAATTGCTTATTCCTTGTAGTGAACTTGAGGAGTCACTTCTGGTGTTACCGTTTGATTATGTTATTGATGTTCTGAAACTACTCGATGAGTGGATAAAGGTTGGGAGAAATAAAAAATTATTGCTAGGGATGAATGATGAAACGGAGAATGTAGCAGACTTTATTTGTGAAATAACATTTTGAAAATGTGCGCTCTGATTGGCTGAAGGCCACATGTTTCTAGGAACTGTTTAGAAAATAGAAACCATGATAGATGTATTACATTTTTTCTTTGGTTCTTGTTTAGAATGGTTGGGAAATTGAGTTAAGCTGTCGATGTTTATTTTTCCTTTTAAGGTAATTGTGAATAAGCCAATCTTCGTTATGATTTCGGTTTGTTATTAAATGTCTAATATGAGTTTTCATCCTTGCATAGAATTCATCATTCTAAGATTATTTCAACACCAGATCTTTTGCCAGTTATCGATTCTGTGAGAGAACACACGAGATATAGAGTGTGTGAAATAAAGGTAAATATATTATCTCTTAGTAAGATGGTGGTGGTGATGATGGTGGTGGTGATGATGATGGTGATGATGATGATGGTGGTGATGATGGTGGTGATGATGATGATGGTGGTGGTGATGATGATGGTGGTCATGATGATGATGGTGGTCGTGGTGATGATGGTGGTGATGATGGTGGTCGTGGTGATGATGGTGGTGATGATGATGGTGGTGATGATGGTGGTGATGATGGTGGAGATGATGGTGATGATGATGGTGGTCGTGGTGATGATGGTGGTGATGATGATGATGATGGTGGTGGTGATGATGGTGGTCGTGGTGATGATGGTGGTGGTGATGATGGTGGTCGTGGTGATGATGGTGGTGGTGATGATGGTGGAGATGATGGTGGAGATGATGGTGATGATGATGGTGGTCGTGGTGATGATGGTGGTGATGATGGTGGAGATGATGGTGATGATGATGGTGGTCGTGGTGATGATGGTGGTGATGATGATGATGGTGATGATGGTGGTGATGATGGTGGTCGTGGTGATGATGGTGGTGATGATGATGGTGGTGATGATGGTGGTGATGATGGTGGTCGTGGTGATGATGGTGGTGATGATGGTGGAGATGATGGTGATGATGAGGGTGATAATGATAATGATGGTGATAATATTGCTTTATTCCTTTTAGGACACCATAGGCTTTAATATTGCTGGTTTACAGTTCATGCAACGACAACTAGAAGCACGTGATGTGACATTTTTTACTGACACCAGCGAAAAACTGGAACAAGTTCGAAAGAAGGAAAAAACAGCAATCACAAAGTTTAAATATTAAGTTATCAACATTATGAATACCAAATGCCATTCATTATTATGAAGAAATAATGATTTTGCAAGGAACTATGTCATATTTATCAATGTTATATGGGTAAACTAGAAACTTGTACTAAGAATATTCAATTGTGTTATATTTCTGATGTCTTTGCTATTGTCTGCTGCAGCGGAAAACCATGAATGCTTGCCAATGTAGTTTAGGAAGATGAAAAACAATGCAATTATTGTTGTCACCCTCGTATCCAACCTCAATTTCAAGCCCAACCAGCCTCGTATCCAACCTCAATTTCAAGCCCAATCAGCCTCGTATCCAACCTTAATTTCAAGCCCAACCAGCCTCGTATCCAACCTTAATTTCAAGCCCAACCAGCCTCGTATCCAACCTTAATTTCAAGCCCAACCAGTCTCGTATCCAACCTTAATTTCAAGTTCAACCAGCCTCGTATCCAACCTTAATTTCAAGCTCCTGTTTATGCCACCAGGCGTTCCTGGTAAGGGGGGCGTGGGGTTTGGGGGAGAAGCGGGAGGGAACCCCTGACACCTAACCATGTTATCTTTCAATACGCCCCTAGTTAGTTATGCATGATCACTCACATATTAAAACCAATCACCAAATAAGTATTAAAACAACGGTCTCTAATGCTCTTGAGTGGACAAACTACGATCACTCGTGAAGTTGTATTTCTCAACTTCGAGGTAGCCTGTGTACAGCCTGAATATACACCTGTAATTCAGTCTGTGAAAACTCGCACTCAGATCTGAGTAGTAGATTTTGAGTGGTTTAACACTCATATGATTCATAATTGTTTATTTGATTGGATTATTTGATCTCACAAGAATTCCCAGAGAACCAATTGTAACTGGAATAAGTCAAGGGTTGTGATTTGAACAATCAAAATCTACTACTAAGATCTGAGTAGCTCAGCGGGGGGTTGACAAGCGTGCGAGTTTTCACAGACTGAATTACAGGTGTATATTCAGGCTGTACACAGGCTACTTCGAGGAGATCTTGACAAGAAGTTGAAATATCAAACTGTTCCCACATCCAGTTGGTAGGATGGCTAAGAAATCTCCACCGAACAGTTGTTTGATGGCGTCCTTTTTCAATTCTATAGAATTGAACTCATCGGATAAAATACTGTTTAAATCGACTTCAAAATCTTCCTCCGTGAACGCAGCCATGTAGTTGAATCGCTGGATGGTTCGCTTGATGACGTTTGCAGGGGCGTGGCGACTGGGGGGGTGTGCGACAGCCCCCCAATAATTCTAAATAGCAAAAAGTTGGTCACACAAGGGATTGCTGCTGGCCAAAATAAAAATGGTGAGACAGAAAAAAAAGCTAAAATTTGTTTTTTTTTAAATTTGTTTTTTTTAACAGTTGGTCAATAGCGCTCAAACATCCCCAGCAAAAATTGTATTTAAAAGTGAAGTATTTCCGATCTGGAGACGGGAGACCGCAGACCATTGAAATCCGAGGTTCAATTGTTTGAAGTGAAAGTTGGGGGGGTGTAAGTCCCAAATTTCCGAATCTCAAATTATTTTTCCGAATATGAGAAGGCACGCGCCGCAAGGCGCGTCAATCTAGGGCGGTCAATCTAGGGGGGATTTTTAATTCTAGGATCTCGGAAATTGCATTTCCCGCATTCTGGGAGCAGTTTTAAGAGATTTCCTTGGACAGTTTACAGATGTAGGAATTTAGTTTTCAACAATAAAAAAGAGGCGAAATATAAACAATTTAATTCTACGGTACGGTATCATAATTCGTGGTTTTGTGAAGGCTGTTTAAAATCCGGAAATGATAAATTTTATTGCAAAGCAAAAGCCAAAAGGTGTCATCTATCTGATGTACGTATGCAGTAAATCGACAAAAATAGATTTGTTATCCTTGTGAATATTATTTTGTAAGTTCTATAAACTTAACATGAGTTTTTTGCTGTTCACTGACTGAAATCTCGCTTAACCTACGTTGCCGTAGTTTTCCGAACGAGTAATTCGATTTTCCGAATATCTCAATTTCAAAAATGTTGGGGGGGTGAAACACCCCCCCCCCCCAATACCCCCTCGCTACGGCCCTGCTCACAAGCTCGCATGTCATTTGGCTAATTTACAAACCTTAAGTCAGTTGTGCAATTTAATGTTGTGATGCATGTTAATATTAGTCTAATTTCATCATTTTAGAAAAGCTCATACAAAAACGTTGCAGCCCAGCGGCCAGCTCAAATTATTCACATACTGACATACGCTTGTCAACGCATTTATTAAACTCGTTTGAACATAAACCCTTGCCAAACCCAACTAAAAACTTCTTAAAAAAGGTCATATTTTTATCCTTTCTAAATTTCTCACTGACTTACTCTGTTGCCAGTTCGGCAGCCATTTTGAATAAAGGTTTCATAAGGATGGAAGTGCGTTACTTCATGTAATTCGTTTTTGAACTTATTTTATATTTTGGAGACATTTTGGATACTTTTACGCGAACCGCCGCATATGCATATTGGCGATTTCGCAAAAAGTTGGTCACTATCATACGACACCCCCCCAATCGTGATTCCTTCGCCACGTCCCTGGACGTTTGTTGATAGTTATGTGTCAATCAAAAAGAGCCGAGCCAATGAGGAACACCGTTCGTCCAGGAACGGTATATTGGCAAATAACGGTGGAGGCTATTTTAGACATGGTAGGCCTAGCCTGCATTGCCCCTAGCCTGCACACTCCCGATTTTCCTTATATTGTCAGCTGAAAATTTCATCTTCATGGAATTTTTCGCGTCAAAGTTACCGGATATGATGTCATAAGAGGCATTTCAAACCAGTTTTCTTTTGTTACTTGCCACAAAAATGCCTCTTGTGACATCACATCCTGTAACTTTGACAGCAAAAAACTCCATGAAGATGAAATTTTCGGCTGACAAGATACATTATGATTTTGCTCAGGAAGACCCAAATATTACAAATATGTAAAATCTCCAAACGTGAAAATATTACACTTTAAGATAATAAGTTCTATGTCATGGCTTTTTATATTTTAAGCATTTTTGAAAACGGTTTGGAATGCCTCTTGTGACATCACATCCTGTAACTTTGACAGCAAAAAACTCCATGAAGATGAAATTTTCGGCTGACAAGATATATTATGGTTTTGCTCAGGAAGACCCAAATATTACAAATATGTAAAATCCCCAAACGTGAGATAGACACATTAAAAACATGTCAGTTAATATCTTTGGAGATCATTTCCTTTATTTTTATTACCTCTATGCTTGGTTAATCATTGATATTGATAGAAGTTAGATGTTGACACACCTGGGGCAAGTGAGAATGCAATTTATTTGGACTATATATTAGAGAGAAAATAATAATTACACAGATAATGTTCTTAATAAAGTTAATTTATGTTTTTTATACAATTCCTAAGTACTGAATAAATTAATTAGTTTAATAATATAATATTATCAATGACTGATTAATTAAAAAGTTTTAAAAATGCTGAGAGGGGATGGAATATCCTGTCGTCATCGCATGACGACCCTCGCTAATTCGGGCGTACCCAGACGTCTTGACCAATAAGATCGAGGCAGTGTAAACATTCTTTGTCGCTAATTATCATATGCACACACTAGGGAACCTTGAAGTTGACAACATTTTGCGAGGCTGGGTTGATGCAGAAAATTGTCGAGGTTCTATCATTAAGGTATCTATGAGACTCGCTTACGGGGAAGTTTAGTTGCGATTCAACGCAATGGCTGACGATATGGACGCGGAAGGACGTGAAGTTGAAACATTAATCGAAGATTGGAATGCTAGTCGTGTAGATATATTTGCAATCAGCAAGCCCGATGATGTAGGTTTCAATCATTCTATCTTCCTTACTTGTTGATTTCATGGTTGGGTTCGCGGGGACAGAACACGTTTGAGACCGCAAAATCCAATCGTTTTATCTCGATTTCTGTTTTAGAATTTGGAATTCTCGGGCGTTATGAGGTTTTATTTTCAAGAACCCGGTGCGAAGGACAGGAAAGTCGCGACAAAGTGTATTCGAGTAAATAGTTCACATACTACCGAAGAAGTGATGAAAATTTTAGTGGAGAAGTTCCATCCCGACTTAAAGATGCTCACTAGTCCGAACTATTCTCTTTATGAAGTTCACGAGACAGGAACAGGTAATTTGATTTCATCAACACAACAACTACTCCACATTATTCGCTATGGAATGAACTTCACGTCGGTATGGCTTCACTATTTTGATTCTGTTCGCACAGATCGCTTGTCGTTACAGTCCAATATCTCTCACTGCTAAGAAGCTTTGAAATTGTTTAACTGGCTTGATAATATCTGATTTGAAAATGAACATATTAATTTATGTTTTTCTTCAATTGGGTTCTGTGGTTAGTTGATACATTTCATCATCAAGCCACTGACATGGCTTCCCTTAACGCGGCGTCAGTTGCGAAATAGCTCGCATCCTTGCATAATTCTTGTGTAATAATCAACGATTTTTATCTAGTCTTAAAAACACCCTTAGGAATTTAACCGTGACGATCTCTCGGTGTCAAAAGATCACTAAAAAGTGAAAAATTGTCTACTTCGCCGCCTTGTGGGTGTCGTAAACTGTTTATGATTTGGCAACCGAAGCCACCAAGCTGTGAAAATTACAGTAGCTTATAGCAGGTCTTGTTTATCTGCCAAATATTCATGAATATTACAACTACTCTAACAAAAAATCGACAGTAATTTCAATGGTTAGCTACGACAAAGCTTCTATCTTTCTATATTGATTCAAAATGGCATTAAAATGGTATTATTGAAAAGTTATTTTTCCTGGAATTATCCTATTACATTTTGTTTGGTCACTCAATTAAAAAATATCCTATTAAATTTTGTTTGGTCGCTCAATTCAAGCCATTTTTCTTGACCATAATATGTTTGACAAGGAAACTGATGATGTGTTTTTACCAAACATTTCTTTGACATAAAGGAAATGAAAATTCAATGTAAAACTAACAATTTGTTTGCAACTTAGTAGCTGATAACCATTTATGGTATTTGGGTTTTATTTACATATTTTGTGGGTGACTAATTCAAATACACACCCTCTCTTGAGTAGTACAAAACTTCTTAAGAACTTTAAAACTATTAAACAATTATTGCGATCATCAGTGAAGTCAGAAAAATAGCTCAATACTTTATACTACTTCATACTTCAAACAGACAAAAATTGTCTCGTCTAATCTTTGTGAATGTTAAGAAGAAAAATGCTTCTTACTGGATATTTTACTATAGTCTTCACCAAGCTTTTTAATTAGTGACTACACTAGGTTATAAACTTAATTGATGTACTTGTGATTCAATTGTGACTGTGCAAGCTGAGCCATTTAAAAGCTTTAAGCAGGAAATACACTGTTCAGTCACTAAATTAAAACTACATGTTTAATTATCATAAAACATCACTGTATTGTATTAAATACAGGGGATCTCACCCCCCAATGTCAAGGTGGGAGGGACACTGCCAGTCTGACCACACAAATAAAACAGATGTGACAGGTCGTAAACAGATTGTGATATCAAAATGCAGGGCATGGTATTTCCAAGACTTACAAATTCAAAATAATTTCTAAGGCTTACAAAATTAAATTATTCCAGGGGGCATGCCCCTGAAGTCCGAACCCCTAGATATCTTGAGTGCTGACCTCCCCTAATACACAAACTGCCCCACCACCCCGAGAAGTTAAAAAGTTTCAATATTTTGACTATGTTTAATGCTCATTTCATAGTTACTGTTTTGTTGAATATTTCATAAAAATACTCATGAGTGGTCTCTGAAAGTATTGTATTTTATGATATAACAAGCAGTGGTTTGGACATAGTTTGACGCTACTCTGGCTTCATGACCCAACGTTTCGACACTCCGATCTAGTGTCTTCATCAGGGGTGATCATTGTAAAGTTCAGGGGCAGATCCAGGCTCATCTGATAGAGGGGGTGCAGATTTTTCAGGGGGGGGCACCCATCCACCACAACCTTAAATTATGTCAAAAATGCCATAAATCATGAAGATTTTAACATACACTGGTTGATGCAACCTCGTACCCAGGGTCTCATCTCTGCTTGCCGCCCGCCGGAGCGGAGATGAGACCCTGGGTACGAGGTTGAGGTTGATGCTGACTTTTTCTGGGGGGTGCTAATTTTCTCTGGGTGGGTGCGCACCCCCCTGCACCCCACCCCTAGATCCGCCTATGGTAAAGTTAGGATCCCTATTTATACCCTCATAGAACTGATGATGACGTTATTAAGCAGTGGTTTATAAGGATTTCCACCACTAATAAATTTGATAACATGTGAAATATTAGTGATAATCTTACATGAACCCAATTATTGTGATTCAACCAATTCATATTTGTTGGAAAATAGGACTATGGGAGTATCGTTTTATATAATAAACAAAACAATACATGGATATTTGTGAACATGGAATTTATTTCTTATGAAGAACTGGATATCCCACTTGTTTGCTGCATTCACTCACTCACAAGTAATCCAGCTCAACACTCAAAATATATCTCATATTTCCAACCATCCATGTATCACATAAATCTCATATTTCCATGCACCCAAAGCTTGTTATTGATGTAAGCTGTGATATGATAACTGTTTTGACCTCAATGCGAACCAAACATAGGCAAGACAATTAACTAAAGACCACTATTAGTGTTTTGACCTTTCCTATTCAACCACCTGAGATGCTGGCTGATCTAAGAACTTCTAAATAGTAAATTCAACTTAAAACAGTAAAATGTTGTGTGTATTATTCCATGTTTATAAAGGTGTAGTATTGTGGCTTGGTGGCATCAAGTGTATATTTGATTCATTAAGTATTGAGAAGTGTAATAATAATATCCTTGAAGAAGCTGATGTGCATTTTTATAGACTGTTGATATCTCCAGTAATAGACCCTTTCAAAGTTGAATCATGGGTAATCAAGGTTATGGGAGGATCTATTGCTTGTTGTCTCTTATTATCTTAGACTATTGAAACATTTCAGTAACCATTTCATTGAACTCTAGCCTAGTACATGTTATGTATTTAAAAGGGTACTCCGGCCAAAATACAAATAAAGTTAATATGAAAGATTTAAAAATTTTGGGACCATATTTGTTTTGAACTTATGATGTCATTGAGTCAGCTTCTTTATCGGCAGTGGAGTTTGGATGGCGATCGCATAGTGATAGCTTTTGTGAGTGCCCTATGGAGGAGAATTAGTCAAAATAAACTATTTATTTCTTCATGTGGGAAAGTAGAGGAGCTTCTTAGGCATAATACAAGATATAAGCACTCAGTGACATCATGTCTGAGTGACAAATATGATATTGAAATTGGACAAACAGCATTATGAATGATCTTGTTGTGGTATTCCTTAAAGCAAGTCTGTAATTTAATGGACAAGAAATTTGTCTCAAACAACTTTTTCAATAATGGCTTGTCGGTATATTTTTGTGTCTTGTATAATATCGTGCAATTATCACAAATTTAACCACAGGAGATCCTAGTAAGTGCTGGAATGCTATAGAGTAACATGAAGGTTAAATGCATAAGGGCTTCAATTCGATATTACTAGTATTAAAATGCCTTAGTGGTGCCAGTATTCAGGATGTGAGGTACTTATGACTAATACTTAATATTCATTTTCCATGGAAAATAGTTATGATAGCATTCTAAGAACAAAATCATAAACCAGGTCAATGATAATCATTACACTAAAGGTGTTGTGTTGTTTACCATTGCAAATTGATAACAGATACCTTATCTATGATTTAAATATGGTCAATATCTTGGGATTGTTACTTATGATTGAAATATCATGACAGATTAACTCAAACAACCACTTTGATTTGATTAAATTGATATTTAGAAGCTCGCAAATTGGACCTTGACGAAAAACCCTTGTATGTTCAGCTGTACTGGCAAGAGTCGGATCGTGATGGACGGTTCCTGTTGAAAAGTGAAGAAGAACAAATGACCACGCAGTCTTTGTTTGATCCTAATGAACAAAACTTTAAAAGGAGGCTGTCTAAAAGGGAGAAGAAAGAAATGAAAAAGAAACGACGTATTCAGGCTAAACAGGGTGCAGCAGAAAAAACTGATGGCAATGAAATAGCCAAGCAACTCTATGGTGACCGACCAACATCAGGTTTAACAAGAAGTCTCTCAAACCCAGAGGCTGTGATGAGAAAGCGTCGAGAAATGAGACTGTTGAAAAAAATGGAGCAATATGAAGACACTGAGACAAATCCTGGAGGCGGTGGTCCACTGCGTATATTTGCTGAGAGTCTTCAACCAGAAATTCCTTATAAAACTTTATTATTTTCAAATCATCACACCACAGACCATGTGTTGAGGACAGCTTTAGAGAAATACGAGGTACCAGCTGAAGAGATGGACATGTATTGTTTGACCATGGTTACAATTTTCCCTGGAAATCAAAGTGATATAGAATCAGCAGAGATTAAAGAAAGAGTGGTTCATGATGATGATTGCCCACTAGCTATTGCTTCATCGTGGCCTGAAAACAAAGGGGAAATTCGTTTCTACATAAAGAAAAAAGAAAGCATGCCAAAAAGCAAACGAGCTGCTCCAAAGAGAGTCAATCCCCAAACGAGGTGTGTATTTGTGGTGCAAAATAACCTGTTGCAAATGTAGTGTACTGTACATATATAAAGAATGGTGGGTTTACACCAGTTTAGAGCAAGTACGGTATAATGTATAGTATATTTATTTGCTTTTGTAACAGTCCATCACCTGCACGTGAAGCAAGCCCTCCACCTGTTATTGAAACTACTTTTGATATCACAGATGTCCCTTCAAATGAAAAGGTATTTTTTTAAAATTTGAGGTCTTCTTGTATTTACAAAACTTGCAGGGCATTTTTTAATGTTATAACTGCTGGGGCATTTACCCCAGTAGGCCCTTTACTTGCCCCCAGTAGTGAAGCAAAAGTTTTGGTTTTTACCCCAGTAGACTCTGTGCCCTTTTCATCATATAACAAAGGTTTCAGGCTTTCAGCTGCCTGCTTTCCCTATAATAATCCCTGGAAGTCGTCAAATCCCTGTCTTCTGGAAAGACACATTCTCGTCCCCCAGACCCTCTCCTGCTTGTCAGCTGGTGTGTGGAAGCTGGAAAGTGACAACAAACTCACCTGGACAAGAGCCATTCCCATAACTGTTGTCTGTGTATTTTTGACCGGTTATTTACCTTTGTTTTATCGTGTTTAAATCAAAAGTCAGAAAGAATGGTCTTAGTGTACTTTACATAGGGAAAAGGGCCCCCTTACATACGTTGCCCCAGTAGTCATAATTCCTTAAAAAATGCCCTGAAAACTTGTCAAGAAACAACTGGCTTTGAGTCAAGAGTTTTTGGGTTGACAAAACCTTACAAATTCTCCTTATTGGTCTCAAAAATCACGTCAGTTTATCTTTAGTGATCATTTCCTTTATTCTCATTACCTCTATACTTGGTTAACCATTGATATTATTAGGAGAAGTTATGTATTGATCACCACTGGGGCATACAGGGTTAAAAGATTCATTTCTTTTCTAGGAGCCTGTGTCATCACCTCCTGTTCAATCACCTCCTGTTCATGTAGTCGACTCTTCTCATGCTCTACCAGCAAGTCTTGAATTTCATGAGTCTGGAGAAGATGCATTCTTTGCTGTTGTTGTCAGTGAAGTCAATGGATCAGCAGTTCACTTCAAGCTTGCACCAACATACACATTGTACATGTGCTGTCGTTATCGCTTGTCACCAAAGTTTCGTCCAGATTTCCCACCAAATAAACGAAGAGAAAATGTTGCCATGACAGCAAATAAAGTAGCAAATATGATGTGGCAAACTGTCAAGGTTAGTAACGTTGATGTTGTCAAAATATTTTGGATGCGGTTACTAGATTTATGTTGCCTTTTAGCTTGTACATTGGTTGAGTTGACATGCTGCACATAATGAATGCTAGAGATTACTATTTCAGTTCTTTGCACAGGATACTTTTTACCAAGCAAACTGGATGACAAGAACCTTGGTTTGTTAAGTTAGGTAGTTGCAGCTTGATGCTTGTAAAGTTGTAAAGGTTTTGCTACCTTCGTTGCTAATGAGCTAATGATCAAATATACCTCTTACCCAAATGGATTAAGATAAAAAAGTTGCCACATTTTACTATTTGACAAAGGCTCTTCGCTCAAATCTTTATACCTTCTACGCACTATTTTGGCAGTACGATAAGCTTTTAGAGTTTTTGATGAAGTGGAAACATCTGAAACTCAATAGTTCTAAACCATTGGGTTACATAACCTAACCCAATGGGTTAAATAATCGTCATGTTATAATACCCACTTTTAGGAGAACACGGTTATGGCTGGACATCTAGCATTTTGGATGGCAAACGCTTCAGAATTCCTTCACTTTTTAAAGCAAGATGAAGATCTTTCAGCCATGACTGAAGAAAGTCAAAAAATTCTTGCTCACACCACTCAGCAAGCCTTTCGTTCCATAGTTCAGTGCATAAAGACGGAACTGCAGGGTTGTCTTCCAGCATTTCTTGACCCGTCGGATGAAAGTGATTATGAGGAGGGAGAAAATGATTTGGAAGGTGAACAGTTTGATCCTAATGAAGGTTACCTCTCGACTGAGAGAAGTTTTAGGGTGAAAAATTTTAGCCCTAATGGCCGACCTATTGGTGGAGATCAGTGGATGGGTAAGGATTTTATTGTGTTTTCTCTTTTTAATTATTATATATAATTATTATAATTGCAAGCTCTGCACTTCTAATTTGTTCATTATTGATATAAATTACAGTTAGAACATTAAATTTCCTAAAATTACTAATTAAGTACAATAAAAAAAAAAAAATTTTAATTTTTTAAAATTAAATTTTTAAATTAAATTAAATTAAATTAAAAAAATTAATTAAAATAAATTAATTAATTTAATTAATTAATTCATTATTAATTAATTATTAATTTAATAAATTAATTATTAATTAAGTACAGTATATAGCTAATTAGTGACCCGCGAGGCCGCCATATTGGAATTCCTAACCGGTGGGAAATTTGAAAAATATAGTACACTTGCCACACAATAACTTATAAAATCTCTCCCTTACTCTTTATTGCCTGTTTCTGTGTATATTCTCTGTGTTTTGTGGCTGACTATCGGCTCTCAACGCAATTAAGAACTCTACTAGTCCTCTAACATAACCTAGACTCCTCCGGCGCCTCCGCAGGCATTTTTCCGAGTCAAATCGCTTCCAAGGCAATGTTTTGCATTTCTCTGGCTCGGCCAAAAATGGCCAAAACAGGAAGCTATTTGACTCGGGAAAAAGAAGCCACAGAGTTGCCTGCGGAGGAAGCTATCCTTAACGCTGAGTGAGATAAAGAAACACTATTACCCTCTTACTAAATGAAACCCCACTGTCCAGACTGTACACAAAGCCGTACCCCCTAACCTTTTTCTGTTCTTTTCACACTAACAGGAAAGCGAAAAAAAGCATCTCGTCCAGTCGTAGGAGATGTTCTCCACACTTTATCTTCAGCTATGTCGTTATTACGTCGTTGTCGTGTTAACGCAGCCTTGACTCTTCAGTTATTTTCGCAACTCTTCCATTACATCAATATGTTCCTTTTCAATCGCCTCGTTTTGGAGCCACAACTCCAACTTTGCACAAGAGCCTGGGGAGTAAGGTTGATGCAGAGACTGGGACGGATTCAAGATTGGGCCGAGAACCTTGGCGTAGAGATGGCGGCAGAGTGCCATTTAGGACGAGCTACCCAGGTATAAAATATTATCTTTATCACCACCCAGGTTGCGCACCAAAACGTACTCTTTTAGCACTCTATTTTAAGTGATTTTGCGCAATTTTACACACTGCCTGCGCCCTGTATTTCGTTTGATAGTTGGCAAAAATTGTCTCGCTTAAAAAGCCGATTGCGCAACGTTGCAATTTTTGGTACAACCGATTGGTGTTCTCGAGGTAGGAGTCTGGAACCAGGGGATCACATGATGATCACTAACACTAGGCAACGTTTCGTGCAACTTCGCCATCTTTGTGTATCGTGTGACAAGGTAACAGACGCTCGCGGGCGTAAAAAGGCGGCGCTAAGTAGCGTCTGTGCAGCACTGATCTCAAAAATAGGACTGGATTGAGCTTTCTATTGTATCTGAGCTGATTTTGAAGCTTGCATATTTGCATAATTGATGAGAGATCATTGGAATTTGTAAGCTCCGAGTTTGCAAGCAAATCAAACTGACGCTCGCGAAATAGGTTTAGTGTCTGGCCAATATAAAGAAACTGTTAACATTAAATGCATAAAATCTTGAACCTAATTTGACGTCTCGTATTAGGCTTCTCTCACTGGATAATTAGAGCCAACGGCGGCCATTACTAAGGGACCAAAGTCGCAGTAAATCTGTAGGTAGGCCATGAATCGTTTTACCCAGTAATTTGAAATGTCTTCTGGCCCTCTTTATAGTAAAATTATTTTATTTTGTCGATGGTAAGAGCACATAATCCAACAAAAAACCTCATAGGATCCTCAGTTGGTCCCTTGGTAATGGCGGACATCCGGCTTCATTTTCTGAACAATAATTGCTCGATCCAGTCTTCTTTCAAGATCAGTGCTGTGCATCAGCGCCAAATTGTGTGTTCTGTAATTTATGTCTGAGTTTTTCAAATTTCACAGACTATGACATAGGCTAGCATGAGCATCGAGTCGCCAAACAGGAAAATTGCGAGACAAGGTTACAGATGGGGTTGTTACATTGTGCAACGCTGAGAAAAGAGTTGCTGTAATCATTGCAGAAAGTAGAACTTGATTCTACTTTCTGCAACGATCGTAGCAACTTGTGTGGCAACAATTTTCACCGTTGTTGCAACTTGTCTCGCAACGCAGTTTTTGCCTTTAGACCGTATATACTAGATACAGGGTTCGTACATTCGTACAAATTTAAAATTATTAAGATTATTTTTTAGAGCAAATATTTTAGTTTAGTTTCCCAGGGGTTAGCGCAAAATGTTAAGACTTTAAGGAATATCATGCCTTTCTGCAAGGCAATTCTCATCATTCTTCTGTTACATAGGCTGCTTTTCTGTTGCAAGTTCCAAAACAAGACACTGCGGTAATATCATCGCATTGCTATAAACTGAACTCCCTGCAGCTCCGTCAGTTACTTGAGTTGTATGAACCAGAAAGAGACGAACCAGAAATACCCGTATCGCTGATTGATAATGTCGTTGCTGTGGCTGAGAATACCGCTGATTCGTTGGCTCGCGATGAAGGGCAGGAGGTGAGACTAGAGGAGGAACCTGATCTTCATTTGCCGTTTCTTCTTCCCGAAGATGGTTACTCTTCCGAGCAAATCCGAGGAGTTCCGCCGGGGTTACGAGAATTCCTGGAACCACTGATTAAACCAGGTACATTTTTTTATCATTAATAACATATGTTAATAGAATAACTACAATAAGAGTAAGTGCGAAAGTTGCTAAGTTCTCAAAAGAACTAATATGAAAAAGTGAAATAAGAGAACTTCAAAGTGCCCTATATCTCACGTTTGCGGATTTTACATATCCGTAATATCTGGGTCTTCCTGAGCAAAATCATAATATATCTTGTCAGCCGAAAATTACATCTTCATGGAGTTTTTCGATGTCAAAGTTAACGGATGTGATGTCACAAGAATACAATAAACACAATACAATAAATTTTTATTTAAACACGATAAAAGTTAAAGCTTGTCGCTTGTGGGGTCGTGTGTTTATGATAAAGTACATTATACTATAATCTATAATTACTGTTTAAAATGCTGTGATAACAATAATGATATTTCAAAATGGTATTACAGATCGTTAATAAATTTAAAATAATATAAAGATTAATAAAAGTTAATAAAAATTATAGCAGTCTTCATATTTTGGTACTGATTGTACTGATTCAGCGCCATCGTTAATACGATTTAAGATTTTTGTTCTTTTAATCATTTTTCCAAAGGTGTTTAAGATTTTTGTTCTTTTAATAATTTTTCCAAAGGTTCTGGCATTTGTTATTCATCCAAACTAGTTTTCTTTTGTTACTTGGCACAAAAATACCTCTTGTGACATCACATCCCATAACTTTAACAGCGAAAAACTCCATGAAGATGACATTTTCGGCTGACAAGATATATTATAATTTAGCTCAGGAAGACCCAAATATTACGAATATGTAAAATTCCCAAACGTAAGATAGGTACTTTCAGTAAGAGTACTTATGTACTTCCATAAGTACTCTTTTCGACAACAGGAAAATTATACTTCAGTTAAGAAATCTGCATATTTTGGTTTTTTACAATTTCTCTTTTTTACTGTAAATACCTTGGGAATATATAGTTTCATGTCTCTTGTTTTATACTTTTCTCAAGGTCTTTGTCGTTTAACCATTCAGACCAAAGCAAGTGGTCTTTGGACTGTCCATTTTAAGTCATTAGAAGGTGAGAATTTGTTAGCAAAAGGATGATTAGTATTCGCTAAGTTGTTACTGTGCAATGTGTAAAAAACGCAGGGAAAATTCTTAGTCCCGAATGGTTAGAGCGTCATACACGATCAGAAGATTATAGGTTTGATTCCTGTCCGGTCCGAGGATATGAGCTTGACGATTCGTCCATGTCTTGTCTGAGTCACGTACTGAATTAGTACTAATTATCTGACGATGTTTGCATCGATACTGCACCAATGTTTTAGTATTTTTTATTCGTAAATGCTTACTGTTTTGATTTATCTTATTTAGACCCTGAAATCCCTCCACCAGAAGTAAGTATTTACTAGAATTCGTTTAGTTATTTCTGTTGCGAAAGGTATGGACTTAATTTTCATTTTGTTTTTAGGCGTCACCTGCAAAAGAATTGACAAAAATCACCATCAATAAAGGCGGCAAAGGCATGGGTGTTAGCATCGTCGCAGCCAAGGTTTGTAAATTGAAATGCTTTGCGTAATCAATCATATCTTGTTATCATGCCGCATGTTATGTAAAACGATTTTCCAACAGCACTATATTAGATAACGTGTACGTTCTCTCTGTTTTTTCTAGGGTGTTGGTCAAGAACGAAGTGGAATCTACGTCAAAGAGATTGTAGAAGGTGGCCCTGCTTACTTGGTAAGACTTCATTCACATTGAACTTAATCATGGGTATTCTTGAGTTGTGAAAATATATTCTTGAGTAGACCCAGGATCAGTGGCGAAAATACAACTACAGGGCCGGCTGCGAATTGAACCCGTGATCTCCCGTGATCTCTGGATTAGAAGATTTGACAGAAAACTCTAAAATTACAATTTACGCCACATTATTTCCAGCGCTTACGTCATACCTACAGGTGTGACGTCATGTGTAAAATTATTCATTGTAATTTATTTTGTTGCAATCTTACAGGATGGCCGACTGAAGCCTGGTGATCAAATTCTTGAAGTCAATGGTGAATCTCTGATCGGAATAACACAAGAAGAGTATGTGGAATATTTTTGTCAACACTACATGCGCAGCGCAACATTGTTTGACTTGATAACATGAGAATGATAAAAGCTTCTTTCTTATCACATAATCATTTAGAAAACCTATACTGTGATATTTCTGTGAGATACAATGTTTGTCAACACTTAGATAATTCTGGTTGAATATTACATTCGCCATATTTGTCGCTATGGTCAATTGAAGGAGCTATTACTTATCAAAGTTCTCATTTTCCTTATCTGCAGTGCTGTAAAAGTTTTGATCAAAGCTGGGCAAGTGGTTAACATGAGCATATACAAGGCAGCTGTTTGGCAACACGGCTTAGCCCTGTTATTAAAGCAACCTGCGACTGTAAACAAAGGTATGTCCAGTCTTCGCCTGAGTTATAAAACTGATGTTGTACATGAGAAAGATATACAAGTTCCAAATGGGAATCATTATTTTGATATACAGACTCATACTGATATACAGTGACTGCCCCATAGGCAGTACATATATCAATCAAACCAGTACATTATTGTAACCTTCGCTCTCCATCTGAGTCTTGTTAGCTCAATGGTTAGAGCGTCTCACCGGTAATCAGAAGGTTACAGGTTCGATTCCTGTACAGGACTCAGAAACATTTTCTGAGCATATGAGCTTGACGATCGTCCACGTATCGTCTGTCTACTCCAAGCTCTTCCACGTTCACTACAACAATATATATCCCTCGGGGTAATATTTCGTCGAATTCCCCTCGCTCCGGGTCTATAAATAATGATACTTCCTTGTCTCTATTCTAGTCGAATCAGTATCGAGAAATGTCGAACCTCCAAGTAACCTGGCACTGAAAAAGGATAACGCACCACCAAGAGCCCCACCTAGATATCGTACACAGCACGACGGGGCACCGCGTTCTCACCGTGAACACCCGTAACGTGACAGAGGGTAGTGAACCTTCTAGTCCTAAACAGGGGAGGCAGCCAGATCCACGACAAAGACGACGTAGTCCTTATGACAGTGAATACAAGGACTGGAAGAACCAAGTGCAGCATGATGGACCACCTGAACAAGTATGGAAATATAGATAACGTTTTTCGGGTGGGGCCATATGTGACAAGCCATTGCGTTGGCACACTGAACTTTACCTAACTGGGACGCCGACTGCCAAACCAAAACTGACATCCAAAGATGTCTCCATGAATGCCATCTTTGTCTTCACTTTTTGAGCCCACATTATTGAATTCAGCTTTCCAGTTATTTAGAGTTCAGTGAGTTGGTGGCCATTAGGCATCTCGCGTATACACCACAGTAACCTTAACAACGAGGTCTCTTGGGGCGAGTCTGGGGTAAAAATGACCATGTAATCACGCATTTTTCACTCTCTGATTCTGTAGGCGAGCGTTTCCACGAAAGCAACTGTGGAATACAAACAAGATGAGGTTTCTTTGGGTCAGAAACTTTACAAAGCTCCCGTTCCGTACGCCAACCCACAGGATATTCAAAGACGCCAGAAAGAAATGCAAGATCGTAAGTTGGCGGAAGAAAGACGTGAACAGGAGAACATGGAACGAGAGAGGATTAGGAGGGATGACGAGGAACGTCAAGAACGGGAACGTCAGGAGCGGGAACGTCAGGAGCGGGAACGTCAAGAACGGGAACGTCAGGAACATGAGAGGATAAAACGTGAAGAAATTGCTCGTCGCGAACAAAGAGAACGTGAACAGAAAGAACGGGAACAAAGGGAACGTGAACAAAGGGAACAAAAAGAACGGGAAAGGATACAGCGTGAAGAGCTGGAACAACAGGAACGGCGGGAACGTGAAAGGATTGATCGAGAAAGGATTGATCGAGAAGAGCTGGAACGTAAGAAACGTGATGAACGGGAGCGGATTCAGCGAGAAGAGATG
Source organism: Chrysogorgia sp. JL179-B06 (assembly GCA_035772405.1). NCBI lineage: Eukaryota > Metazoa > Cnidaria > Anthozoa > Scleralcyonacea > Chrysogorgiidae > Chrysogorgia > Chrysogorgia sp. JL179-B06. The sequence continues at coordinate 613,301 of JAYKKM010000071.1, read as the reverse complement.
GAACGAAAAGAAAGAGAGAAACGAGAAGAACAGGAGAAGAAAGAACGAGAAGAAAGAGAGAGGAGGAAATTCCAAGAACGAGAGTTGGACGAGATGTCGCGTCACGAACGAGAGTTAGAAATTATGTTGGATCAAAAACGTCGAGACAAAGAGAAACGGTTACAAGAACTTCGACGACAGCTGGAGGAGGAAGAAGCAGAAGCTGAAGGAATGGAACGAGAATATCGTGAAAGAATGAGCAAGAAACGAGATGAAAGGGTGGATCCACAAAGAAGTCCAGTGCCAAAAGATGTCAGACTCCCGGCGGCGGCAAATACCCAAGTGCATTACGTCAGTGACCAAGGTAAAGGTCGTGAGATAGAAGAGAGCAAACGTGAAACAGCCAGGGCCGAGGAACGGATGCCTGCGCGTCGCGTGGATTATGGGAAGAGACAGCAAATACAAAACCAAGAATCCTTGGATATTGATCCAATGGAAGTGGAGAGACAATTTCAACAGCGTCTTGCACAGGAAGAAAGGAAAGATGAACCAGACGGTGGGAACTTTGTAACCGTTATTCGTGTTCCTGTGCAGCAAGATAACTGGGAATCACCCGAAGGAGGCGATTATGGATCAGGTGATCGTGCGGAGAACACAAGAAAGAAACTGGAACGAGTCGACATTGATCCTAATAGTGAGAGACCTGAAGCAGATGTTGCGGACAGACCAAGAGCGCGCGTTGATTGGCAGAGAAACGAAGATGAAAGATATCGCAAGGAAGCGCAATTAAAACGCGAACAAGACGAACAGTTAGTGCGTGAGTTTCAAAAAAGCAGAACAGTAGAGGGAGAATCTTATAGACAACAACCTGTTGGTGCAGGTGTAGAACCCAACTACCCCCCACGTCAGGCTGATTGGGAGAAAGACGACGAACTACGAAGACAGCGCGAGGAAGATGATCGATTACGAGAAGCGAGAGCCAATCAACTTCGTAATCGATGTATCGAGAAACCAGAAGACGACGAGGGCAATCGTTCGTATGTTAATGGTCGTACGAAACGAGTGAAGTTCGCGACTGTCCGTACAGAGATCACACAACCATCACCAGATATCGAGCTGGCAAAAGCTGGAGTGAAATTCGTCCACGATGGTAAAGTAGCAGACAGTGAAGATGAGGACGAATTTCGAAGACCACCTCCCCCGGAAGATGAGGATGAAGCGCCGCCATTACGACCGCCTCCACCCCCTAAGCCACAGTATCTTGTAAACAACAAAATGAATGGTTCTCCAGCGGAATATCCTTCCTACAGAGACAATGAACCTTTTATTAATGCTCAACCACAGGCCAGAATGACCGAACAAGAGATGCGATATGCCACTTACCCCGGCCGGCAACAACACAATAATAATTACCCGGTACCAAAACCCCGGGTCCCTCGTAATGTCGACTCCAAATCACCACCGAGCCCAGATCAAGCTAGGTTACCTTTCAAAGATAAGATGAAGGTGTTTAATGAGAATACTCCGCCAAAGAAACAGACGACTTCGCGATGGGAGAGAGATCAAAACACGAACATCAATGGTGATACTTTATGAGACCTCCTCAAACCATTCGTAATACTCGTTTCTCGGAACTCAAGCTCCTGCTGCTGGAGTTTCTGGAAAAGCGAGATTTTCTAAAACAGACAACCGCGTAGCGTTATCTATTATTCGACTTCAACATTGGCACATTGTATTCTAAAATTCTTAATGGCAAATATTTTTAGGAAATTTTAGCGCGAACGTTTGCCAACATTTAAATATGTATAAACACTAACTTTTTAAATATTTTAGAATTTTGTAATGAACGATTGATTCTGTAACTCACACACGTGGTGGGAGGGTGGGTTAATTTTAAGCATGTTATATAATAGGTCCCTCGACGCCCTAAAAGTGGCATCGTGTTGCATGATGGTTAGCAGTGTTGCATGATGGTTAGCAGTGCCGATGTCTTGGAATAACAAGAATGTAGTGCTGTCATTATGTATTCGTAAATATCGCTCAAGTTTTTCAAAAAATCATCTTGCTAATCATTCAGTGTCCATCAATCATTATTTTTAAGCAATTCCATTTGAGCAGGGTCTCTTTCAGAACAAAAATTACTAGCATTCTTTCTTCTAAAGTTTTAACACAATATTAAATGTCCGTTACCTACGTTCGATGTCAGAATTTGTTGATATACTTGAGGTAGCAAGATCCCTCTGAATACATTTTTAATACCATACAATATAACAATTAACCCTTACAACCATTTGATAGAACATATGACAAATAATATTTCCACACAAAAAGTTTGCATAAATTATGCTAATTAGTTGACGAAATGGCCGCCGATTGGTCAAAATCGGGATATACTTCAAACAAGATTTATCAGGCAGTTTTCCACCACCTAAATTATATTAATTATGTCAGATAATTCAACAAGTATGAATCAGATTCAAAATTCCTACCACCATTCCCTAGATATTCCTGTTAGGAGGCTGTGGTGAAAATTTTATTGAAATATATGGGAAAATGAGGGAGAAATAGTGTTTGGAAAATGGCAAATTTGTTTGAAGTATATCCCGATTTTGACCAATCGGTGGCCATTTCGTCAGCTAATTAGCATAATTTATGCAAACATTTTGTGTGGAAATATTATTTGTCATATGTTCTATCAAATGGTTGTAAGGGTTAATTGTTATATTGTATGGTATTAAAAATGTATTCAGAGGGATCTTGCTACCTTAAAGAATAAACTTCAAAATGAGTATAAAGGATGTGTATAAAGGTAGGTTTTGTACTGGAACGGGTTGATCTTTTGTTTTTATCACTATACAGTAGAACCTCGCTATTCAAGGAAACAAAAAATGGTTCGAGATAACCGGGTCAGTGTCAAATTTCAAGGAAATCATTTTAAAATTAGTAACATGCATAGTTTAATAACTCTAATTGATATAAACCACTGTCACTGCAGCTTAATTAACTGTAACAATGGTGCTGTACTTAGAAGAGTGCATTCTTTAGCATTGTCTGTTTTACGTATTTTCTTAAAAACGAGAAAAAATTTAGTTAAACATCAATTGTCATCAATTGAGATACGAAGAAACTCGATGGTCTGCTGTCTCTGACTTGTTCGGATATTCTTTTCAATCGCGAAGCTAAGGACCTATATAAGCTTTCTGATGTTTGTCTATCAGCTTTGTAATTAGAGATAAACAGGGTTGATTTGGCCAAGGGAACAAAAAAATAGTTCGAGATAACTGATAAAGCAAAGGCAAATCCAAGGGAAATGGGTTTAAGTTCTACTGTAAATACAATTTTGTGTTTTATGGCAATATCGACTACATCCTTCAATGACAAGTGAAAACGGAAACATTGGCAATAAAACCTTTTATTATATAAGTACTGACATATATCTGCTTGCGAGAAATAATCGTATCAAAAAATTTTCTTGAACGCGATTGGTCGTACGATTCACTTCACCAGTGAAAAATATCGTGCGATCAATCAGTGTGTCAATACGATATTTTATATCACTAGTGAAAAAAGTCGTGTCAGCTTTTTCCCGCGCATGGCTCTACTAGTTGGTTTCATTACTGCTCCGCACGTTGCAAATCTTCTCGGATAAGTAGTTTTAAGTCAGCACTTAAGACTTTTCTTTTTTAAAATTAATAGTTTTTTGTTCATAGTGTGGTAATATATGTAGTAGAAACTGTAATTAGTTTTATAAGTAAAATTAAGAATGTATTGTTGTAAGGGCATTGAGACTATTGTTAATGCTCCTAATACGTCTTATTATTATCAATTGGCTTCTAGCCTGTTGGGTATTCCGTTCACCTACAGTAAGAGTGATACATCTCTAATAAACTAAAAACATTGTTGATTTAAATTATTTTTATATTCAGTCTTCAGATATGCCGTGAAAATGTCCGTATTGTTTATTTATATCTCAGTACTTATAAAATAAACAAATTACTTCACGATTGTTTCGCTTGTACGATTTTTATTATCCACTCGTTAAGGATCGCAGTTCGAGGTTGTAAAAAAAAGTGAATTAAGGTTTGCTGCAAGCAAAAGTATATTGTGGGAGCTTGGGAACCGAGTATTAAGATTAAATACTATTTTTTGTCATCAATGGGTGGAGTAGTAACTATTCACGTAGTTTTATTAACTTTCGATGGTTATAAATTTACAAATTTATACAGAGCAACCTCAACAGAGCAACATTCGTTGTAGTGAAACAGTAATAAATTATGATATAAATTGAATCATTAAATCTTTTACTGCAGTGCTCAAAATCATGCGCCGATAAAATTGAATGTCTGAGGATGTCCTTTGATGAAGTCTAGTGGAACAAGTTGGAAAGTGTTTCTTCATAAGGTCTCAAAACCACTCAACATAGCTTGTTAAAAAGACTGAAAATTTCTGATGATAATTTCATGGTACCATCCAATCATGGTAGCAGATGAAGAGTAGTATATCATCTACTCATCATCTTCCTCGTTCACAATCTCCTCCTCGTCCCCATTCCTTTGAGGGCTCTCGTTGCCCGACTCGTGTGCGCTCTCTCGATTAGACTCCTCGCTTTCCTTCTCGCGGGACTGGGAACGAGACTTCGCCTCCTCAGATTTCGACCTTGATCGTGATTTCGATCCCTCTTTGTCCTCGCGTGTCTTGGATTGTGATTTGGACCGTGATCTTCTGGGGGACTTGGAACGAGAACGATGGCGACGACGCTTGGGAGAACGAGATCTGAAAATGAGATGGAGATTGTTGATAATCAAAATGATTCAAAAACTCCTTATCTACTTTTGTTTAATTAAAAACTCTAAAAAGTTTGTGTACTGCCGAAAAGTGTGTAGGAGTCTAACGAAGTATGTGTTTTATTGTTTCATCATAATTGGAGTGTCAACCATCGTGCATTGCACGTTTGTTTATCTTTCCGTACGATAACGAAGTGTTTTGAAGTGCTTCATTGCCAACTTGACGTGGTAAATACTCCGGAAATTCGCCGAGTCTTCTCAGAAAACCCTATAGAGGCTTTCTTATTCATCCACAATCCAAATACGTCGACTCGAAAACGGATTTTTTGTTTGAACCTCGTAACTTGGTTTTCAAGGCTTCGCGTTAGTCAAGGCTGACATAATTTGAAACGAAAGTCAAGAAAACATTGAATTTTGTGAAAAATGCAGAAATAATTACTTTCTAAGGTATATCTTCTTTCAATTAAAAGACAAAATGAATATTTTATATCAAGGATTGACAAGATATTTACGGATGCAGTTCACCAAGGGAATTTTGTGCTTCAAAAAATGTCCAAGCGTGCAATGCGTCACGGCTGACACTCACTCGTTTTAAAAGACCAATGAGAAAATGACGTACCTACGACCACGTGATCTAGAGCGAGAACGTGAACGCGAGCCAACTTTTTCCTAGAAATAACCAGAATTGTTGTTAAACTTCTGAGAACAGGAAAAGAATAGTACAAGAGACAACGACGTTGTTGTGTAAGTACTTACTACGGACAACTTCAGTTTCTTCCCATTTAGTTCAACGCCATCCAGTTTTTTCAAAGCGACCTTCATGTCATCTTTTGAACGAAACTCCACGATACTGTAGAAGATAATTTTCCAAGAAACAAGTCAGTTGGGTTTTTTCTCTTGAAAGATTTTCCCATCTCAATTCACAAGGCTTGTTGCGGGTTACGTGTTTGATGACGCCATGAAGCAATGACTCGTAGAAATATTGAAACACTCGTGTTGTCAAGAGAAATTTGATGATTCCCACATTAATTTATCAACATAACTAGGTGGCATTCTTTTGTCTGGTCATTTTGCTCTCATTAAATTACTACTGAGAGGGAAAATATATTTTAAAGCTACTGTATAAAATGAGTACAGTACACTCACAAAAACTGAACCGAAACCAACTAGAAAAGCTGCATTTTAACATATTAAAATAAACGATGACTTGATAGCTTGATCCCTCGCTGAAAACACACACCATAAGTGCCAATGGCATATTTTAAATTTGACCTCAGAGTCTCTTCACATTTCAAAATGCCTTATTTCACGATGTCATTAAACACTCAACCTGCATGATCCACAATCCCTGGTGCATGAACATACCCAATGCCCGTCTTCCGCTTGTGTGCATCTGTAAAAGTCACATCTCCAACTTTGTTAAAATACTCCTTCAGTTCCTGAAAACAATAATTCCAAAATATTTTCAATGTTCTTTAGCAGTATAAAATTAAACCAAAAAGTTAAGGTATATCATCAATCAAACCAGAACATCATTGTAACCTTCACTCTACATTTGAGTCTCAGTAGCTCAATGGTTTAGAGCGTATCATTGCCACTCGGTTTACAATAGATGAATTTTGAACCACCCAACAACAAGGCTTCTCACAATACTTACCTCAATGGGAATATTTATAATATCTTGATAAAAATCAAGACGTGGAAAATATTTGACAAGGTTTCTTTGCAAATGAAAAACCGGAATTGGCTAGGTTGGGCAGAGGCAGCAACTACGGTGCACAATGGATTTTGGACTGGCACAGGCAGAATGGAAAGAGCTTGGATAATGGTGGCGGAGAGACCTGCTTTTTTATAAGGAGGCAGCGACTACGGTGCACAATGGATTTTGGGCTGGCAGGCGGAAGAACGGAAAGAGCTTGGTTTCATGGCGGCGGAGACACCTGCTTTTTTTATAAGGTCTCGTAGCTCATGACTTCAGGCATGGGCCATTGGCTGGCAAAAACGGAACAAAAGGCCACAGAGAATGTTCTGGTTGAACACATTGGACCACTGGCAAGACACATGTGCAAGGTTCAGAGGTACACACTGGTTTTCACAGATCATACATTTCTCATGGGGGTAGTTAGGTAAGGAGGATTCCTATGACTGAAGACCAAGAAGTAAAGTTACAATAAAATTATGAATCTCAATTTAGAGCCTTCACTTACAATGTGAAACAAATGGTTGAAATATTTATTGCATTGGATTGATCAGCAAGATTAACATATAAAACAAAAAATACCAGTCACACAAACCTGCCAGTTGACACGGCTTGATAGGTTCTCCACAAGTAGCCTGTGATCTGTCCTCACAGGCGTGTTTCTGTGATAGTCTCTCATAGGTCGACTACTTCTTGAACTGAAAAGATTTGAAGAGAACGTTGAGTATTATCGAAATTTCCTTGGGTAATTGAAGTACAAGGCTGCAGACAAAACAATTGATACCTTGAACTTCTTGAACCATAACTAACATACCCATAATCCCTTCTTGATGTGGGCTCTCGAGCATGCTCAATAATGACCCTGAAAGAACAGCCAATGAGAAAAGATCAGTGGTGTCAGTGCTTGGGTGATACCCCAAAAGTTTTAAAAACAATATAATTCAGGAAGTGCTAAATTTTGGTCTGGCAAAGTAGAATGAAGATTAAAAATAATAATAAAGATGTTTTAGGAGCATTATACAATAGTCTCAATGTTCTTACAATATATTCTTAAAGTAACTTAAGTTACTTCTAGTCTTGCTACAACAGCTTTTGTCAATTATTATTGGTTTTATATTGATTTATTAAGTAGATGAGTTTAATATGCTTAGCTACCTTTCCCCAAGCAAATCTCGACCATTTAAATCATAGACAACATCTTCAGCATCACGAGCATCACAGAATTCCTGAAAAAATACTAAAATAGTTAATCATTTGCTACACTGCTTACTTACTATAAATATTACTAGAATAACTTATTAAAAATTCTGAAAATTATCAAATACTTCAATTAAATATTAACTTATACCTATGTATTATAAGCCTATACCTTAATATATTATATATATTAGCCTATATCTAGAGTAATTCTTTGATAGCTGCCTCATAATGGAAATTTTGCAAGAAGACTCTAGTAGTAACGCCTCTAGTAATATCCTAGTTCATATTAAGTGGAACCATCTGTTGATTTTTGGTCGAATTTTGAATCTCTATAAACGTTAATTAACTAGGCTAGCCTTGTTGTTCTTTCCCCCTGTATAACCAGGCTGTATCTATAAATGATTACGTGTTTCCATTCGATACTCCAGATGAGAGTTAATGGTAAAAGAAAATATGAAAATTCACCGAGGCTGAAATTATATTCATGACACCCAACTTCCTCATTACTGATATCATAGCTTGAAAATATCAAGATACTCGATCAATTGACAAGCGGCTTTCAAGGACAATCCAATATACAATACTACGCATCTAGAATAACGAAAATAGAGGCAACTTTAACAGGCAAGGAAGCTAAAAAGTGAACGACTGTCTTACCACAAATCCATAACCTCTCTTCACACTAATCTCTCGAACTTTCCCATAACCACGAACAAATTTCTCTAAATCTCTTTCCCGGGTTGTTTCGTTTAACTTGCCAAAGTAAAGTCTTGTCTTACTCTTCGACATTACTCACTAATATTCAATATTACAAGCGATAAAAACCTTCAAACCTCAACCCTGAAGCAACACAAAATGGCAGCGCAAGAAAAAGAAGCACGCGTCAGAGAGACCTTCCCATAATTCTCTTCGCTTCTCTTTGCATTTGATTGGCTCCACGGACATGACGTCACAGGGTGTTAATCCAATCAAGTTCGTAAACAGATGTCATTCATAGAAATATGGTATAATACCTTTTTGATAGTAATAAAATGAAATAATAATAATGGCAAGAGAAGTGATTGAGATCAACGATGGTTCTTCAGAAGTTTGCCCAATATGTGACTCTGTGATCTCCACTGACTTGTTAACAAACCATATTGAAGTACATTTCCTGTCAGATAATGGTATTAAAAAGCATGATAATACATTGCCATTGGTCACTTTATTTAATTTAAAGTTACGATTGCAGTGTTATCATTTATGTTATTGATTATTTTATTAAAACTTTCTATATCAAACATTTGATCATCATCATAATGATCAGTGGTAAGGCATTATTATAATCATTATAAACCTATATATCTAATGATATACAGTAAACACCCACTATGAAGAACCTACATTTTTCCAAACCAGCCTGGGATAGGTTCTTATATATTTGATATCTAACATTTAGGTTCTTATAAATTGGTTTGTAATTATTTCACCAAACTGGAGAAAGACAACTCAAGTATACTGTATACTGTAGTACTTTATCTCTTTAATGGTTTGTTTAATCCCTATAAGAAAACAGTAAGCATCTGCAAACTGAACAGGCTATAATTTATTGTGATCTGAAATACTGGATGTACCGAACTAGAATTTTGAGATCTACGTCAACATGTAAATGCATTGTACATTATTGTATAAAAGATAAGGAACTGCAACCAGATGTTGATGTCATCCTCATTTGGGACTTTGCTAAGGTGGAATTATAAATTGATTTTGTGACATAATTAGAACCTATTTCAAATATCAGGCTCAAATTGGCTCAAATTGGTTCTTATTGAGAGGCGCACAAAATCCCTAATTTCAGGATTTTCAGCCTGAGGTTCTTATATGTCAAAGGTTCTTCATAGCGGGTGTTATACTGTATTATATCTAATATATCTAATATATATATATTATATACGGTATATATATATATATATTAAACTTTTTTATTGGTTATAAGGTGTAAAAGAATGCAAACTTTGTCAATGGTGCAATAATATAGGTATGAAATTACATGAATATTTTTTGAACTGCATATATATTAAGTCTTATATAATATTATATTATGAATTTGTTTGTCTCAATATTATCCATTAGTTCCAGATGTGGAATGGACTGATCATATAAAAGCTCATGAATTTGAAGAAATAGAGGAAATCCCCAATCAGGCTACATCTGAGAGTGTGTTGTGCAAAGGAAATGTTTATAAAACAGATATTGTGGATAAAAAGAGCGATGAACTGCTTGCACATGCTTTGCATGAACAGGAAAGAGAAGAAATGAAAAAAGAAAGAGAGAAAGAAGAGGAAGAGTTTCAAAGATTACAGGTTTTGGGATCTAATACTAATATTATGCTGGTGACAGCGGTGGTGCCAGAGGTGGGTACAGACCCCACCCCCAACCCCCCACCCGTCAGGGACCTTCATCGGGGAATGATCAGGAAGAGAAAAAGTGCGTCTTTACTCTTTTGTTTTCTTAGAATCGTTAAAAAAATGTTATGCATTAACAAACGTTTCGCTAAACAACGTCAAAGGTAATCAACTTTCATCTCTGGCACAAATCTATCACCTCTGTGTTGTTTTGCACGCTCAGTTATCTAATTTTTGTGTGAATATTATTGTTAGAGTTAGTTTTCAGTAGGAAATACTAACTTTTAAATCATGATTACATGTCACTGTTTTTCTTTTATTTTTTTGTTAAAACTGTCCCCAAAATGCAGGAAATAGCAAATAGCTCACTACTTGTTATTGGGGACCACCACTGGCTGGTGACTAAGCTATCTCACACAGCTCGAGCTATGGTTACCATCATGAAAAACTTATATGAATGTATTTTCATTGCAGTCATTGTATGGGATGAACTCGAAATCAAGTTATGTGAAACAATACAACAAATCAATAGATAAAGATGTTTCTCAAAAGAAGATATCCATGGTAGATTACTTTTCTGGGAAAGCAAATATGATGGCTTCACTTATGAGTGATGAAGACAGCATGGAGTCATGTACACAAGGTATTGCAATGCTAATGATAGACACTTCACAAAAACTCATAGACCAATAATATTTACCTATCACTGACTACCAAAATAGAGGAAGGCCTAATGTATCAGAGCAAAATCTCTTCACATTTCAGTCTGCAGCACTCTAGGTATCTGTGCTAGAGATATTATGCCTACAGTAGCGTGGAAACACAAGGTGAAGCCGAGTGTTTTCAGGTGTCTTTCCATTGAATTGGCATAATTTGTTTCTACCACAGTACAGACACACAAAAACTATGTTCTATTTGTTTTATACATATATAGCAAGTGTTTTACAACAGAGCAATCTAATACAAAATAAAAATGACATCATTTGTGTATCATTCTGTACTCTGAACAAATTATTATTTTTTAATCAGAGTATTTAATTTAATTTTACTGATAAGGTGTAATCCAGAACTTGCAAAAGCAGATCAACAACTTTGGAGCAGGTAGCAGCCAAGCTGTGTTCCTCTCATCCCCAACAGTTCATTTTTCCACAACTTATGGTGACAAAAACTGGGGATGTGGGTACAGAAATTTACAGATGATGTGGTCAGCTCTTACAAAAATAGACATCTATAAAACAACTGTTTCAACAGGTATTAGTGGTTTATTAAATAAATATTTCTGAATCAAAACCACATCTAAATAGGATTTTGCTCAATTCAGACATTGTTTGTTTATTTTATAGTTTGTAAAAATATCCCTTCCATTCCTAAAATTCAATGCTTAATAGAGGAGGCTTGGAAAGAAGGTAACTAATCACCATTAGTTCAAATTTTAGTCAGTTTTCTTTGTTCTTTATAGGGATGTATATATCCTATTATATACATCCCTAAAGCTTGGGGAGATTTGAATAGTCTCCAGGGAAACACATTGTTGATAAATTGAATTAGATAATTAAAAATTAACGGGGTGTATATGTATACAATATACATCCAGTGAATTTTTAATTATCTATTCAATTCAATTGTCTACCTACAAAAACGTTCTTCCCCTAGAGAAACCGTTGGCAGCAAAACCTTTTAAAATTTGAACTAAATCAGTTAGATACAAAATAACCCACGTATAAGAACCTAGATTTTAAGAACCTGTTATGCTAAGATTTTCCATTTAGATACCCTTTACATAAGAACCTGTTTTAGGCTAAAATTTAAAAGCAGGTTCTTATCAAAGAAAATAAACTCTACAAAGTAATGAAAATGAGCCAGAACCAGACAAATAGTGTATTTATGTCTACAGTTGTATATGTTGTTTTGTTCCATTGAATTTACACACAGTAAGCTGTAAATTACATACAGTGTAGCTTTAAAGTGCATATAATGTAGGGTTTGTATATGCTTAGATTGCAGTCATTTGGAGAACATTTATGCATAATTTATATAAATAATAGACCACACTGACCAAAACCAAGTCGCTATTTTCTTAAGAAAATAAGAACCTGTTTAAGAACCTAAATAGCCTAATTTTGCAGTAAACACCATTTATATAGGAACCATTTCATGCTAACTTGGAAAAATCTAGGTTCTTATACATGGGTTTTTACTGTAGCTCAAACATCGGCTCCTAGGCAGATAGTCCCTTTACAATTGTTGATCATAGTGTAAACACACAAATACTTTATCTTCAGTATAATACTGATACTGTCATTTTGTGCATTTTCTGTTGGGATAATGAAAAACAAGATGTATTTACAATTATTGTTGTATTTAGGTTATGATCAGGAAGGTGCCTCTCAGCTTAATTTCAAATTGAGAGAAACAACAACGTGGATAGGAGCAACTGAAATAGCTGTTGTTTTAATGTACATAGGTTTGAGGTAAAGTAATCCCAATATTTAACATGGCAAGGGCTATTAAAGTAATGTATGAAACAAGCATAAATATATTGTTTTATATTTACAGAGCCCACATTGTCGATTTTCATCGCCCAACAGCGGCAGATGGTACGCATCCAGAAATGTTTGCTTGGATTAAAAGATATTTCAAAAGACAGCAAAACCTGGTTTCCTCACGTGTACCACCTGTACTTCCACCTGTACTTCCACTTTATCTTCAACACCAAGGTAAGTTTTAAGGAGTAATTCTGTTGTGAGGGAGAGCAGTGTTGAGAGGATAAGTAGACTACCGTGGAGTAAGATAATATGGAAGAAGACCATGCAGATCACTAGGGTTTAGGAAGACATACACATGAGATGATGGAAGCAAAATATATAGCAAGGCAAAAAAACTGCCGTTATTTAACTTAAATTTTATGAAAATGACAATGCAACGTTTTGCATGGCAAATGAAATATAGAACTGTTATTTAATATTAATTACATATATATATACCTAGCAGTAATTCCTTTTTAGGTCATAGTCGCTCAGTTGTTGGCTTTGAAGAGAAACTCAACAAGAACAGAAACCAGAATTTATTGCTATTTGACCCATCTGTCTCTCAAAGATCAATGCAAACACTATTAAAGGACCAAAAGGGAAAGAATCTTGATTTGACAATATTGAGGAAATCCCCCAAGCAAATAAAATCAAAGAAATATCAGATAGTCTATATTGATGGTGTAATGAGTGATGAAGAAAAGATGGTAAGTTGTGTAATGTTTGAACTGGTTAAATAATATTCTGCAAAATTATGTAAATACAATTATGTATTTTTGTTCTTTTCAGGGTAGGAAAGTTTTATCTTCTGTGACGATACCATAGCCCAAACATCAAATGCAAACTCAGATATACCTCATACCTGTATGGTTGCTGTCGCAAGAGAAACAAGTTTAACAATTTTATTGTTTAAACATGGACAACATGTTAGCACTCATCGATAACTCAACAATATTTTGTTATGTTTTTTTAGATTTATAAACAGCAATGTGTTGCTGTTGTGTTTTTGGTGGTCGACTTGATCACAATTACTTTCTCAAACTGAAAAATCACACTTTCTTACTCTTTCTTTCTTTCTTTCTTGTTCGTTCATTGTAATTCTCTTCCATCTTTCGGGTTCTCTCAGTAGCACTCAAGGGAAGCAGCATGCCCTTGCATCTCAATGTCTAACTGCGGCCCAGTTCTGTCGTTAGAAGGACGTCCATTCCTTCACTCTGTAGCCAGTCCCATCACTTTCAAAGTATCAGAAGTCAAAACCTTGTCTTGGCATATCAACGTTCTGTCCAAATTGAAACTGCCCCTGTCCTGGATCAACATCTGGGGCAAGTTTGTCATCCACATCTTCACTGCTGAAATAGTTCTCAATAATCTCAAATGCCTTCCTGTATATGTCCTCATTTTCATGACTTTGAAGAAATTCAATTTTGTCCAGACCTTTTTAAAAAGAAACTCAATTAAAAGACAGTATTCTTTTTAAATAAAATAGAGATTCTTGCTGTTCTTGATCTAAACACAGAGCCTCAAATTTTCAGCAGTATCTGAATTGGATACCAGGTTTCTGAATCTGGTATTTCACACAATCACACCACAATTGCCTCTATTCTTCTTCTCTGAAATTACTGCAAAGGTTGATTTTGCTCAAAATATATTAACTTTTAAAATTACGTATTATATAGGAATGTAGAAAATTATTGTTGAAAAAGACCTCCTTACCGAAATTTTCCTCGATATGTAAAGCATATCTGTTTGGATTTCCATCTGCTTTGCTGTCAAGTTGTCCAATTTTGAGAATGTTTTCAATACCATTTAGGGCCACGCGAATGATCTTAGCATCCATGACGGTGAGTAAGTCACAAAGCGGTGGAATACAGCCTTGATCAACAAAGTAACTTGATAACAGAACCAAAATAAATCATAAATAATGTAGATTGAACGATGTGAGTAACTTTGTTACAGGGTGCGGCACCCTCGACCTGGTGAATTGCAATATTCGGGAAATTCACAGGTCTTTCCGGAAAAGGGGAACCTGTTTTCATTAAGACTATTTTAAGAGATTACTGTATGTCAAAATATACTGTTCAAATGTACATTAAAGTGCATATAACGTCTGTGGGGATTTAACATATTCGTAATATGGATTCTCCTGAGATAAATTGTAATATATCTTGTCAGCTGAAAATTTCATCTTCATAGACTTTTTTGCTGTTAAAGTTGACGGAAGTGATGTCATAAAGAGGTTTTCATGTAGACAGATGCCCGCTATGACATCACTTCCGTCAACTTTAACAGCAAAAAAGTCTATGAAGATGAAATTTTCAGCTGACAAGATATATTACAATTTATCTCAGGAGAATCCATAGATTACAAACATGTTAAATCCCCCATAGACGTTATAGGCACTTTAAATGTACTGGTAACAGAGAGCTTGTCAGTTGAATTTAATACTTGGACATAAATAACGTTGTCTAAATTTGCCATTTTCGTTCCCAGTATAACATGGCTTTAGGAATGTGAATATTGCGAGGTTCGCACAGGTCTCAAAAATGTACTTTGACATTTGGTCTTACTCTGATGAAGGGCTCCGCTCGAAACATCAGTATCTCGTCACTAAATTCTTGGCAGTTTACCACCTTTTCACTTTGCCATAATACAACTTAGTTTGATTTACAACTAAAACACCCCCTGTAACTAGTTACAAGTAATCAGTGGTTCCCATCAATGGTGGACACTGTGATGGGGGATGGTCGTCAATAAGGCCAAATAAAAAATAATAATGTTGTCCCAGTTATATCTTGAAAAAATTTAGGGTAACTAGGTCACATTATTATTTATATTTTTAAGAAAAGTTTTGAATAACCATCAACAGGGTGATTCTCCGGTCACACATGTGACATTGCTATTCCTTCGGGCTTCACACTAAGTGTGAAGCCCGTGTGTGACGGGAGAATCGCCCAACAGCTACCGTATCCAAAGTCATAATCAAACTTGCAATTTGCACACCCTTTGTTATTTTGCTGGGTGTCTGTGTCCACCAATGTTGAGCTTCACTCTCCCCAATATTTTGGAAAGTGTTTGTAATTGGTTCCTGTAATTTTTGTATTAATTCTCTCTACCGTATTTGTTCTGGGGTTCCTCCAGACGTGGCATTAGTGATAGCCCAAGCTGCTTCTTTTCTTGTTTTAAATTCTGCTTTCCCAAGAATCTCGATCAACATTGGAATTATATTGGCATCGATAACAGCCTGTGTGAAAGAAATATGTGTAAAGTAACTCACTAATTAGATTCCCTTCAGTGATGATATAAAATGTAACATTAATAATATTGGATAATTATATACAGCCACCTGGTTATCTTCAGTTCATTTTAATGGAAACAAACCTGAATTTGAACTCTATTACCAGCTGTTATGTTGGATAGCGTCCAACAAGCTTCCTTTCTGATACTCTCCTTTGATGAGCTTAGTAAGTGAAGTAAACTAGGAAGAGTATTGCAGTTGATAATAACCTGGAATATTAATGAGAAGTAGTCTGGTAAGATTTGATAACTTCACTCCACTTTGTAAAGAAATCACAATGCTATAAGAAGTGTTCTGTACCTGTGTCTGTACATCATCTCCTGTGACAATATTTCCAACAGCTCTTAAACTAGCTGAAACAACACTATTAAATGGATGCCTGGAGAGAAAGGAAAGGATACTAGGTCTAGACACCTCAAGGCTAAGGCCCCATAATAATTAAGATTTCAAGACACAAGTAACCAGCTATACTGGTAAGGAAGTTTCACTCCAGCAACTTACATGAGCAGTTCAACTAATCTTCGGCAAACTCCAGAAGCAATGACAGCTTGAATCTTTTCATTCGGCCCATCAGATAAGTATGACAAAGCCCAACAAGCATCAGCTAGGACGTCAGGGTCTGACTGAAAGTTTGATGAGGGTTCACTACTAAACAGTAAGCGTGCCAGAATGGGAAGGCATGTGGAAACCTACAGAAATATAGACAGGATAAATTAAATCTTCCCGTATGATATTAAATCTTCGTACAATTAAAAAGGGAATTGTTTTCATAGTGTACCTTAGGAAAATCAGGTGGTGGACTCTTCCCTCGACACAAGTTAGACAGAGCCCAAACTGCATTCTTCATCATGCTAAGTTTTCCAGAGTTTGTCAAAATCCTAGAATTATTAGACATACATAAACTATAAATTAACAAAATACAATGGTAATACTGATATTATTAATCACTTGATTAATGTTAAATAGTATAAATAATAATACATACATTAGTAATGGTCCAAGCATGCCACTATCAATGACATAATCACGACATTCTGGACTGTCTCCAGCAATGTTCCCAAGTGCCCAAACAGCCTTTATGAACACAAATACAATTTTAATTGTTAGGTTCAATTATTAGGCTATTATTAACTTCTTATTATACTTCATGTTTATGTTGAAAAAATAAGCTACTGTATATGTACTATTGAGCATATACTGTACTCAAAGTACACGTATCTTATCTACCACATGTTAAAATACATATTATAACGTCTCTGGGAATTTAACATATTTGTAATCTATGGATTCTCCTGAGAAAAATTGTAATTATATCTTGTCAGCTGAAAATGTCATCTTCATAGACTTTACAGAAGTGATGTCATAGTGGGCATCTGTAAAGAGGTTTTCATGTAGACAGATGCCCGCTATGACGTCACTTCCGTCAACTTTAACAGCAAAAAAGTCTATGAAGATGAAATTTTCAGCTTACACGATATATTACAATTTATCTCAGGAGAATCCATAGATTACAAATATGTTAAATTCCCACAGACGTTATATGATTTTCCGTAAACAATTTAATCACAACTTACCTGCTCTTGTACATCTTCATGAGGTGATGATAGTAAGGCAACAAAGATGGGTACAGCACCTGCTTCAACAACTTTTCTTGTTTGTGAAGATGTCCCTGAAGCAACATTAGTTAAGGCCCAGGCAGCTTCAAACTACGTAAATATAAACACCACATTAATCAGTATGGACTCTCTTTTGAAGGAAAGTACAAAGAATTTTCAATTTGATAAATCTTCAGTGTGATATGTATACTAATATACAGTTACAAGGTACAAATTCGCAAATAGCAAAGCGATTTTGAAAATTTCGAAAATCTGCGAAGTGATTTTTCTGAGAATTGCGAAGCTGATTTTAAGTAACCAAGTTTACTGTGGACGCGATGCAAGCGATGCAAGCGATGTAAATGTCAATTATACTGTAGGACTTAATGATGTTACACTACGTTGTAAGACATTACACTACGTTGTAAGACATTACACTACGTTGTAAGACATTACACTACGTTAGAAGGCATTACACTACGTTCTAAGATGTTACGCAACATTGTAAGACGCTACGCAACGTTGGGAGACGCTACGCAACGTTGGGAGATGTTACGCTACATTGTGACACTAAAGAAAAATGCGAAGCTGTTTTGGAGCGCTAATTCGGACCCTGAGTTACCTGAAGGAGATGGTTTTCCTCCCTTTTAAGAAACTCAATTAGCCTTGGTATGACCCCACTATTAATGACATCTTCAATGGGTGGGTTAGGTTCTGCAAGGAACATTTTAAAATGCCAAATTAAACCAAATGTTAAAGATTAAAACTATAGGTGTCTTTTCACAAGAGCTCTAAGTCTATACAAGATTTGGAATTTAAAAGTTTTTTCATTTCTAAAGTCATCTAGTATTGTATTTCTGGGACCTAGTTATTACCTTTGGACAATAATCTTCTTAATTGTTGAGTCATTACTAGTTGTTCTTCAACATTGTCAGTATACAACTTTTGAATCATTGAATTCTTTATGGTAGGCTAGATAAAGGCAAGGTGGTAATTAATGATGGGGTTAATAAATGAATAAAAAATAAAATGAATGAAGTACTTAATAGAATTAACAAAATTAATTAGTTTCTTGCTGGCTGAAGTATGAAAGAGGCGAGAAACAGATTTCTCATGCCGGAGAGCCTGGGGAGAGGCGTTATGCCCTTGTGTAGGCATGCGCCTCAGTGAGATAGCATCTTTTATCTTTTTGCCACCAGTATGGTAGTTGATAGACCACCCAATCACCTACGGCTAGGGACAAGGCATTGATGTATTTGATATTTTGTTAGAAATATGTTAATAAAAGCACTGCTGCACTTGCGGCGGAAGACTTACATGGTAATCCAGCGTGAGAATGAATGGATAAGTTAGTAAATGGAATGAAATGAATTAATGGACAAGTGAATGATTGGATGGAATGGATGAATGGAATGAAATAAATTGATGGAATTAAATAAATTAATGGAATAAATGGGATTAATGAATTAAATAAATTAATGGAATAAATGAATGGATAACTGAATGGATGGAATGAATGAATGAATGGAATGAAATAAATTAATGGAATGAATGAATGAATGGAATGAAATAAATTAATGGAATGAATGAAATTAAATAAATTAATGGCATGAATGAATGAATGGAATTAAATAAATTACCATTAATTTATATTAAATTTATATTAAAATAAATAAAATTTATATTAAAATAAATTAATGGAATAAATGAATGGTTAACTGAATGGATGGAATGAATGAATGGCATGAAATAAATTAATGGAATTAAATAAATTAATGGAATAAATGAATTAATTAATTAATTAAATAAATTAATGGAATAAATGAATGAATGAATGAATGGATAACTGAATGGATGGAACGAAATAAGTGAATGAAATATGAATAGATAGTTAATGAATGACTGATGAGGCATTGCATGATTAAAGCAATAAAAGGGGGAAAGTTGTCTGAATATCAAAGTATTTCACAAATTAAACAACAGAATGCGAAGAAGACGAATCAAACTGACACCAGAGAAATGAAAGTCAAAGTCCACATACTTGTTGTTACAGGCACACAGGTAGTGTACAAATACTTTACACAGCTGTAACACGCACCTCAAAATCACATTGCTTTGGCCTGTACCGTTTACCATCATTAGCAACACAATGGGCAGATATAGCAGACAAGATTCAACATTTATCTAGACTACAATACCTGGTTCGGATCATTTAACAATGCCTCAAGTTCTGGAGTCGCTTTATTATCTGTCTGGATATTACGACGCTTAAAAACCTAGAAACAACCCAATTATTAATTAAAATAATAACAAGACGATAGATCTATTATTTATTGTTTTAGTCTCACAGTAACTCTAACCTGTTCTTCGCGTTTCGCTTTCCTTAGTTGGACACCTTCTTCTTCCCTTCTTCGGCGAAGTTCGTCGGCGTCTAGTCCTTTGTTTTTATAAGATTTCAAGCGAGAATTCTGGTTTACAGACATAGTGAAACAAAACCAACAGCCTGCGTTCTCTGTTGGATATTTAACAGAAGATTTATGAGGTTTTCAAGTCAAAAGAAATATGTCATTGGACATATTGTCGACCATCCTTCAGCGTGATGCGCAGAAAGACATCGTAAAATATGCGTGAAAAGTGACATCAAAGTTCGCAGGCGCAACGCAAGAGATAATTATGCCCCGGGTTATATAATATTAACTATTCCGATATGAAATCGGCAACGCTAATTGGTCTCTTGTCGCATTTTCGATCTCCAACGTTAGATTAACCAGGCTAGACTGGCCGCGTTTTTATCTCCTGTAAAATAGTGTTGAGAAATATCACGAAATCCCCCTTTTACGTATAAACACAATTTTTCAATTTCAGTTACAAAGAAATAGCGACATATTATTGACAAAATGCAAATCAGAAGAATACTTAAACAATATAATATGATATATCTAATGATTGCAGATTTTCCTCGCCACGATTCCAATTTGACGCAGTATCGTAACACGGGGAAATTCCATAATATACAAATCATACAAGACAAACTCCTTTACAAACCTAACAAAAAGTTTTATTAAATTATTATGAAATACTCTAAAAGGTAGGTGTGCTACCGAAATAGTGTGGCGGGAGGTCTAATATTTTCAGCGAAAGGCACTCACTTCAGTTCACTCTCTGAAGAAGGACTGATTCACTCCAAATGTTCCAGCCCTCCACATAATTTCGCCAGTGAACCAATCTTTCAGGGTATTCGATTTATATATTTCTAGTACAAATGTTTTATATTATGATAAGACGGCCCTAGCTTGTATTCCAAAATCCAAATATACTTTTAAATTATGATAATTGATAGGTTGATATTTCAGGTTTATGTGACAGTTTGCATTAATTGAAACATTTCTTGATGCTGCATCAGCAGGTGACAGGAGGCCGAGTGATATGCATGTTTAGCTCGAATTGATTCTCGCATTTGTTCTACGATTTTCACAATCCAAGGCTAGTTTAACGATCTCAGTGTCTGTGAAATATTGAATAGTTAATACTCCGTGAAACAATGGCTTACCAAAGATCAGAGTACGAGGATAAAAGTCTAAAGAAAAATGCTTTCTCGGGCAGACTGTTGAAATTGGAATTGGAGAAATTGGACAGCCAACGAGGCCAAGTAGCGAAACTCTTTAGACATGAGAAAGATCAACTACAGAGACAGCTGGCTGAAGGAGAACAAATCATAAAATTAAAATGTCTAGACCCACTGGATATTCGTCCATTATCGTCATGGGATTTAAAGAGACTTAGTCCTCAATTTACAAGAAAGCTCAGCACATCTCCCCGTGGTGTTTTTCCTCCGATTTCAACTTCACCTGGTTCCGGAAGTTCCGTTTTTAAATTCACAAACTCCAAGCAAGCAACAATGACTGAAGTCGAGTCTCGACGCGGAATAAGACGTAGACGGTCATCACTGCCTCCCATTGTTATAGTCCATGAATGTGAAGAGAACGGAGGAGATGTCAAGAGATCTGATACGAACGCAAATCTACTGCAGCGAAGGAGATCAACAAACACCATTAAACTAAATACAGCTGAGGACTTCACGGGTAGAATTAATGAGTTTCTAGGGAAACTTAAAAATGAGAAAAGGAATGAAATTGAATAGAAGTAGGCAAGATATATATATATATATTCTGCTAAATTTTATGTCAATCGAGAATTGAATGTTCTGCGTTGGTCAGTTTGATTCTCAAATAGGATCGAAATATCTCGCACGCGAAAATATCACTATTATTCAGCATAAAATGTTTAAAACATTGCAATAACAAAATTTGAAGCATGAAGTATCCGGATTTGAAATCAGTTAAAGAAACTCGATGTTATAATAACTACACAGAAGAACACTTCTCGAGATTTATTTCACTGAATTATTTCATCGTCACTATAGTTCAACCAACCGGATGAAAAAATCATCAGCCGGTTTCAATATTTACTTTAATGACAGTAATGATTTAATAAAACTTCATTCCATCCAACAACTACATGTCAGAATCGAGTTATTATGTCGGTGCAGTAACGTTCCACTACCATCTAAGACCCCGTTAACACTAGGGACCATGGTTAAAACATAGCTATAGTTAAATCTAGCTATCCTATAGTGGTGCAAGTCTTTTCAATTCATTACCTAATGATTTGAAAGTCGTTGAAAATCACACTGCTTCTTCCTTTGCAAAGAAGCTCAAAAATCTTTCTCTTCAATTAAACCATAACGTTAACCATGTAGATGAATAACTTGTACTGCCTGTAAACATGTTGTTATATGCCAATGTTTTGTAGACTTGATAGTCATATGTCATGTTTACAAATTGTTGCTGAAGCATTTTTTACTGTATTTTAACGAGGGGCATTGGGAAGAATATCATTATTTTTGTAATAATGTATAAATTTCTCTTTGAAATAAAGGATTAATAGGAAACTAAAGGCCACGGTGAGTGGTAGTTAAAACATCAATATTTTTAAGCATTTAAAAGACTATATAGTATTTGATATCCGAAGCTTATTTTTTCACCACTAAAACACTTCAGTACTACAGTAATTTAATTTAGTTTATTAGATTTATTCACTCTTTTAGGTGAACGGAATACCCCAACAGGCTGACAAAGGCAGCACTTTCTCCTCAATTATTTTTAAGACCCTAAGTGGAGGTCCGACCCATGATTTGATACCTGTGTCTCCCAGCTCATCACATGAGCTGAAGTAACAGCTCTCACGTCTTTGTGAGTTCACGCCGTCCTGAAGACGTAAAAATGCTTAGACAGCCGTTGGAAACAGAAAGAAGACAACCCTTGCAGATTACCCAAAACTGAATACTTAGCCAGGGAAATCAGCCGCCTCTTCTCGCTCTAAGCTTTATTTTAGCAGGGTAATGCCATCAGCTAAATACTGTTCTCCCTCGGCCTCAGGGCTCCGTATAACATACTACGAGATATGCGCATTTTCATTGAGTTTGAATTAAAACACATTTGTTTAAGTTGTTTAATATTACGTGTTTGTGTGCGGTAACACGGGGGGTGATGGGTGCAGGCCCATGATTGTTTCACCCCCCTGGTCACACGAGAGGTCAGTCAGATTATGTATAAGCGTGAGAATCAGCGCATATGTTTATGGCAGATGTAGATAACATATGTTGATAAAGACAATTATCAACAAAGAATAATGCAATTATTATGAAAAGAATTATAGACAGAGTGGCGAGATACCGAGGCTATTGTATGAAAAAGATCGTGCCAATAAGTCTCTCTTTGTACAAAAATAAGAAATACCGAAAAACGAACGGCGAAAAACAAATAAAAAAGCCCGAGAGATCCTTCGAAGATCGCAACTATATAAGCTTGTGATGAACAGTGTTAGTGATACGGCTCTCGTGCCACCAGTTTAGAGTTCACTTAGTATACGAAATATATAGGCTGGTGAGTGATCTGATCGAGTGACTGACCTGTATGGTTAGATGGGGAATGAAATAAATTATATTTGATATTATGTTTGCTACTTTTAATTATATCATCGCAAAGCTTATCAATTTATTAGTGAAAATCATTGCAGTATGGTAATTGTTCGTACAAAAAACGTCCTGTGTTTTTATAAATAATCTCCACTATATATTGCTTTGTGTTAATACTTAATATATACACTGCTGTAGTGAATGTGGGAGAACTCGGAGTAGATCAGACGATACTTGAACGATCGTCAAGTAAAGTATTGCGAGTCCCAGACAGGAATCGAACGGCTGTAGGTCTTCTGATATCCGGGACTTAGAACCATTTTTCTGAAGATATAAGCTTGACGATTGTATCGATTATATTGTATTGTTACACACTACTTTGATCATGAAATACAAAACGAATAGTTTGTAAATATAATTAGATCCGCTGCCGTGCTATATGTGAGTATATAGCTATAACTACCAATCTTCTTTACATTAAGATATAAATTTTATGAATTACTTTAGTCTAAAACAGACTAAACTGTTTTCATGTAGTTAACTCGAATCTCGCGCTAACTCGAACCAAAATCGATTTCTTCTGGATTTCCGTCATACATTTACTGTAATTTTACCCTTGGTAACTCGAGCCCTAAAACTCGAACCCCCCACTAACTCGAAGCAATTTTCGTTTCCCTTCAGGTCATTTTCTATATAATTTTACCCTCGATAACTCGAACCACGTTTGTCAAGACGTGACAAGTCAAAAAATACAGGACTGTAGTCCAATAAATTGAATTTATTTTGAAGCAGCCGTGTATTCTGTCTTTTTTTGCATTACAAAAAATGTGTTAGTCTAAAAGTTCAGATTTAGCTAACTTCTTCATCAAGCTTTGCCGCTTAACTCCTTAAAATGACACTGTATTAATAATGACACTGTATGAATAGAAATATTAAAATTAAAATGACACTCATGTATGAATAGAAATACACAGTAAACACCATCAACTCCCGATAACTTGAACCTTTTTCTATTTCCCTTTAAGGTTCGACTTCGAGTGATCGGGAGTCGACTGTATTATAGTCTCTAAGAAGAAATAGTATTACTTAGTAATAGCAATATATATATATATATATATATTTTCGCTTACCTCGAAACTGGTCTGCTACAACTTGTTTCATCTGTAAAAGAATCTTCAGGCAGTTTCATTTACAGATGAAACAAGTTGTAGCAGACCAGTTTTGAGGTAAGCGAAAATCTATTATTTGCTCTAACTATATGTTGTTGAGCACTCTTTGCATTTCGTAGACCAAAACCTACACGTATATATATATATATTAGTGTGTGCTGTCATATAAGTTAACAAGAAAGTGTCATTTCGTCTAATTATTCTCTTGTATATCATTGACTTTATTTCATCAATATACTTTTTCTTCGAAATCTTGTAAATTCTTTATGTATGTAACATAAACTTACTTTCCCCTCCTTTATTACACCACATTTTAATACCCCAAGGATATATTTCAATGGAAGATGACCTCCCTGATAAAACCTGCCGCAGATTGAATAGGGATCATGCCAGTAATATTTTAAAGTCACATGGATTAATTCCATCAGGTCTGCCGTACATGAATTGTGCCTAGATTGGACAGTATAACTTTTAATGTTACGTTTAAAAACCTTCTAAGGCAGAGTAGCGTTAAACTATGTCTATATTATATCAGTTTTTTATATACAAGATTAATTATTCACTTGCATGTTCTATATCTATTATCTCTGAGTACAGTCGTTGTAATCACAAAATGACTAAAACGGATGACTCAAAAGGACCTTTCTGTTTTTGTATGGTTTTTATTATTTGTTAGGTTAGGGTTAGCTTCGGTTAGGGTGGGTGGCGGAACCCGAGCGGAACCATTCATCAATGAGTAATAGAATTGGTCTTATTCTGATGAAGGGCTCCGCTTCTCGAGTATTTTGTTCCTAAAAATCTTGGCAGTTCACCACCTTTTCACTTTGTTATATATCCAAAACACTGTCTACGCAGCACAGTCTACTTTTTTATTTAGGATTAGATTAGTTCTTGAAAATGGGAAGGTTCTTTTGAGTTATCCCTTTTAGCTTTGTTATTGTATTCATAAAAGATGCATGGAAAGTGATGTCCTTTTGTGAAGTGAAAATATTGGTAAAAATCTCGAAAAGTTTGGTGTATTGTTGAAATATTTAATAAAAAGTTTAAGGTTTTGAGTGAAAGTCCTTCGTTAGAGAGTGAAACGTAAAATAAACAAAGGCCTTCGCGCGTAACGTTAGACAACCTGTATTTCATTTATTTTTTATTTATTAGATTTATCACTCTTAGGTGAACGGAATTGGCTAGAAGCCCAATTGATAGGGGTTCCGAGGGCCTACGATTTA
Source organism: Chrysogorgia sp. JL179-B06 (assembly GCA_035772405.1). Classification (NCBI taxonomy): domain Eukaryota; kingdom Metazoa; phylum Cnidaria; class Anthozoa; order Scleralcyonacea; family Chrysogorgiidae; genus Chrysogorgia; species Chrysogorgia sp. JL179-B06. The sequence goes on along the minus strand of JAYKKM010000071.1, from coordinate 587,468 downwards.
AGGTCGTTATCCGAGAAGACCCGAAAGTCTTACCATTTGCTGATATTATTACAAAGGCAGCACTTTCTCCTCGATTATTTTTAAGACCCTGAGGTCCGACCCTCCCAGCTCATAGACGTGTGTGGTAACCACTATACCACAACAGCTGTAACGATTGAAGTGTCTATTTTGAATTCAATTTGAAGTAAAAGCTCTCTCACGTCTTTGTGAGTTCACGCCGTCCTGAAGACGTAAAAATGCTTAGACAGCCGTTGGTAACAGAAAGAAGACGATGTTACCCTTGCAGTTGCAGATTACCCAAAACTGAATACTTAGCCTGCATGGAAATCAGCCGCCCTTTTTCCGCTATAAGCTTTATTTTAGCATAGTAACCCCATCAGCTAAATACTGTTCTCCCTCGGCCTCAGGGCTCCGTAACATACTATGTCGAGATATGCGCAAGTCCGACCCAGGATTTGAACCTGTGTCTCTCAGCTCATAGACATGTGTGGTAACCATTAGACCATAATATATATGTATTTCGACACAGGGCCTTCGCCCCCCCCCCCGCCCCACGAATTGATTTTGCCCCCCCCCCCCCCAGGAAAAGTCCCTGAAGTACAAACAAATGAGCAAAAAATAAAGCAATAAAGATATAAATTATAAAAAGAAAATGTCAGATTCAAGCTTTGCTCATCTAGTTGTAATTCATACGTATCGAATTTTATTACCATTTTATAATTTTTATTTGAAGCTCTGACAAAAGGAAATATTTTCATATGTATATATATATTTTTATTTGAAAGTCAACAATAAAGACAGAGTATCGCAAATTGCCTTCCCGAGACTGATTGTGTATTTTAAAATCCCTTGATATGTCTAATGTAGGGCTATACAGCATAAGGTACTGTATAATAGGTATTCTTCACCAAGATGTGCATATAGAAAAAGCTACCTTAGAAGAGCACAGTAAGACAATATTGTTTGCTACGAAGGTCCCTTTTCGTGAACTCCCTCCCCCACCCACCACGGAAAAATCCTTAGAAGAATCCCTGTTTCTGCAGTAATCTTTTGGTATTTTTAATTTTTAAGTACACTACGTTTATATTATGATATATAAATATAAATTATGCTATATATATTATGATATATAGGTCAGTTATAGGAATGAATTTCTTAAAATATGGTTTATAGTTTGACTATTATAGCATTAGCTGTATATACGATACATGGATGATTGTCAAGCTCAACGGCCTCAGTTTCTAGGTCCTATAGACAGGAATCGAACCTGCATGTAACCTTCTGATTGCCATGGGTGAGACGCTCTAACCATTGAGCTACCGAGACTCAGATAGAGAACGAATGTTACAATGAGTAATAAAATAAGTCAGTTATAGACATTTAAACTATGGTTTATAATTTGAAGTTCAGATAATAGCGTGGCTATCTATCAAATTGTTTATCTTTTCCTTTGTAGACAACCGTGGGAACTACATCTCTGGTGTGTCAGTCTTTCACGTCAACTCTCATTCATTGGCTCATCTTAAGTCAAGCTGCACGCACTTTCATGTGTTTATCAAAAACCATTTATTAAGTAAACACTTGTTGTATTTCTGTACATTTGTGGCCTCGTTAATTCTTGCACACACGAAGTCACGAACTAATATTTCCTTGACAACTTCTAGTTTTACTTTCTCGTGCAGTGTACAACGAACAATTTTTCTCCACACTAGTTATCTTGGTGTTTAGCTGTGCGTGTGAACAGTCATATAGATCATTTTCTTATACAGCAATGCTCGTGAATGAACCTGTGCTCGATGACTGTGCCACACGAACAAATAATTAGCTGGCAATGACCAGCTTTTGAATTTTTCAATTTGAAAATTCAATTTGTGTCATATACATAAGAAAATTAAACTTCTCTAGAATAACTTGGACGTATGTTCTGCTTAATGCATGATACCTCCAATTCTACGAAAATATCGAAACAACTTATTTCTAGAATATATTTTATATTTACTTTATAAAGTCAACTATATATCTTACAACTCATTGTGCCCCCTATAAGTATCTAGGCTTCACCTTGGCTTTAGCATGAGAAACACGAGTCATGAAACTATGACTATTTCGATATAAAGTAGAGTACTGCAGCGTATAGGTATAGTGTTTTGGATGTAGCAAAGTGAAAAGGTGGTAAACTGTCGAGATTTTTAGCAACAACATACTGACGTTTCGAGCAGAGCCCTTTATCAGAGTAACAATGAAGGGCTGCCATCGAAACGTTAGTATTTCATTAATAAAAATCTTGGCAGTTCACCACCTTTTCACTTTGCTATACATGCAAAAACACGGCCATATTCACCACTGCGACATGCCTAACCTTAACTGAGAAGTAGTTCGTCAAGGTCTCGGCCGTCACGAAAAGGTATTTGATTCCTTTTTACCGTCGATAAGTAACCATGCTCTACGTTTGTTTGATCTTATCTAAGACCCAGTTTTACCTTTTCGAATATTAGTTTTGTATAACAATTTCGCAGTATGGTTCTAAAAAACCCATCTTTTACCAAAAATACATTTCAAGGAACCTGTCATATTTTTTCCTCTACTATTTAGAACGGCATTCTAATTTTCTCCACTGGTAGGAGTTCTAATTGCCTAAAATGAGTGAATATTGACAAAGGGCCTGTCGTTGAAGTACTGCACAGGATATGAAAATAGCCAAAGCTTATCTGAAAGTAAATTGACAATTTCTTAGGTCCACTTATCAAAACCACAGCTTCCTGTTTCTAATTATTCGATACATCATGTGAGGGGATCAATAGGCCGCTTGATCAATTGCGTGCGTCCTTATACAGTATGAAAACGAGCGCCGATATCGTGACATTAATTATGCATGTGGACAGTGATTGCATGTGCTTATAAAGTTGTCAATAAACCCAACGTTTGCATCATTCACACTACACGGCGGCGTTGTGTGAAAGGAATCCAACAGCGGAAGACTTCGACGACACTATTAAAAAGCCCGGCACGCTTGTGTTTATATGCAAGCCGCGAACATGTCTTGTTCTATGTATACAAATCATAATGCATATACAACATACAAATCTTATGAATCGTTCAATACCTCAAGCGGCAACCCAACCGGGAGCTCCCTGTCGTATGGTGTCCAGCAACAACCACCAGGGATCATCCAGTCTCCCGCAGTGCAAAGCCCGACACAGCCGTTCCACAAGCCACAATGTCGTTATACGTATGCATTACCAACGCAAGCCTTGAATACAAGCAATGGCAACAACCTGATGATGAATCCCGTGGGTAATTCTTTAAACCCTGTTTTTGACCCCGAGCTAGAAGCGCGAGCTAAACAACTTCAGGAACTAGAAAGGTTCGCCAACGAGTTCAAACATTGTCGTATCAAACTTGGTTACACGCAGACGGGCGTCGGATCAGCCCTAGCTTCCATCCATGGCACAGACTTCAGTCAGACCACGATATGTCGTTTCGAGAATCTACAGTTAAGTTTGAAAAACGCGTACAAACTCAAGCCGATACTCAGTCGCTGGTTAACCGAGGCAGAGAAACAAGGAGAGGCTGAGACGGAGGATGGTGTTAGCTCGGATAGAAAAAGAAAGAAAAGAACAACAATTGGTTTGACGGCAAAAGAAGCATTGGAGAGACATTTTATGAAACATCCCAAGCCGTCATCCTTGGAGGTTTACCGCATTGCGGAGAGTTTGGGTTTGGATAAAGAAGTTGTTCGAGTGTGGTTTTGCAACCGAAGACAACGAGAGAAAAGAGTAAAGACAACATTGACAACTGCTCTATCGTTGTTTCCGCCATATTTTCATCAGTCGACAGTCATGTAACTGAACAAACACTACAGCGAAGTACAGCAAGTGATATTCATTATATGCTATACTGTGTAGAAACTCTCAGAAACGCACGAGTAGTTCCAAGATCTACACACCCTGAATACAAACTCTAATTAGAAAAGCGCGAATATTTCCAACTAGATATAAATACATACCCTGAGTACAAACTCTAACTAGAAACGCGCGAATATTTCCAAGATCTATATAAATAAATACTATGTCATACGTTTATATATTTGTTTGCCGTGTTCAATGTGTGAATATTCGTCTTAACAAATTTGATTCAAATTTTCAAATTTGTTCTTTGGTTATTTAGGAGAATTGTTCATGAAAAAGGGAACGATGTATTTCACAGAATTCTACGTTGTTCTCCTTGCGTCACTGATTTTCCAGAGCATGCGCATACGCGGTTTTTTAATGAGAACGAGGCAGGCGTGAGGTTATTCTGCATTCAGTTGATGTAGTGACGTCATATCGACAAATCGTCGGAAAATGTTCGTAAGGGACCGGTCATGAAATATGGAGGGGGGGGGGCGTGGATCTGGAGGAGAAAATGGGGGGATCTCGAGAATTTTATGTATTGTGAAGGGGTGGTTCCTAAAAAAATTCTTATGAAAAAGGGTCTTCATTTTTTTCAACTGTATGCAGAAGGATGAACACTTCTTTAATACAAACATTTCAAAATATTTAAAGTAAGGAGTTATTCTTCATTTTCCAATATTCTCAGGAATACTATAGTGGCCATGTTTTGATTACTTGAATTTTTTCTCTTTTTGATTACTTGGATTGTTTATATGTTGTTTTAATGTTTTTAGTGGCGCAGCGCTGCTACTGAGCATACTCCAGTCACTCAGACGGAAATAGAAAATAGTATACTGTATACATAAATATTAACTATACTTTGAGAAGCTGCACTAAGTTGACGTGTTTAATTCATAACTGGGGTCATGGGTGGAGAAACCTGTTTATTATACAGTCGTCAAGTTCACAGAGTAGCCGCCATACACTGTAGGGAGGGACATACATAAAAGCCCCCTTTTCCACATTTTTTAGTCTTTTGCTTACAAGTTCAAGCACCGTATACATTTTGAATTAAAATTCGCGGTGAATATTATATATATTTCGCGCAACGCGAAGATAGACCGAGCATTTTCCGACGAACTTAGCTTGTCCAAATTAGGCCTGGTGACCAACGACAATATGGCGGGTGTCACGACTTGGTGGAAAGCTGTACAAAAAACTAATTTTATTACCGTAAGATTTCATATTCATCTTTAAATGAATGTCATAGCAGCCTGTTATAATACATATTGATGGATAGTAACAAAATCTCTTGCTACCTACTCTACCTGTTGTTGTGGTATTAGTTATATTTCAGAATATCATTTTGAAAATGTTATCAATATTTATATATTAACTCAGAAATTCTTGCGTTTTAGGCTCGCTACTTCAGCAGCAGCTTGCCCAAATTATCACAAGTGAAGGTAAACAACGTCGAGTAATACTTCAATACTTGGAAGTCGATATTTAATAAAATATTTCATTACCTTAGGCTCCAATAAAAGTGTTTGGCATTGAGGGCCGATATGCACATGCTTTGTATTCAGCGGCATCGAAAAATAAAAAGCTGGAAAAAGTAGAGACAGAATTAGGAAATATACAGGTAATATATACACTGTGTAATTCTTATTAAGCTGTCCAGTGATTATATTATAGATTAATATTGCATTTGTCTCTTGTAGGATTTATTAAAAACAGATGTTAAGTTTGCAGATTTCCTAAAAGATCCTACTTTGAACAAATTGAAAAAGCAAAGTGAGGAATTATGGGTTTTTAAAGAAAAAAATTCATATAATAATTTTTATAATTAATTGTTTATGATAATTTATCACTTCCTGTCTTCTCATTGGCTAAGTGCATACAGTTAATTATAAGAATCAGCGCAACCTACAGATTAGTTAATCTGCTAACAGATTATTCACTAATCTGTAGGTTGTGCCCGCAATGCGAGATTTCCTAACAAGAGGTAGCTTTCCACACAAGCAAAAATATGACATTGACTGCTCTATTTTCGTCTTTATATAATAAACAATTATTAGATTTGGTTTTTGTGATATGTGGATAATCAAGGTCTTGGTAAGTGTTATCAGCCTCAGCCTTCGACTGATAACATTTACCTCGACCTTGATTATTCCAGATATCACAAAAAGCTCATCCAATAATTGTTTATAATCAAACACATGTGAATTATTATGTGCCCAAATATTATAATACAATGTTGTATTAAGGTTTGTTAGTAAATGGACTATTGATCTATGATCTGCGAAGTTGACTACAGACTACATGGATCTTGGAAATATAGAATTTATTTCTTGTATTTAACAGGATATCTCACTTCAACACTTGCACACATTCATGTGAATTATTGATTTTATATTTAGGTGTCTTGCAAGAAGTTTTCAAGAAGTTAGCTTTCTCTGATTTAACAAGTAACCTTTTTGGTATGTTACATTAAGACCTTTCCTACGCTTTGGGTTTACTGTAAGTCGCATTGACAATGCTGTGTTATTGAACATCACATTATGTCACTGTGTCAATTGTTTCTTTTAAATAGGAGCTCTTGCTGAAAATAACCGTCTCTCTTTGTCTGGAAAGGTGATCAAAGCTTACTCCAAGATAATGTCTGCACATCGTAAAGAAGTATCATGTGTTGTGACCACAGCTAAGGTGAAATGCATTACTAAAACTGTATCATATGCTTTTTCTTGGTCAACGATAACATATCATTGGTGTCTAGCTTTGAAGGGGCCTGTACTCTGCTTGCCTTTCCCGAAGATGCTATAGAAAACCTTGCTATTAGATCTAGCATTTTAGTCAATTGACTGCTTTCCTCTTCATTCTAGCCCCTGGATGGATCAAACATGAAAGAGCTAGAACAATCGTTAAAGTCTTTTGTGAAAGCAGATGAAAAACTTAAAATTGAAATAAAGGTGCTTTTTTATTGCAACTTATTTGCAAATTTCAAAGTGTATAAACACAAGGAAGAATGTACAATCATTAAAAAAGTAGAGTGCTGCGTAGACAGTGTTTTGGATATATAGCAAAGTGAAAAGGGTAAACTGCCAAGATTTTTAGTGACGAAATACTGATGTTTCGAGCAGAGCCATTCATCAGAGTAAGACGAGATGAAATAAATAGGGTTTATATATATATATGCCAAAAGGGTGTCACAAGTAGAAAGTAGCCAATCAAATGCACAGGAGATAACATTAATTATCTAATTATTATCTAATAATTAATGAGATGTGAAAAGTTAAATCATTTGCTATTTTTACAGTCGATCAGCAAACAGACTGAGGGGGAGGGAGAAATGACAGGTCCAATATTCAAGGGTATTATACGATAGTAAAGCAGTAAGATACAAAAACTTGAAAAGGAATGAAAGTGTATGAGCTAATAAAAAAGCACCATGCAAACTAAAATAACAAAAAACTTGTAGGAAATTAAATAAAAACGTTTGTTAAGACCAAGAGGATGTATAATCTATATGTACAATCATTAGATATGTAAACACAGCAAAATGGAATTTTTCGACCAACTTTGAGGTGAATGTACTTGGTTTTCTTTGAATTAGAGTTTTTGTTTATTATTATTTTTAGATTGAACCATTAATTATTGGAGGAATGGTCATTGATATTGGAGACAAGCATGTGGATATGTCCATCTCAACTAAGATTAAAAAGATTACCAGTGCTATGGAAGCCCGTCTAGATTAACTTGAAAACATTGATATAAAATTGTTGGTTTACTTTAAATGTGAAATTTTGACATTTTCATCTTAGATTTTATTCTGTTTTCAAAAATAATAACATTTGTTACAACTGGTGTCTGTCTCATTGTATAATAACTGAGTTCTGATTGGTCAACGCACGGTCTGTAAAAATCCGTATCCAGACCACGGTCCGTCTTTTTCCGTTGCTATTGACTGGCGGTCATTTACTGTCGTTAGGCGTGAATTTCTAATGTTTTCACACTAATTATGACACAAGATAAGTATCGCGTGGGGTGATGGCCTTTGCCACACGCTCGGTTTGTTGAGAAACGTCCAGAATCCACTGCCCGTAGTTTCACAGCTTCACCCCCTGGCACGGGAGACAAGGGGTTACTCAGTTGATGCCTATAGCAACTGACCCCAGGCTGCGGTGGGAAGGGGCGCCATTGTTACCCCTTAGTGAGCTGCAGCCGAAGCTGGTCTCACCCGCTACCCGAGTAAATAAAAGAAATGTCCAAGCCAAAGCTTAATATATTTCTATCTTACACAAGGCAACTGATAACAACCTTCTGAGATATGTTGCATTTACCTCGCTAGAGTACATTTCACAGGGCACTAAAGGAAAGTCAAACAAAAAATTCCACACCCAATTGTGTTAATAATTAAGAAATGGAGACTGGTATTTAGTAGTTTAATAAACATATTGGAAATCACAGAATTAATTCTTCTCCCAAAAACCGCAGGACGTGCGTGTTTGCATGACTGTAACCAGACACCTGAGTATTAATCCAAATATGGTATTTAAAATAATAATGTAGCAATTAAGTAACCATGATCCAGTGTTTGGAACCTTTTTAGCGATCATTAGCTATAAAGTTCGTGATTGGAATGGGTTTTTGGAGTATAATACATCCCATGCAGGCGATCAGACGTGCCTGATAATTGTAAGTCGATTATCTATGGAAGCACCTAAGTATACATTTAATTAAATTCCAATTTTCGACAATATTGAAGATCTCTTATTTCTATTTTTCATTATTATATTCAGTTCTTTTGAATTAGCATCATTCTTATTTCTTCTTATGATGTTATCACCTCAGGAAATTCAGAGATGACCTCGGAGGATATCTCAGCGAAGTCGTTTCCTGTAATTATAAACTCCAGCAGCACCTTGATGTCAAAGAGAAAAAGTTTCTTGCGGAATGGTGTATTTTTTGTTTTATTTCTCGGAATTATTGGCCTGTGTTCATTGCCTACCTTGTTTTACTACACAGCGGGGAAACTTACACAAACAAACGCAAGTTTAGCCAGGTATGCCTCAGTTGAAGAAAATATGGCATGACTACCAGTCATAGCGCGTTTACACTAGAGCAAAAGTAATCGGATTCGAGTTTGCAAAACAATGTGAATCTGGTTACGCGGGGCCTATAAGCAAAATTTTAACAAGGGGACGTCCCAAGGGGTCTTAACCTCCCCCCCAAACACAAACACACACTACACCACTGGGAATAATTATATAAATTTATCTGGTGAATGGTGATTCTTTGGTCAATCTGTATTTAGTCGAAACATACTAATAATCTAATACAAACGCTGTAATCTGATTGGCTACACTACCCGCTATCTGATCATATTATAGTTAGTAGAAGGGATGGTTTGGAAGGTCCACAGAATAATGAAGCAGTCATCCAATAACAACGTTCGGATTTAATTAGTGTAGTCCAGAGTCCTTCATTGTCACATTTTGTGAATCCTTCGCCATCACGTGTCCATAGAATTTCCTTTCTCCAACCAATAACAAACACTTTCTCCAATACAATAACATGACCACATCATCTTGAAAGATAATGGAGCTTCCAAACCATCCCCCTCTACTAACTATGATCTGATAGAGTGGCAAGTGACATTGTATGGCTGAGTTTCTCACCAAAAAAACAATCCTGTAATGAGGTAACCCAATATTTTATATGCCTTTGTTTATTTTTGGGCTTCTTCGCCACTTCTTTTGTCTACATTTTGAGCTATTAATAGCAACATGCTTAAAGGGCTATCATAATATATTTATACAGTCAAAAACTGATACAAAGAACCTGCAATCTTTTTTTACTTTTTCCAATTCTTAAGAAACTTTACTCTCTATGAAAAGTCTAACCTGCAACCATGGCCTCCATTGATATGTGGCAAACCGTTAGTAAAAGGAAATGGTTCATGTCTACTGCCATGTGGTTGGACAGTTTGGAAACCTGAGGAAGTTTTGCAAATCAATACAACAACATTTACAGCTTGTATTCTTACAATTCTCTCCTTCATAATAGTTTTACTTACGTGGTTTAAAATTCCTCAGCTGTAAGTTGTATAGTCTGTTACATATCCAGAACTCTCATTATTACGTTTCCTGTACCAATAATATATTATAATATTTATAATACATAAATATATAATAATATATATAATAATATATAATAATATATATAATAATATATATAATAATATATAATAATAAAATTGAGAAAGATTATCACTATATCATGTGCTTGCGAAAAAATGCAGCCACGCTAGAAGATCCAGTTCACTAAGAACAAAAGGCTAAACAGCATTCACTACCTTGTAGGTAACCTGGTCAAGGCAGGGACCCCATGAATTGCACAATTATCAATTCAAGGTTGATATATCTCAGATGTATATAACCATTCAATTGATAATTGCCCACGCATTTCTGGGGAATTAGTACCCCTACAAAGAACAAAAGAAACTGACTCAATCATGGTATAAATAATAATATATACTGGTAACAATATATAATAAATATGGTGGTAACATCACCATCACGAGACTCAATTTAATGGAATAATTTTTGATGTTTTGTAGATGGAAATTTCCACATGTTATAATTGTCATTTTGGTTGTGCAATCAACAATCATTGGTTAGTTTCTAACTTTTTAGCTGTGAATTAAGGTGCTTCCACAGAGAGTGAAATATAAAGATATGTAATTCTTTACTTTTAGTAAGCCTGGTTTCATTGGGTACATTACTTGGAAACAATGTGTTGTGTCCTAGCAAATTCTGGGACCTGAAGCCTGGATCTCAAATGACAACTACAATATTCTGTAAATTTGAAGGTGCATGTCTTCATTACTTGGAGGGTTCAATTTCGCTCTGGTTCACTATGTACAATATTGTCGTTGCTAAGGTATCGTTGATAGAAGCAGCACGTCTTTCTCCCACAACATACTGATAGTTTAATCTGGCACTTTCTTTTCTTTATATGCAGGGTTTGGTGTTTGATGGACTTCAAATCAACCCCAGACACAGACTACCCTTTCTAATCAGTGCATTGATTTGTTGGCTTCTTCCCATCATCCCAGTCATTTTTGTATTCAATTCAGAAATAGGATATTCTGGCAATTTTTACTCAAACTATTGCTTCCCTAGCTCTTCTGCACTTGTTTTCTACACTGCTGTGCTTCCTGAGAATATTTTATTTGCAACTGGGGCATCATTTTTGAACATCATCATTTGGAAGCTTTTGAAGGTAAGGCTGCAGTGCTTAATCATATGGTGTTTTCTAATTCTCCTAAACTTTCACTTGTGTATCTTCACTCAGATCCTTGAGCTTGAAATTTGTGTGTGTGTTGTCCAGTCTACTCCATGCTCCAACATCACTACACTACAGCAATGTACCTGAGTACATATATCAATTGAACCGGTACATCATTGTAACCTTTGCTCTCCATCTGAGTCTCGGTAGCTCAATGGTTAGAGCATCTCGGTCCATGTATTATTTTTCTCTTCTGCTGTTTCTCTTTAGGAAAGACAACCACTTGGCTTACTGGCTACACAGGAACAAGCCAGACTGCGTAAAAACAAGATGGATAGTGTGGTGGCTCGCCTGACTCTTTTGATGGTATTTTATGCCGTCACTTTCTGCCTCACATATGGTAGCATGGCTTATATGTTGAATAAATGGATGATGATTGAAACAGCATTAGAGTCTTATTTCAAGTGTCTTACATTTCAATCAGATTGTTCTCAAGGTAAATCGTTACTGTGTGAAAGGAATAAGAGAAAAGAAGTTGTCCCATTAGTATCCCGTCAAGGCAGTTGCCATCATTGGATAACTTCTTGATCATTCATGACGTTCTATCATAAACAGTGAAATACTCAAATGCTCTAACCATTTGAGAAATTTGAGGTACATGCATGCCAGACTAAGGTGATGAGTGAAGGTTACATTATATGTACAACCTGTAACCTGATGACCAGTGAGATATCTCTAACTATTGAGCTACATGGACTAATTAGATGATGAGTGAAGGTTACATATGTGTACAACCTGTTATGTGTACAACCCGTAACCTTCTGATGATCAGTGAGATACTCTAACCATTTGAACTACATGGAGTGAGATAGTATGTGAAGGTTACATAATGTACACTCAGTACAAACTGTCACCTTAAAAGTCATTGGCATAAATAGGCCTTACAGTAATCGTCAAACTGCATGAGCTCAGAAAAGGGTCAACCCTTGCTAAACATGCTGTTTTGTTACTTTTTAGATTATCGGAAATATATTTCACATATCCCACTTGTTCTGAATTATGTTGCTGCTGCAATATTTCCTCTATCCACAGTGCTATTCCTAGCCTCAAATGAAAAGGCCAGACAACTATGGAAAAGGCCTTATCACCAACTACGCAGCAAGTTTCATACATCAAGTAGTTCATCGATGACCCAACTATTGAACGAAGAGTGTGGTGATAGAGTTTTATTAAGTCATGCATGAAGAACCAGCGAGGAATGCATCAATGATAAACTCCAGATAATTGTTACTCTACTCACATGAATGAAAATAGAGTGTGACATTTCTCTCTTATTTAAGCCCCAGTATGAACATATAAATTCTCCTTATTGGTCTCCAAACATTTCTTGTAGTACTAGTTGGGAGAAGTTGTTTTAAAAACATGTCAGTTTATCTTTGGTGATCATTTCTTTTATTCTCATTACCTCTATACTTGGTTAACTATTGATATTATTAGGAGAAGATAGATGTTGATCACTCCTCATCACGACAAATATCAATCGTTTTCTTGAGTAAAAACGATTTTAACGATGATTTTAGCGCAAACTTGATGTCGTGTAACATGTCAAATTTGGACGATTTTACCGTCTTTTTTTGCAGGAACATGTCGCGTTAAACATCGTCCACATCAACTTTACAAAGCACGATTCACAGCGACGCAGATTTGATTTTTGCGCAACATTTAAGGCGCTGTTACACTATCCGTTGCCAGACAAGTTGCATGTAACACCCCCATCTGAAACTTGTCTTTCCTCTTTGCCGACTGGATGCTCATGCGTACCTTGTCATAAAGACAAATATGGTGAAACTTTTCAAGACAAGTTGTACAAAACGTTGCCTAATGTAACACCCCCTTTCATGTAACTGCAACGTAGCAGATTAAGCCGTTGCGAGACAGTACGAAAAATTTCACAATGTAACCACTGTAACAGCGCCTTTAATGTTGCGAGTTTTTGAAGTTGAAGCGTACCATGTCACGTACATACTACCATGGTATATATAAGCGCCCTGATATCACATACAATCGACTGTATCAGCTTTAATATATCGTACTGTGCAACATCTTAAGGTATGGTTTGATAGTCTTATTGTGTGTACAAATAATATTACAATAAAGACATCTATGATGTTGATGTTCACTGTATATTGCAACGAAGTATGTAGGTGCAACTGTTAATTAATTTGAAGAAAAATTAATTAAACAGTAAAGTCAACGAGAAACGTCTGATCCACAATATAGTTTATCGTTTGCAATGTGATTTTGTCATGCAACATTTAAGACCATAACCAGCTGTTGTGGTCTAGTGGTTACCACACATGTCTATGAGCTGGGAGACACAGGTTCAAATCCTGGTCGGACCACTACTCATGCAGGGTCTTAAAATAATTGAGGAGAAAGTGCTGCCTTTGCAACAACACCAGCAAATGGTAAGACTTTCGGGTCTTCTCGAAAAACGACCTTAAATCGTAGGCCCTCGGAATCCCTATCAGTTGGGTTTTCCGTTCACCTAAGAGTGATAAACTGAATAGTCGAACGCTTAAAACATGAGCCTCTGGCTGCGACTAAATAGGGCAACCTTATCCTGTGTGATCGACAGTAAATAAATCACTCTCATAACTTTTGACAAAAATTAATTCGTGCAAACGTCTTTGTTTTTTTACGGAATATATTGTCATGCAAATATATTGTCATGCAAATGTATTGTTCTCAGAAATTGGTGAAAGTTTGCCAGGGTTTGAAAAGAAACGCAAGTGTTTGGTTTTTAAAAATAGAATAATGTTTTGTAAGAAATGATAATTTCTTGGTTTTCTTGGTACAGCAGCGAAGGTGATAATTGCAGGAGATGGACTCCTGCTGCTGGCTGATGTTATCTTTGTAGACAATACCCCGGAAAACAATGTAAATATTAATCAAAGGAAGAGACCTGCGAGAGTTGTTCGTGAATCATGATGGATAAAAAGAGTTTTCTCGTGCACATTTTATGCGGTCTTATCATTGCTGGTACAACAGTTCTTTGCTTTCTACCAACTGTGTTTTATGTGAATCCTGTCGCGCCACCAGACCATACAGGTAACAGCATTAAACCAAGTTTACCAAACAGAAGGTAAGGAAGTGCTATGGAAAGCGAGCATGACTGCTGTTGTAGTTTAGTGGTTATCACATGCATGTCTATGAGCTGGGAGACCCCACTGATCAGGGTCTTACAATAATTGAGAAGGTACTCCTTTTGCAGTTTGCAACAATACCAGCAAATGGTAAGACTTTCTCGGAAAACGACCTTAAATCGTCGGTCCTCGGAATCCCTATCAGTTGGGTTTTCCGTGAACTGAACAGTCGAGATCTTAAAACATAAGCTTCTGGCTCGGATAAATAGAGGTCAGCTCACCTATGTCGACCTCTCGGACGAACAGTCCAGGAACAAATTTTTCCAGGTGTCACGATCTTTCATAGCCCTTTCCAAACAATCAACACCTTCCGAGAAGTGTCGTCTAGAAGGATCTCGACAAAGGTTGTCTTTCTCCTGCCTCTGTTCACAGTCCCGAACTTCCGCTGCCACAGAACCAGCCTTGAAGCTATTTCCTCGGGGTGTCTAACGTAGTGACCTGCGAGACGAACTACGAAGTCGACGTTGACTGACCTTCGTTGAAACTGGAGGAAGGTCGCCATAACAGAGCTGCTCGTTTGTCCAATGTTGTTTCCATGAGACGTTGAGGGGTGCTTACTTCATTATATATGGTGCTTACTTCATTATATATAGTGCTTAATAATCGAAAGCTCTGGAAGAACTATGCGGAAGGTGCAAGGAATGACAAAATGCATATTCCGTGTATGGACGACTGAACTAGATGATGATGATGATATGTGGTGCAATTATACTTCACTATATGCGGTGTTTACATCGTCTGACAAATTGACAATTGCTCAGTTCTATTTTGGAAGTATATTAGAGATTCCACAACTTTATAACACCATATTTAAGCTTATATATATTATTATTATTATTATTTGCCGTTTGCAGTCGATATAGAAGCGTGATAGTTTTAGACGAAAATTATGAAATTGTATTCTTAATTAATTGAGACCAAGCGGGACGATTCAACCATGACATTTGGAAACATATTAATGAAATTCAGACAACACCTGCCTATAGCCCCCCTGGCTATGTCCAATAAGTACAAAATCGAATTTTATCCACCATTAAGGGGTCAGGTGTCAATTGGGACGTAAGTCCTGTTCCTTTCTCCTGCCGGCACCAGTCTTATTCGTTGTATTTGTATGTACTTTTTGTATTCAATAGTAACTTGTAAATATATTGTGACAAATTCATTAAACTAAACTAACACAAGATGGATAGTTTAAACAGAAAATCCAAACGAATGAATGACAAATGAATGGGTTATTTAGTAACAAGTAAAATAACTAAGCACTATACGCTATGAAGGCTTCAAACGGAAGCGTGCGAGGGGTTGTTGTGTACACGTATCTCTAGTTTGCCGTTTGCACTTGATATACAGAAGCGTTGTTCACAGTATAGGTCGGTTAACAGTACATTCTTGAGGCCAGTTCCGAAAAATGTAACTATAGGCCGGGGCCTTCCGGTGGAAATTGAAGTTCAATTCTCAGTCAGAAGGCCCTATGCCTGTGGAGAACCCGTGACCTCTGGTCTCTAGACCAGAGCTCTACCCCAGAAGCCATTGCCAGGAGCTTGGACACAAGTTTAGTATATGTGATGGTGACACCATTATTATAAGTAATATCATGAAATGAGGCGTATTAGCTATTAAACCGCCCGCTCGATGAGGGTCATTTAGTAAAAATGACCCGAATCGAGTGGGCGCGGTTTAATAGCTAATACGCCTCATTTCATGATATTACTTTGTAATATCACGTTTGCGAGTTTTCCCGAAAGGGTGCGGCAGTTTTTGCATACTTCGAGATGGCAGGACGTTTTACATTGATAATTCTACTGGGGTTCATCCTACCTTAGGTCGTATTAGTGTAATACTACCTGTCGTCACGGTTTGCCGCGGTCGTATTAGTTCTAATACAACTTCAATCGGGGTGTATTAGTGATTAAATCAACCCGTTAAGACAAAGGGAAAACTCGCAAACGTGATATTACACCAGTAAATGTATTTGTGTGTGTAATAATTCTGAACATACATATCCTAGGTTTTACATGTGAAATAATGAATGCTACTTATTTTGCATTGCTTTTGAAATGCGGAGCACCAAGTTGATTATTCCCATACGAGATTACTTATAATAATTAGTTTATAATTATGATTATTACGCATTCTCTACGGCTCTATCTCGATTTTGATTGGCTGTTGACATACAGCTAATTCGTGACATCGGCTTCATGTGATGTCAATGTTCCAATATTATGGTTCAAAAAGTGTAGCTATGACATCATTATTCCAATATCTTGTTGCTAGCTAGCTTGCTGTTGCCAGCTTGTTTACGGCGAACGAAAATGGGAAAATGGCGGGTTCTTCGCAAAGATTAGCCAATGCAACACCATTTAGCGTTTCTTATGCATAATAATTTGGTTTTCGCATAATATTGAGAATTATCAAGGCGTCGGTTTGTGTTATTCGCCTCAGCCTTGATAATTCTCGATATCACCACTAATTGTTAACTATTATGACTTATAATAATTACCTTATAATATTTTGGGATTTTTCTCTCTCATTTATTAGCCAACACACATATCCTATTCTACCATCATTTCCTTGTAATTCTCCATTAATCTTTCACAATGAATCTGGATACTGTAAGCCTCCGTGTGATTGGATACCGTTCACTGACGAAGAGGAAAATGCCATGGACCTGACTGACTGGATTACTGCAGTTTTTTGCAGCATTACTTTTGGTCTTATTCTCATGACTTGGTTAAAAATACCTGAATTGTAAGTGAAATACAAGTTAATATATGATCTGTGAGGATACCTGGACAATTGTCGAGCTCGTCGGATTTCGGAGATGAAGGAAAATTTTGAGTGTTGGAATATATACATTTTAAGACCAAACCGAGACCAGTTGCGAAAAATGCAACAATCAAGGTCTTCCGGCTGGAATTGAACCCGCGACCCTGCGATGCTAGTGCAGTGCTCTGACCATTGAGAGCTACGGAGGCCGTTGCTGAGAGCCTAGCAGTCACAAATTCTGTACATACAATGGTGGCAATGCCGGGATAAGAATTGAACCATCCATCCATGTTTACCAATCATGTCTGCTTGTAATATACACAATTCTTAATTAAATTAAATCTTTATGCGTGCACAGTTTATGCTTTTGAGGTCCAGCCTCTTCTGATATACAGACCACTCGTTGTCCAATCAGAACGCATGATTCTCTAATTTGGTCCAATCACAACGCATGATTCTCTAATTTGGTCCAATCAGAACGCATTATTATCTAATTTGGTCTAATCAGAACGCGTGATTCTCTAATTTGGTCCAATCAGAACGCATTATTCTCTAATTTGGTCTAATCAGAACGCGTGATTCTCTAATTTTATCCAATCAGAATGCATGATTCTCTAATTTGATCCAATCAGAACGCATGATTTTTCTAATTTCCACTCTTTACAGCACAAGATTTCCCCATATTATAATTCTCCTAATGGCTGGCTCGGGAGTTTTCATAGGTAAGAAATAGTGTGTATACCAACTGCCGTCTTTTATTTCTGATTCTGTTTTCGTCTTTTATTTCTAAATTGTTTGATTCACAATAGACTTGTATTTTCTTCTAGAGCTCCTGGTGTTAGTCCCCAAATTTTCAAAAAAATCAACATTTTTTTGCACAAGTGTGTTTCTGGACGAGGCCGTCGAGAATCCAACGGTATTTTGCCAGTTGCAAGGAGCCTTGATCCATTACATGAGCTTAATTGTGGGAGAGTGGTTTGTCGTATACAATGCTATGTTACTCAAGGTGCGTTTTTATAGCACCAAATTTCATATACTTCGATATGAAAATACTCGTAAGCATGGTTTCCATATGATCGCTCAATTTTAAAACCGACGATCGTAGCGACAATATGGAAACCACACGCTCAGCGATCCTGGCGATCGCCGAGATATAAAATGTTCTATCTCGGCGATCGTAGCGATTATGGAAACACTGGTTCAGCGATCCTGGCGATCTCAGCGATCGGTATGTACCCCATGCAGCGACATTCGGGTATATCTATAAAACAGATTACAGTAATAAGATTAAACGGGGTTCCTACATTGTACACATCACGCAAATTTACAGTGGATGAATCAGTGAAACTAAAGCATTTTATGTAAATATTTTATGTAAATACCTGTAAAAGAATTCTCTGTCATGAAGACGAAGCTGTGGGACGAGAGTGTGAAAAGCTGTAAGCTCTTCTCTCATACGAAATATCTGTCGAACCCAAAAACGATGTTTCCTTGGCGCAGTTAGCCCCTTTGCCTGATAAGAGCAACTACAATGAAAAGCTGTGCTTGCGATAGTCAAAGAAAGTTGTCTCTGTTTGTACTTTGTCCATAGCTTTGGGTGGTAAAAAAGCTGATTAGCTCTGTGACACGACAGAGCCCGTTGTCAATGCCGTTTGTTTTGCGGCGATCGCAGTGATTATGTAGTGGAAACAGGTACGATCGCTACGATCGGCGGTTTTAAAATTGAGCGATCTTAAGCTTAAGCGTTGTATTTCTTACTGTTGTGCTAAGTTGTAAAAGCGATTACTTAAATAACGTTGAGAAGAAGGTTCATTTCTTTGCATGTTACACCCCTACATACACCCTCCTTAGTTCCACTAAGGGTGTTGCACTCAACACTACATCCCGCACACACCCCTAGAAATACTAAAATATACAGGATAGTAATGTTTCCTTCGTGTTATATCGATTTAAAAATATCTTTCTGACTTTTCCTTAGAATTTGGTCATTGACAAACTCCCTACTCATGGACATAATAAGAGGAAGTTAATAATTTTATCTCTTCCCTTCATCATGCTTCCAATAATTCCAGTAGTTTTGGTCTTGAAGTCGGCTGACAACAATTATACCTCACTGTACTTGCGCTACTGTTTTCCTCGAACTCCTGAGATGACTTTCTATTCCTGCATTTTGCCACTTCAGATTCTCTTAAGTATTGGAACAACATGTCTACTTATTGTCATCTTTAAGTTGATAAAGGTAAGTTTCATGTCGACGTACCGTATAATCTGGAGGCTACTTTCGAAACTAGTGACCTCTAAGGGCGGCTACTTTCGATGGGCCGCTACTTTCGGATGGGCGGCTACTTTCGGATGGGCGTTTACTTTCGGAGGGCGCTAATACTTTCGGGTTGTTATTTTTAGCATCGACCAAGTTTTAACCACTACTGTACATTTTGCACAACGTTTCAAAGTTTTGTTTTATTTTGATTCAATTACATAAGAGTTGTTACTTATTATCTAATGCTAATAATTTACCGTACTCGATACCGAATATTCAGATACAGAAATGGAAGAGGACGTCTGAACGATGACAAAGACAAACTTATAACTACTGTCTGAAATTCCTGAATCTTTGATATTACTGTTTTATACATGTTTTAATCCATGCCATTCAAAATAAATTGTTGAACAGATGTTATTTATACAATAGTTATAGACATCGGAAGCGGCTATACTTTCGGGGGGCGGTTACTTTGAGGGGCGGTTACTTTCGAGATTCTACGGTATTTGGGGATAAAGTATAATAAAATTATATATTTTGGGATAGAATATATTTTTATAATGAAATGTAATTAATTTTAGAAGTAACTTGATGACTAACAATAGTCTTTCTCAAGACTACAACAACCTGGACGATCACCATCATAACTAGAAATACGAATCCGCAATAATCCCCTCGCTCGCCTTTTCTTCCACTACCCCACCTTTCCCCACCCATTATCCCCAGTGCCCAGACTGCTTCTGTCGATAACAAATCCCAAAAGGCCGGTTCGTCGTACATAGATTTTGAACGTTATCTCGGCCAATATTTACTCGAATACCATACGTGTCTATTATATTACGAGAACATGCATACCCTTCGTAAAAACGATTTATGTACTTAGAAATGATTCGGCAATCAGCCAGCCACTTCTTCGTATATTATTTTGAACGTTATCTCGATCAATATTTAACCATTTTCAATTCTGAAAACAGATTTGGAATTAGTGAGTCTAAATGCATAACACACGTACCTATTATATTACGCAAACGTGTATACCCTTCGCAAAAACTCTTTGTGTAGTTCGTCAGATCAACACTCGCCAATGGCCGCCCTTCACAACATTGCACAAATATTGTCCAATTCAAACATCACCCAAAACGACTTTTTACTTCCTTATAAGGAGTTGGTCCTACCATGCTCTGCTCAAATTTATATATATATATATATATTATATATAACCTTCATGGTTAACTTTCACTTTATTGTTGACATTACAGGAACGAAAGTCATCTTTAATAGGTTCCCAAAGTCAAGCAAAAACCCGTCAGCTTAAACTCCAAAATGCAGCCATTGGTTTTATCATGGTTATAATCTCGTACATTGTCTGTGTCTTGTTAACCTATGGTTTAATCTGTCTGCAACTGAGCAACAACAAAGCTTACGTGGAAACCCTGAAGCAGTATTTCATATGTTTATTATTCACACAAGATTGTCCAAAAGGTAAACAGATCAGACTTGTGTATGACCCACAAAATGCACACTTGTTCTGCAGCAAAAGCAGCACATTATGCTGTTCATGTGTGATACATCTTTATACAGGGGTGGATACAGGATTTTTTCAAAGGGGGTGACTATAATATATTATAAGGTGATTAAGTGTACATGGTAACATTTAAATGTCAAAATATTCACCACATTCTCTTGTGACCTTGTTCATCAATAAACTTTTACAATTTATTCACATTTACAATTACAAGCACCATTACAATCGGATCAGGGAAAGGGGGTGACTTAGTAACCCCACTCACCCCTAGCCTCCTCCACAGGTAACTCTGTGGCTCTTCTTTCCCCCCGAGTCAAATAGCTTCCAACGCTGTTTTGGCCATTTTTGGCCTCTTTGTCAATCAATCCCTTCACAATCCCTATACTTCCCTTCAATCCCAGCCAAAATATTGCTCGTACAGCCTTGGAAGCGATTTGACTAGGGAAAAAGAAGCCACAGAGTAATTCCCTGCGGAGGAGGCTAAGTCACCCCTTGTATCCGCCCCCCCCCCCCCCCTGAGGTATAAAGTGAGTCACAGTTCTTACCCACAGCATAGTTAGTATGTATTTTACTATTTTTCAGCATATTACATATTGAAGTTCTCTTATTTAAGCTAACTAGTAGTCAGTTATAATTTGTTTTTACTTGATTGACTTTGAAAATGATTCATAGATATATCAAGGTTATTTTCCCAGGATAATTTCAGAAGCTTTACAAGAACAAAAATCCTAACCATAACCCAAATAAAAACTCTAGTCCTAACCCTGAAATAAAGGAATACTAACCCAACTCCTAAACCTTATAATTCAATGCAACAATATTCTGTGTCTGCTTTACTACCCGACGAAGCAATCAAGTCCTCGCTATTGTATATTAAAATGGCATTTGCCTTTGGAATTAAAGTGAATACGATACATTTACGTTGTATAAAAAGAAAAACCTTACCTATTTTGTATTACAAATGCCAACTTTGAGTGTCCTGATAAAGACATTGTCAAAAATCCAAATTTCAAAAAATGGCGCCGGTAACTCGTACCCAGGCTCTTATAAAACCCGAGAGTAGTAAAAAAGTAAAAAAGTAGAGTGCTGTGAATATATAGCAAAGTGAAAAGGTGGTAAACTGCCAATAATTTAGTGACGAGATAAAGACGAGATGAAATAAAATAAATAAGGCTTATATATATGCCAAAAGGGTGTCACAAGTAGAAAGTAGCCAATCAAATGCACGGGAAATAAACAAACTGATAATTAATGAGAATTAATAATTAATAATTAATGAATTTCATCGTTATTTATAATTTAAAACAAATATTATTTGTGATGTACTCGCACAAACAGCTCATTTTTAATATCCAAATATTATTTGTAGTTTTTCTCGACTACCAATCGCCCAGTGGAGTGCTCATTTTATCTTTTCTGGCTGGTAATGTGTTCCAACTTGGCACCATTGTGCTATTGGCGGGAAAAACAAAAGCACGCCATCTTTGGCGCTCGTGGTTGCGATGTTTTGGAGGAAAATGCGGTGCTGTGGAAATAGAACATGCTGCAGTTTTATCGAAAGATACCAATAATATTGGATAACAAACCTAATACTAATCATAAGAATGAGTTGAATAATTTCAAAATAAGGGAGCTGTCATTAATTCCACCAGGGAGGGGGCAGAAGGAAAAGTGCTGGGCCATGAAACTATAAATCAAAAATTGGTGGGGCTACGAAAATATTTGGAAAACCTTTGACGCGCCATGAAACCTTTTTGATTAGTATCAAAAGTAATCGAAGAAAACAAATATTTATAACATATTGATATACGCTATATAAGTCCAAGAAATATCCTTCTCAAACTCATTAATAATTCATGAATTATCATAGCCAACCATAAACGTATACCGCATCACATGCATGAGTTTTGATACCCAATGAAAACCTGTAGGAAACTTCCTAGTGAACTGGATCACATTTCTTAATCTACATATTAAAATAAAATCGCTATGGGAGCAAATCGCTAAAGGAATACTCGTTTGAGAAGTTAGATCAAACACTCGTTTGTCGTGTTTCATCAGGGGACTCCAAACACTCGAAAACAATAAAAACCTCGGGCTACGCCCTCGGTTTTCATTTGTTTTCTCGTGTTTGGAACCCCTGATGAAACACTCAAACTCGTGTTTGATCTATTACATATCACACCCACAGAAATTATGTACATGTTCAGTCAGTGGTTCGAGACTAAGAGTTCAGGAATGCGAAAACCCGGCAGAAAACAAAGTTGATTGTTTTTCTTGCTCTATATATGGCAGACTACCCTCCTGTGTTGTCGGTATGAATGAAAGGTCATGAAACCATCCAGGGAAATTTGGTTGGGTCACGAAACTTTAACAAATTCAGTTTTCCTTCTGCCTCCTACCCGGGTGGAATTAATAGCAGCTCCCTAACTAACCAAACCCATAATTCAGTAACCAACCAGATCCGTTGAGTTCTAGCCAGAGACGTGGCGTATCATGATTGGGTGGTGTCACATGATGGTGACCTACGTTTTGCAACATTTTGGCACAATACATGATTTCTCTAACGTTCGCGCTATGAGAATTTTGAAAATTACAATTTACAGGCAAGGTTACGCAGTTTTTTGGTATGGACAATCATCAAGCTCATATCTGCAGAAAAATGTTTCTCTCTCTCGGAGTCTCGATTTAAACTCAGTGGTTATAGCGGCTCATCGGCAATCAGAACTCAGGTTACAGGTTCGATTCCTCTCTGGGACTCAGAATAATTTTTCTGAGGATATGAGCTTGACGATCATCCACGTATCGTCTATCTACTCCAAGCTCTCCAACATTCACTATAGCAGTGTATATATTAATTAATTAATTAATTGTACAACTCTTTATTGCACCAGATATCGGTGACAACGCAATATCAGTTATTACGCAGTCTTTGTTCAAGGAATAAATTCATTGTAGAAGTCAAAATTCTATAGTTAGTAAGATTCAATTGGGGCTACGCTGTCTGACCACTATTCACCTTTATTAAAGTGTAAAGTGCGTAGTATGAAACGAAAATGAAGTTTGTCTTATTTTAACGAACTCCTGAATTATTAGGAATGGTAATTTAGAGTTCTTTCATATCTCACGTCGTTCTTGAGATATTTAGACTTATGTGATATGCAAATGAAATAACCTATGACGCAAAATCAAGTTATATCTTTGAAATAATTCTACAAAATCACTTGCAAAACCTTGCACATTACGCACTTCGTGAAACCTAACATTATTACATCGAAATAGTGATGCCAAATTAATTTACTATTTCTAATTTCTTGATTTGCATATCACACAAGTCTACATATCTCAAGAACTACGCGAGATATGAAAAAACGGAGTAGTATATCAATGAAGTATAGAACAAACTTTCGGCATATTTGCTATTTTCTAAAAAAAATTTATGACGTTTTTTTAAGCATCAAAATTGACCAATTTCTTAAAACGTCTGTCACAGTGACTGTTCAGTTGATAACTATAAATTCAGAGAGCGAAAGAGAGTGTACTTTAAAAAAAATGTCAAGCGATTCGGCAACTACAGTAAAACCCCACTAACAAGAACCTACATTTTACCCAATCAGCCTCCCAATAGGTTCTTTTACAGCCTGTTTTAGTGGCATAATGACGTTTTAAAGAATATTTTTGTTCAATATGTTCTAAATGCATGGCACCATTTAAACTGCGACAAAAAATTTCGTTTCATAGCATTTTAAATGACATGAAATGAAAAAGGCGTTATTTATTTGGGCTTCAAATATACTTGTACATGAAGTTATATGAATTTATCTTATTCAAATATGATATTGAATCAAAACAGCACCATCGTATGGTACAAACAAAAACAACAAGCTGAATATGTTAGCTATACGACCATCTAAAAATCAACTAGGTGTTGATCTAAAACAATATAAATACAACGTGAGATACAGTCGACTCCCGTCTCCCGATAACTCGAATGCTCGAACCCTCGCTAACTCGAACCAAAATCGATTTCTTCTGGATTTCCGTCATACATTTACTGTATAAATTTTACCCTCGGTAACTCGAAACTCCCGCCAACTCGAAGCAATTTTCGTTTCCCTTCAGGTCATTTTCTATATAATTTTACCCACGATAACTCGAACCACGTTTGTCAAGACGTGACAAGTCAATAAAATACAGTACTGTTGTTCAAAAAATTGAATTTATTTTGAAGCAGCCGTGTATTCTGTCTTGTAAAAAAGTGAATCGCATGAACTCTGTAGCAGTAGCTCGACGTTGTTCGCAGTACCTAGTCTTCTCCTGCTGCTTTGGTTTGTTTCACGTTACGTTACGTTCTGATTTATAATATTTAGAAATATTGTTCAATATTGTCCATTCCATACAGTAATTTAAAAATTTGATTAAAATGACACTGTATGAATAGAAATACACAGTGAACACAGTTTTTTACATATTTCCGGTCATTGAAGGGAGTCGACTGCACTGTGAAGACACTAGAGAATGGAATTTTCAAAGAAAAATAATTGTGGCGGTATATTTACAACAATTCTCTAACGAAACTACTTGTGCATGAGCTTCGCAAAGACGTCGAAGCTAAGTTAGTCGTGGGTCGCGCGCTGAGAGAAACTAAAAGGACTGGGATGAGTTTCATCTACATACTATAAAGCTTAGACTCGTTCAAAAAAACCCATTCCATTTCCGAGAAATGACATCTTGCCTCTTCCAGGAACATTCGAAATGCCGAGTTTTCAGGGAAATCGTTCTTCATTCTTTTTTGATCAGGCATCTCGTCTCCACCCCCCTTGGGAGTAAATGGTCCATAGGCATTCACTTGAATACGATACTTGGTCAAGCGATGACGTAGGGTGACGTAATGTTGGAGAAATGGAGTAAAGCGTTTGGGATCCTTGAGAAAATCAGGATCTTTTAAACCTTCCTTTTGCGCTTTCGATAAACCAGCTTCGATATCTCTTAGTTTTTCCACGATTGTTTCTGAAGTTCAAATAAAACAAATTGCATTTACATTGCAATTACGTGTAAACTTAGGCCAGGTTTACACTCGTACGGTACGGTAAGTGATCCGGAGTATGGTTGGCGTACCGTTGTTAAATTTACGTCTGTTTACACTACAAAGGACAAAGCGAGGTATTGTTCGTTGACATCAGCAGTTTTTTTACTACGCACATGCGTATTGCCCGACATATTTTACAAAATGGCGAAGCGAAAAGCTGATGTCAAGCATGTTTACAAGCCGTTTTCTTTTTCGCCGGAAGCTCTCCGCACACGCGATTGCAGAGAGGTTTAATGCTTGCATATAACCATATAAACCAGCTAAAATTATTAAAAATGCTGCCGATAAACAACCAATAACCTGGCGACATTTTCTCCCGCTAACATTTTAAACGCGTATGCATATGTTTACACTACTATACGCTACGTTAAATTTGCCGTAGCGTACTGATTTACATCCGGAGTGCTTGGCGTAGTGACTACGCTACGGCAAACCACTCCGGATTAGGCAGGTACAGTGTAAACACAACAAAGAAACGTATTGATTTTTTAACGGATCACTTACCGTACCGTACTAGTGTAAACCTGGCCTTATATCACTCAGAAGGTTGCGGGTTTGAGTCCTGTCTGGAGCTCAGAGTTTTTCTGAGGATTGACAACTTAACACAGCTTGCACAGCAAAACCTTTACAACTTTCATGTAGGAAGTACCATTACATCATTTAGAATCAGGTTCAATAACCATAAAAGTTCATTAAACATATGGGGAGAGGTATTTGTGGGGAGCATCTCATGTATGCTCACGAGATCCAATAAAGTAAATGGTTTGAACGTAGGAGTATTATTAGATGTGTGATCGTCCAGGTTGTTGTAGTCTTGAGAAAGACTATTGTTGGTGACTGACGTTTCGACGGCCTCAGCGGCGGTCATCTTCAGATTCAAGTAAAGTGTGTATATATTTACCTGGTTGGAAATCTTCAAAGTGGTCGGCTGGTACCGCTCCTCCTCGTCCAATGTAATCAATTGCAGGGTCTCCTAAAAAAGAAAGATAAAAAGATGGCGGTTGTACATTTTACCAGAATGCTTTGCGACCTTAAATCACCAGAAATAACAGCTAAACATTGTTTATCTTGTAAACATGAATTAAATACGTAAAAGCTTCCTCTTTACCAAACTTAATCTTTTTGCTATTTCTACTATAGATGGACTTAGGAAGTAACAACTACTTACCATATTTCAAACATTCGTCAACCAAAAGACGGAATTTTAACCACGGAACCTCCATGTAACCAATTGTGTAACATATTCTAAGAACTAGCAGAGGAAGTAGACGAGGACTTGCCAAAAACTAGAAAATGTACGTTGTTGAAATATAGTAAAATCCATGAGCGTACAAGAACCAGCATTTTCCAACCTAAAAGGTTTTTCTATATTTGGTATCTACGCTACTTAGGTTCTTATTTTTTTAATTTTTAATAAACCAGACAGGAGCGTTCATTGCCCACCTCATTAATTGTTCCAAAGAAAATCTGTGACACACAAATGAGCGATGTTGAAACGAATCCATTATTTTTAAGAACTGTTGTAAGATCCATCCAGTGAGCTGTTTGGGAAACTCGAGGAGGAAGTTTGTCTGATTAAATAAAAATGAGATTAATTGGGTAGATGCTATTGCTCCCTCCATCCTTCCTCCCTCCCTTCCTCCCTCCCTCCCTCCCTCCCTCCCTCCCTCCCTCCCTTCCTTCCTTCCTTCCTTCCTTCCTTCCTCCCTCCCTCCCTCCCTTCCTTCCTTCCTCCCTTCCTTCCTTCCTTCCTTCCTCCCTCCCTTCCTTCCTTCCTTCCTTCCTTCCTCCCTCCCTCCCTCCCTCCCTCCCTCCCTTCCTTCCTTCCTTCCTCCCTTCCTTCCTCCCTTCCTTCCTTCCTCCCTTCCTTCCTTCCTTCCTCCCTCCCTCCCTCCCTTCCTTCCTTCCTTCCTTCCTTCCTTCCTCCCTTCCTTCCTTCCTTCCTTCCTTCCTCCCTTCCTTCCTTCCTTCCTTCCTTCCTTCCTTCCTCCCTTCCTCACTGCCTCCCTCCCTCCTTTCCTCGCTCACTCACTCACTCACTCCCTCCCTTCCTCCCTTCCTTCCTTCCTTCCTTCCTTCCTCACTCACTCACTCACTACCTTCCTTCCCTACATCCTTCCCTACATCCTTCCCTCCATCCTACCTCCCTCCCTCTCCCCTTCCCCCCACTCCTCATTAAAAATACTTACCCTCAAATATATGACTCAGTGCTTGAAAAGCGGAAAACACCAGCGCCCAAATCAAAGGATGGAAATACCAAACGACACCAAAGTGGCTAAGCGTAATAAAATCATACCAGTGGGTAGAATTCTTACCCCAGGATCTTTTAACATCTTCCACAGTAATATCAGAATCACGAATCCACATTGAATTAATAACAATCATTTGGAACATCATGTTTGCGAGGATGTATATGAACAAAAGTGGATATATCATGAATATCTAAAACAAACAACTTCTTTATATCAAAATTGACCGCACCAAAAAAACCTTGGGACTCGTACACTAACCACAGTTCTTTGCATATACATTATACAGAGTATGCCATTTACGTCGATCATGCTACAAATTATTATCAGTATAATCTGGCTTACCCCAAAAAGATACATACGATACAGAAAGCCCCACGCAATATACCAAACTTGGAGAACAATAACGAATACGGCTGTACCATTGAAAATTAAAATACTGAAATCTTGAATTTTGTAATCCCCGATAAACCGCCATTGTGCGAACCAAGTAGCCATTAGAAGAACTACGAGATGCTAAAACACAATTAAGGTATAGTAAGAGAAGGGAAGCGAACTGAAGGGAAGGAAGGAAAGGAGGGAAGGAAGGAAAGGAGGGAAGGAAGGAAAGAAAGGAAGGAAGGAGGGAGGAAGTAGGGAGGGAGGGAGGAAGGAAAGAAGTAGGGAGGGAAGGGAGTGAGTGAGGGAGGGGGGAAGGAAGGACGCAACCAACCAAGGAAGGAAGGAAGGAAGGAAGGAAGGAAGGAAGGAAGGAAGGAAGGAAGGAAGGAAGGAAGGAAGGAAGGAAGGAAGGAAGGAAGGAAGGAAGGAAGGAAGGAAGGAAGGAAGGAAGGAAGGAAGGAAGGAAGGAAGGAAGGAAGGAAGGAAGGAAGGAAGGAAGGAAGGAAGGAAGGAAGGAAGGAAGGGAAAGAAACAAAGGATGGTTTTCCCTACCATAAATACATAGTGTCCAGCTTTTGTGAAGAACTTGACGTGAAAAATCTCAACGAGATACAATTGATAGTACAAGCTTAATCCAGTAACGTTTGTAAGTGGGGTAACCATTAGTTCTTTGAAAAACCTTAGCAATGGATTCTGTGATCTTAGGAATGGTGAACAAGCTTTACGGGTGTAATACAAGAAGTAATCATCTTCGGCCAACTGCACTGGTGTAGTGGGACGAATGGACTATATTTAAAAGATACAAACTGTTTTCGTAAGACGAATTTTTACGAATGTAGTTATCATCGTTTTATTGGTTATATGTGTAGTTTTTATGTATAATGAAATGTTTTATAAGTACCTTTAAAGGACATTGGCAACAAAAATTAAGTTTGTCTAATATGAAAGAACTCGTAAAATGATAGAGTAACACCTTTTTTACAACTTTTCCGTATTTTACTTCGTTTTTGAAATATTTCAGTTTGTTTGATATGTAAATGAGATGGTCTCTGACGTCAGGTGTTGGGTAGAGAATTTTCACTCATTAAAATATTAGTTCCATCTTCAAGTTTATTCCACAAATTTACTTGAAAATGTGCGTATAATAACTCCTCATGATAATGAACGTTGTAAACTTAGCAATCACTGAGATATAAGACATTTTTAATGAGTGAAAATTATCTACCCTGCACCTGATGTCAGAGACCATCAATCTCGTACCAAGGGTCTTACCTCCGCTACCCCGCCGGGGGGGGGGGGGGGTTGCGGAGGTAAGACCCTGGGTACGAGGTTGAGAGACCATCTCATTTACATATAAAACAAACTGAAATATTTCAAAAACGAAGTAAAATACGGAAAAGTTGTAAAAGGTGTTACTCTATCATTTTACGAGTTTTTTTCATATTAGACAAACTTAATTTTGTTGCCAATGTCGTTTAAGAATGTATTATTATTGTAAGAGCAAATGGAACTAAATCATAACTAAAACTTAAAAAACAATCGATATATCCAACTCACGTTCCGCTTCACCAGGTTGTCATCACTCTCGCTATAAATTTCATCGACTTCCTGTTAAGTCAGTTCAAGAAGTATAATAATGAGTTTTGTTTAACGTGAACAAATACACTGAGCTCCACCAAGATTCATACAGGCTAGGGAGGGAGAAATTCAAAGACTTTGTCTTTCAAGGCCATATATCAGGAAATTCAAGAACCATAGGGCTGAAGGAGGCTTTGGAAAGCAGTGGAAAATCGCGAAAAATGAAAAACTGTTATACTATTATATATTATTGATATATTACTTATATCTGTCACTTCAATGAATTTCATACTACACACGTAAAAATCTCACAAGGTTGTAACAATGTTGTTGGTTCAACATGCCTGTAACAGCATTGTCAACATGATAGATCAGGACTGTTAAAATAACGGCACTGTTATTCATCAAAACGTTAACAAGCAGTGTGAATTTAAGCATTTGAAAGAAGCCATGGTAAATTACTACCGTAAATGAGGTTTGAAGTTTGTTTTATAACCTCCAAAACGCCCCAGTTCTGCTAAAACGATTGTAGTGTTTGAGCTGAAGTCGACATTAAGGAACAGCTCTCACTTCTCAGCAAGTTCACGTCGTCCTGAAAACGTGAAAATGCTCAGAGTTGCGTTGTAAACAGAACGAGGACGGTGTTGAGAAACACAGCCGGGGGGTTTAGGGTTAGAAAACGCGCTAGGCGGGGGGTTAGAAAACTTATTAGGCGCGTGGCAGGGTTTAGAAAATTCACCAGAACGATTTGTAAATTAAGGAATGGTTAATTTAAGGAAGAGACCGTGCTGGACACCCAGGATAACAAAATTAGCTTACATTAGAAGATTTAGGAAGTTTCTTTGTTCCCTCCAATACAGATATTTGACGTTGTATAGATTTATCTCGTTCTTGCAGCTCACTCCAAACGGGTTCTGAAAATTACAAGAAATAATTCAATTCCAGGAATCAGTGTGGTAAGCTCTGAGAATAAGACATGTTCTAAAAATTCATGGCAATAGGCCATGAGGAATGTTACGAAACTTACGGTAATAAACTGGTTTGTTTGGCTGACTGACAGAGGTGATATCACAAACGTCTTTAAATACATCGTAATATTGAAGACGAAATGGAATTGGATTACCAACAGTTAACAGAGGGCGCGTAGTTGAGGATACGGCTACAGTTGCCTTGTACATTTGAGAGTGTCGTAATAGTGTACATAACAGTGGTTTTAATGGCACTATCTCACCAGCTAATTCCACCTAAACGTTAAGAGAAAGAAGTTTGTTTGTAACTGAGAATAGATAAGGAGTTGATAAGTTCTCATAAGAACTGGATATTGTATAAAGAGATAAATAAGAGAACTTCAATATATTGAAAATTGGACGAAAAATGCTTAAGTAAAATTATATTACGTATGTCGAGAATCTCGGCTCCTGTTTTGTACTAAACACGCGATGCATGGAGTTCGTCATGCTGTTTTCTCGGCGGGTTCTCCGATTCCCTCCCACACAGAAATGTCAAGACAAAAACGTAAACAAAGCAGTCGCCACTCCCCGCTGTCTGCTCCAGCTACACCCAAAACCCAACGAACATAAGCAGGAAAAAAACCCACAATATTCCTACAATAACAATGCCCACTTCGCGATCTTGACTTAAGACTTTGTTAATAATGTAAGGAGTGACTCTAGCTAAACAATGTGTCGTTGTACACTTTTAGATCACTCCTCACTACATTAAAAGCCTGGTTCCATATTTGTTCGCCTAAAACTATACTATTGCTCGTCTGTTTGGTCGAACACGGCTAAGAAAAACATCCGTAAGTTACAAAGTGTGCAAAATTTCGTGGCAAGAATTATAACTGGGACCAGAAAGTATGACCATGTGACACCCCTTCTTAAGCAATATTTGAACTGGCTGCCTGTCAGCTATATGCTGTCTTTTTAGAGATGGTATTTTAGCTTTCAAGTGTGTAAAGGGATTAGCTCCAGACTATCTAGTAGATAGGTTTACGACACAATCCACGCTATGAATACACGAAATAAGGATAAGCTAAACATCCGGCCAGCCTATAAGTCTTCCTCCGGTCAGCGAACATTCTTATATCGTGCAGTGTCCTTGTGGAATTCGCTTCCTAGTAGTCTCACGGAAAACATGAACATCTTCAAATTCAAAAGAGAACTCAAAATCTATCTTTTTGAACAATTTATTGAATCTTCCAATTAGTAATTGTATGATATCATTTTAACTAAGTATATTATTAGTTTTAATAAAATATAGATTATTTGAATGATTTTTATCACTGTGAATTGGCCCTGAAAAGCCCGGAAAGGGAGTGTTAATAAAGTTATTATTATTATAATCGAAAGCGATGCTCAAGCGTTGCAATATGATACTTGTCTGGATCGACTGCACCCATCGCTCGCATGATC
Source organism: Chrysogorgia sp. JL179-B06 (assembly GCA_035772405.1). NCBI lineage: Eukaryota > Metazoa > Cnidaria > Anthozoa > Scleralcyonacea > Chrysogorgiidae > Chrysogorgia > Chrysogorgia sp. JL179-B06. The sequence goes on along the minus strand of JAYKKM010000071.1, from coordinate 554,835 downwards.
GATCGCATGACTTTAGGAATTAATTTTTTTATCAACAGTGCTATTGCCAAGAAAAATACAAGATTTAAGAAAAAATACGCTACTAGAATATAGATTTTTTCCAGGAATCGATTTTTGGTGATTATAATCATTAGCGCGATTACCAAGAAGTATTTTCATTGAATGATAATCGTTTCGATATGACAGCTACCAGACCGCTTGTGTCTAGCAATGATTTTTTGCCAACAATGGCTCCATACGAAATGAGAACCAGGAATCTTTGGTGACTATATTATCACTAGCACGATCACTTAAGCGATCGCTACGATCGCTGCGATCGTCAGGATCGCTGAGCGTGTGGTTTCCATATGATCGATCGCTGAGCGTGTGGTTTCCATATGATCGCTGCGATCGCTGAGCGTGTGGTTTCCATATGATCGCCAGGATCGCTGAGCGTGTGGTTTCCATATGATCGCTGCGATCGCTGAGCGTGTGGTTTCCATATTGATCGCTACGATTGCCGGTTTTAAAATTAGCGATCGTAGCGATCATATATGGAAACCATATGATCCTTTGATAAGTGTTTCCAACTTAAGAATCATCGAAGAAATTTTTCCATCTTCGGGGATTATTATTAACGATCACATATGGAAGTCAGCAGGGAATCGCCTAAACGGAAGCATGATTGATTAAAATTTTACTGAAATTTTATTGAGCAAAATTTCACGAAACCAAACGGATCAGTTGCGGCACGGGTTGCGGAAAGCGCAATAAGCCAGTTCGTAATGTCGACTGCGCATCAAAATGATGCTTTCTGCGTCGGGATAAAACTTATTTCAATTCATAACATCAGGGTGGGGAATTCAGTATAAGGAATTTGTAAGTGTAAATAGAAATGCAAATGTCTGTTGTAGTTTTAGCCTGATGGTATGAATTGAAATACGTTTTATCCGGACGCAGAACACGTCATTTTGATATAAGGCCTTCCGGCTGAGAATTAACCTGAGAATAAATAAGGAATTAATAAGGAGATAACGCGAACAGATATTAAGTAATAAAAGGAGCTATTTTTGTCTATGGATACTCTATCGAGCAAACGATTATATCAATACGAACTACATTATGCAGAACACTTAATTTTTAACAATTAAAATAGTCTAAAATTTGGTGTACTATCGAAATATGTTGAAGCCGTAATAGTTTAATAGGAGGCTCCTACACTACACACTAGGGACCTTAAGATCTACGACGGCAACCTAGGACGGCGACGGCAGTGAAAGAAATATAAATTTTAGTATTTGAATGAAACCACGGTCGATTGACTAGCGTATTTGACATTCAAATCTTGTTTTATGATCTCCAAAACGCTTCACTATAGTTCTAAAACGATTGTAGTCATCATTACCATCGTCCTAAAGACGTGAGCGTTGTAAACAGAACGAAAACGGTGTTAAGATTACTCTTGGGAATAAAAATTATTCATTATTTTTGTTTTGCATAAAGTTTCTTTTGTTTGAACGACGTCGCCGTCCTAGGTTGCCGTCGCGTAGATCTTAAGTTCCCTAGTATTTCCATCTGCACACTGGTAGTACCAGTGTGGCAAGTGTGCAGATGGGAATGGTGTGTACGGTGTAGGAGCCTCACTTCACGTTATGTACCACCTCCTCCACACTATGTCGGTAGTACACCAACCTTTTAGAGTATTTAATTTGTATTTCTACACTGCCTACGCAACTGTGTTTGGAAGTACTGCACACACTATACATTTATACAAATTATATCACTTAATAGCCAACAAATAGAAATATTCTCTGATTTACCGTGAAGTCGAAGTTCTGCTGTGTTGCAGCTGTACTGCTGGAAGCTGTCCCTTCTTCCCAAGGAACTCCATTGCATCCCTCTGCAAAGATCACATACAACTCCACTTCATCGCCGTCGTCGACAAAACTCCACAACGGATGCTGTTTTGACGCCATGCGCACAGCAACATCTTGTCGAACATCTTCTTCGTCAGCTGGGAACCCCGTCACTCTTGTAAAATCTTGATGCAATCTTTGCACTACGTTTCCATCGACCGAAGCTCCGCTTATAACGGACGACATTGTCTCCTCTCCTTATTCTATCTCGATACTACAACGAAATCTGAATCTTTCTTGTTTTTAGTAAGAAAACCGGAAGCAATTCATAACATCCCATGCCAATCACAAGAGCCACACAAGACAGATCAAATGACAGACTGCAGGGGAAATCCCCTAATGAATTAGCATGACCGCATAAGCATGAACTGCTAAGATTTTTAACAGTGAAATACGTGTTTCCAGCGGAGCCCTTCATTCCCACGTTTTTATTCTGATGAAGGGCTCCGCTCGAAACGTCAGTATTTCATTACTAAAGATCTTCGCAGTTTATGCTTTACAAACGTTGCAAAAATTCATTAGGGCATCTCCCCTGCATTCTGTCAGTGGCAGAGGTCTTGTGATTGGCATGTGATGTTATGAATTGCTTCCTGTTCTCTGTGCCTACGTAGCACTCCACATATATTTGAAACGTTTCCTGGTTCAAAAACTTCACAGTCACAACGTTTTAGTTTAGTTTATTATTATATTTATCACTCTTTTCAGGTGAACGGAATACCCCAACAGGCTAGAAACCCAATTGATAGCGGTTCCGATTGCCTACGATTTAAGGTCGTTATCTGAGAAGACCCGAAAGTCTTACCATTTGCTGATCTTAGTATTGCAAAGGCAGCACTTTCTCCTCGATTATTTTTAAGACCCTGAGTGGAGGTCCGACCCAAGATTTGAACCTGTGTCTCCCACAACAGCTTGTTTTTTGAGCAAAGGCCCTTTATCAGAGAGTAAAACGTAATGTATTTGAATTGGACTCAAATCCGAATACTTAGTAACAGAAAACCCGTATAGAGATAATTACGTGTGTGAAATAATGATGTTACATACAGTATATTTAGTTTATTTGTCATACATTGAGAACCAAACCCATCCCGTCAAACAAACCCATCCCGTCAAACAAACCCATCCCGTCAAACAAACCCATCCCGTCAAACAAACCCATCCCGTCAAACAAACCCATCCACGCACTAGGTTCAATATTTCATAGAATTGGACAAGTCAGTTCCACGTAGTAACATGAATGAAATAGACGAATCATGGTTCTAAGAATTAAATATCTGCTACATGGTAATTATGTGATGTTCTCTATATTAAGGGACTTAAAAGTGACTATCTGGGGGTTTACATATTTGTGATCTTTGGAATCTCTTGAGAAGAATTGTAAAATATCTTAAACATCTAAAAAGGTATAGCGTGTAAGTAGTCTAACGTTTCGAGCGAAGGCCCTTCGTCAGAGAGTGAATTAGGCCCTTCGTCAGAGAGTGAAGGCCCTTGATTCGTCACTTTACGTTTCACTCTCTGACGAAGGGCCTTCGCTCGAAACGTTAGACAACTTACACGCTATTTCGGCAGTACACCAACCTTTTTAGATATTTGATTTGTATTTCTACACTATACCTACAGCACAACACGTTTTATTACTTATGTAAAATATCTTGTCGTCCGCAAATTTCGTCTTCTTTTTTCCCCGGCTAATGTTGATTTACTATTCACAGGAAATGGCGTCGCGTCAAAGCAGGGACATGCGAAGTCATTGCACAGTGAATCAGCAATGAAATACAAAGACACTTTGGGAATTGAACGAATTTTGTCTGAATAGAGAATAGGTCTGTTTAAAGTTCAGAGCCAAACTTTCTTTGTATTTCACTGGTCTTACACGTCAGTATTTCGTCACTAAATTATTGGCAGTTTACCACCTTTTCACTTTGCTATATATCCAAAACACTGTCTACGCAGCTTTCTACCAATATATGTGCGTGTCGCTGCTTTTATGTTATTTCCTGTGAATAGTAAATCAACTTTAGCAACAGAAAAAGGCATGAAGATGAAATTTTCGAACGACAAGATATATTTAATATTTAAGTTCGTTGTATTTACATAACTAAGACTACATTACCGACAGAAAATTGATGTAAGTTATTCAATGTCGTACAAGCGTCATCAAAAGACACTGTATGGTGAACCATTGGCCTACACAAGAGAATGAATAAAATCTATGAGAACTGAAACATGAGGATTTACTAGAAATCCAACTTTCAATTCTTAGAATGTCGTTAAGATGATATTTGGTTTTCGTTTAATCAATTTCAAACTCGAAAAAGTGCTTCCGTATGATCGATGGTTTACCCAATCACACGATTCAATTTTTGGAATGAGTGATCTATACGATGTGTATATCAGTATTGCAAACGCAGTCGTTTTTGCTTGGAGTATATGCTGTAAAACACCGGTTTGTTGTACGCCCAGTGAGCGATCAGTGCTCAACGTTATTGATTGAGGGGTAATGGCAAGTGCTAGCCTGCGCCGCAGACGACTAAATAACACTGTTACACTGGACTGAGCGATCACGCTCTGGACTGAGCGATCACGCACTGGACAGCTGAGCGATCACACACTGGACTGAGCGATCACACACTGGACTGAGCGATCACGCACTGGACAGCTGAGCGATCACGCACTGGACTGAGCGATCACGCACTGGACAGCTGAGCGATCATGCACTGGACTGAGCGATCATGCACTGGACAGCTGAGCGATCACACACTGGACTGAGCGATCACGCTCGGACTGAGCGATCACGCTCTGGACTGAGCGATCATGCACTGGACAGCTGAGCGATCACGCACTGGACTGAGCGATCATGCACTGGACAGCTGAGCGATCACGCACTGGACTGAGCGATCATGCACTGGACAGCTGAGCGATCACACACTGGACTGAGCGATCACGCACTGGACTGAGCGATCACGCTCTGGACTGAGCGATCACACACTAGACTGAGCTCTAATAATAATAATAATAAAGACGTATTAGGAGCATTATACAATAGTCTAATGCAGAGTGCTTAACCATTTACTCCTCATTATGAATATACAAATTCTCCTTATTGGTCTCTAAACATTTCTTGTAGTACTAGTTGGGAGAAGTTGTTTTAAAAACATGTCAGTTTAGCTTTGGTGATCATTTTGGTAAACTTTAATGATATATTATGTTGAACATGCCTATGACATATCTTTAGACTTTACGACAAACTAGATACTCACTTGATTGTTCCATTTTCAACTTTCTCCAAAACATCTGTTAAAATATCTCAGAATATTGTTAAAGCAAATAAAACTCTCATGACAGAGTTGAGTGTTTAAAACGTACACAATCCGACCGAAAAGTCACGTTGAAAATCGATATTCCATCACGGCATTTGGCTAATTCCTCCGGTATCGAAATAGGTTCCATTATAATTACATTAATAACATGAAATATACTTTTGCGTAAAAGATACGTAAAAAACGACCTTGTTGTCCTGAAACAAAAAAAACTTTATTGTTAAAAGTACCTATCTCACGTTTGGGGATTTTACATATTCGTATATAATAATATTTGAGTCTTCCTGAGCAAAATCATAATATATATTGTCAGTCAAAAATGTCATCTTCATGGAGTTTTTCGCTGTCAAAGTTACTGGATGTGATGTCACAAGAGGCATTCCAAACCAGTTTTCTTTTGTTACTTGCCACAAAAATGCCTCTTCTGACATCACATCCGATAACTTTAACAGCAAAAAAACTGCATGAAGATGAAATGTTCGGCTGACAAGATATATTATGGTTTTGCTGAGGAAGAACCAAATATTACGAATATGTAAAATCCCCAAACGTGAGATAGGCACTTTAAACAAAGGGTATAAGAAATGTATGAAACATGTCTCACAACAATGTTGCGTTGTAAGTGGCAGTGTAATGTTTCACGTCAATGGCTTGGCTTGCTCTTTCGAATTAGACAAACCTCTGGATAATGTCCACGCGTCTTTGAACAGAAAAGAAATGCTTGCTCCTTTGAGATAGAGTATCTTTGAATTGGGAGGATCCAGCTTCAAAAAACGTTGAGAAAAATATTGATAAATATCTCAAATTGGTTTTACTCAAATGCTTTCCATCGCGACTTAGCTTACTTGAAGATCTTGTTGTGATGTTATCCATCTTCCTCCAACAGCAAGGCACATTATGATGTCATGTTTTGAGGGAATGGGATTTGATGCATCAGAATTGTCAAGGAATTCCTCAGAATATTGTTGAACTAGAAAAATGTCCGTGGCATAAGCAAAGGACTGTATAACAGAATCACTTCCATGTCACACTGATCCACCTACCACCATCACGCACATTTCCACACCAATGCCACCTACCTCATTTATTAATAGCATTGTCAGTCCACACCAGCGCCACCTCTACACCTACCTTCATTATTAATAATTATGCAGTCTACCATAGCACCACCTTCACACCAACACCACCTTCACACCAACACGGCCACCTACCTCCATTATCAATAACACAGTCCAGACTAACTTCACATGCACCAACACCACCTTCACACCAACAACACCACCTACCTCCTCCACACCTACCTCCATTATCAATAATACAGTCCACCCCAGCACCACCTGTTTCCTCCAAACTGATATCCAATAAAGATATTTTTGGCTTCCTAAAGTCAATGATCTTCCCTGAAAAGGAAATGCACGCTGTGATTGGCAGTTACGCAGCATCACGCTACATTTCTTACTGGTATTTTATAAAAGAAAGTGGATGCTTTGTGTTTATACATAAACTGATGTAAACACAAGGCAGTTTGAGAGAATGCTCTAATCATTTTTAAACCTTTACCTATTTCAGGCTGAAAACTTTCAAGAAAAATAATTTCTTCCTCACTATTAGCAGTGGTAATCACCTGTAAGAAATTACTGTCCATTAATATACGTAAGTACTCTTCCTTAGGTATTTTTCGACACATTGAAGTTCTCTTATTTCTCCTTTTCATATTATATCCAGAAACAGAATAAAGTCATTGCCAAATTTACATTAGATACAGTACTGTCCATATGTGAGACTATAACATAACTAAAGTTTAGAAAGAGGATTAACAGCGATTTCTCAGCAAAACTTTGAACCTAATAACATGCCTACTACTGTATATATAAATAAACAACTAAAACAAGCAATCTCCAATCCAGTCCCACCTTTGCTCCCCAACTTTGAGCTAACTGAATGGCTATGATACCAGTCCCCTGAAATATTAACAAAGAAAATTTTTAATTTTTGTCCAAAAATTTTGGTGGGCGTGACCACGAAAAAATGTTGGTGGGCGTGGCCATGAGTAAGTGACTAAGTGAGCTTATCAAAATATTGAACCGTGGTTCTATTAAGGGTTCTATTAAACAACGTTTTTTGATCTTTCATGTTACAGCATATATATATACATGTTAAATCAATCTCAAAATCAATCTTACATCATGTCTGCATGTTCTTGACAAAAATTAGTAACGAAACCTACACAATAGCTAAAATAAACAGCAGCTAACAAAAATCAAGAAACATTAGAAAGGAGGAAACCTGTAAGTTGTTATTTGAGGAAAATATTTTGCTTAGGCAAAAAAAATCTGATTTTTCAAAAGTAGCAGTCCATAGGACGGCCAGATGGCCACCTAGCTAAAAGCCTATTCACATGTTTATATAATTTATATAATACTACTTCAAGTATTTTTTAGTTAATAACTTTGAATTCTTACTGTAGCACCATTCATAACTAGAACAGTTTCTCCTCCACAAATGTTTGCCTTGTAGTACAGTGCAGTGTACGCTTTTATTCCATCACCAACACAACAAGCAGCGTCAGTAAAGTTTACTTTACTTGGTTTCTTTACTATCAACAACAGAAACAGAAGCTAGGATTGCCACTGAGTCAATCAGACTATCTCATGACAGTAATCGAGGAAGAAAATGAAAATAGGATGTGGGATGTACTTGTTTAGGGCATTGTACCTAAATTGTACTCTGATATACAACAAAACATTGCACAACCACCACTTCTTGAGCCAGGAGGGAGCACACCTTAATGTAAAAACATTCAAGCTAAAGGTATAAATAATACTACTATAATATATTCAGAACTTAGTGTGAATCTCGGCATCTGTATGATTACCTGTGAACATGTGAGCTGGGCATCGCGCTATCCAATCAGCTGCAGGAGCGGATGCTAGTCCCATACCCCTATGACACAACATTGCCCTCACCCATACACACTGATGGAATGTTCGCTGTTAACTGTATTTATTGTATAAATTTTTTTTTCTATAAATATTTCAGAAAATAAATAACCAACCAACAACTTCATCACCAATATCTACACAAGAGACAGCTGAACCCACTATAATGAAAAACATAAAATATGAATTTTTAATAACTAATATCATAAGTACTTTACAATATTCTGATTTCTGTTACAAGTTCACAGCCACATTGCCTGAGTTGTACTGAGGCCTGAGAAATATCTTCAAGATTACCTTGAGTGACAATTCCAGATACATCTGTACCTAAAGGAACTGTTTCTTCATCTATAATTTTAAATTCTTGAAGAATCTAAGGTAAAAAGAAAACATTCAAATATATATAATGCTATTAAAGCAAATTATAATATTTGCTTTAATAGCATTACAGTGTATATATATTTGAATGTTTTCTTACATAACAGTAAGCATTTATAGACCTAAGGAGTGAGGGATAATTCAACAAAATATTACCCTGAGGGATATACCATCCAGGGGGTGATATTTCATTATATTATACCTCAACTGTAAATTGTCCAATCAAAGAGCTAGATTTGTACCACGTGACCAGTCAATTTTTACTCAAATTCCCTGCTTTAACCTCAAATTCCCCACTGATGACATCATCAGCGGGTAATTCGACTTCAAATTAGTCGAATTACCCACTGATGACATAATCAGCGGGGAATTTGACTTTGAATACCCCGCTCGTACCCAGCACTCGCGCGTAAACCAAGACGAGCCTGTAAACAATGGAGGAACAACAAGACGTTTCAAGACAGCATTCAAGATTGTTTCGGTATAATATATCATTTATAGACCCTCCGCTCTACGGAATAGGGATATTTAGGGTTAGGAATAGGGATATTTAGGGTTAGGAATAGGGATATTTAGGGTTAGGAATAGGGATATTTAGGGTTAGGAATAGGGATATTTAGGGTTAGGAATAGGGATATTTAGGGTTAGGAATAGGGATATTTAGGGTTATTTTTTGACCGGGAGCATTTAGCCTATGGGGTCCAGTGTTGGACCTGTATCTACGGCGTAGCAAAAATGTGCCCAACTCTATTGCAAAAGATAAATAATTCTATAGCACACAAAATACCTCTGCATCAATTTTGTTAAGAACACATGCTTTTATCTTCATTATTACCTCATGACTTTGAGGTATTTCCATCCGTACCTTGAGAAAACAATACCACAAAACGATGGGGATTAATAGAATTAGGATGCAGTGATGCACCCAAAGGGAAATTTGAATTTTTTGTTTTTCTATTACATAATTTACATGACAGGAAAACAACTTACATTTTCTTGTACATTGTAAATATCTTGCAGTCCATCTTTTGACTTTTTTAAAACTACTCTTCGTTGAGTATTCATTATAAAATATTAAAAAATATTTATCAAAAACAACAGTATTTAAAATGCGTTAAACAATAACAAATTATATAGAAACTGCTGATCAGCACGATTGCTGTTACTATTCTCGCGCGAAAATTAATATGGCGGCAAATGGCGCCTGATTTACATAATTAAAAATAACTTTGTCTTTATATTTCTCCATATTCTGAATTGATTCTTTTTATAGGTAGTTCACTTATTGTCTTTTTCACTTTTCTGTTAAAATAAAACCATTAAAACCCCAAAATGAAAGCCAAAATTACAATATAGTTTTTTAAACCAATCCTGGCGCCAAAATGACGCTGTTTTTCCGTCTAAAATGTCGAAAGAGAATGACGTCATTGGTGGCCAAAAGATGGCGCCGAGTACTATACAGAAATTAAAGGCTGCAGTTACAGGTCAACAAAACGATGAAAATTCTTTAATAACTGAGGTAAAGACCATTCAAACGATTTCCCAAGTGAACCAAAGATTCCTAGCTGGCCAAAGGTCTTGCATAATATTGAATACACTACGGGGAAGTAAATTCAGAATATTAATTAAAAAAATAATTAACTTTTGATTATCATAATTTGTACATCTACAAACACTTAGGCAGTTTGTTTCAGCTGTTTTTTATATACCAAGTCATTTATTGGCTCGCCGTTTATCAGGTGGTTTTAATGTACTTGAAATGCATAACTAAAGCTGTTTTCTTTTACTTTTTGATAAATATACTGATTTATGTTATTAATGTATTATTTTGATATAATTTCATAGATATCTGATGCAACTACGTTGAGCTGGTCAACAAGAATAAAAGGATTTATTATATGTTTTGCTATTGGAGTAATTTTCACTTTTGTTGTAAGTGCATTGGTACATATAGTTCACATTGTCATGGACACTCAGTGTGCAACAGGTTTATGATAAAGGGGAGCCGGGGGCATGTACGGGCACTATGGTGCCACTCACCGCTAAGTCAAGCCCAGTCAGACGGGGTTAGTACTTGGATGGGTGACCATCTGCAGGGGCGGACTGTGTAGCAGGAAAGTTACCGGGAAATTGGATGAAAGGGGTGCCTGACTAATTGTCTTTGTGGGGGCACCAAATTCTCTTTGTGGGGGCACCAAATTGTCTTCATAGGGGCGCAAGATGGCAAAACCGAGGGGCGCACAGGGAAATTTCCCGGTGGGCCAGTCCGCCTCTGACCATCTAGGAATAACCTCGTGTTGTGAGTAGAGTTATTAGTTGATCTCTCCCGTGCTTTGAGGGTTTTCCTCCGGGGTCTCCGGTTTTCCTCCTTCAGTAAAATCAACACTTAGATCTTAGCTGTGCTCCGTGGTCAGACATGGGTTGTATGGTGGCAGCCTTTGACTTGGCCACGTTAGAGCTAAACATTGTAAAGTCACACATCTGTTAATAAGAGTTTAACTAAAAGTTAGTTATTCCTGATCTCTACTCAACCTTGTACTTTACAGAGCCATGCGAGCAACACCATCAAAGTTTGTCTAATGCAGACATCAATCTTGTATTGACTTGCTTCTGATTGGCTGTTGTACAGTACATAAATTAATATAACCCACTTCTTATTAGCTATTGTGTGTGCTCCATTTATTCTATTAATATCTCTCAACATAAATATTATTATATGCTTTATTTTGAATAGGGTATATTTATGTTATGGAAAGATGTTAAATGGTTTGCTGTTTTTTATACTTTTGGAAATGTCACTGCATTGGCAAGGTAATGGAAAATAAATGATTTAATTACTTTTTACATGATTGATTTAATATTATTCAGTTTTTTACGGTCATTTTGCATCCTTGCATGAAGTTAGAAAGGTCTTACATGATAGTAATATTCCAGGCAGTATAGTCTAATGCCAGTTCTTTACACAAACCATGATTAAATATAAATAAAATTATAGTCAGACCGGATGTTCTCTTGCGTGCAACATTGCAATATTCAAGAACATTGCAATATTCAAGAACATTGCAATTTCCACTGGTGGATTCAATCAGCAACTTGCAAACGCTTTATCATGATTCCTCAACGGGTTGCTTAACATGTTGGTTTTAAACATCGAACAACACATAAATGTGAAGTAATGCATATAAAACGATTTTTTAAGGGCAACCCGTCGAGGAATCATGATAAAGCATTTGCAGGTTGCTGATTGAAACCATGAATCAAAATTGCAATGTTACACATCAATATTCCAAAGTCACATGGAAGAGAAACAAGGCTAAATAATTTTAAATGCATACTTATATTATTTGGTCTATTTCTCATTTATATTACTTCATTTACTTGAATAAAATGGTATATATATATCCATCTTCTCAATAACAATCCTCTCTAAAACAACTTCCAACTTAAGTACTACATGTACTGTACAGATTTGGAGGCTAGTAAGGAGAATTTGTATATTGATATTGGACTAATAACAGAAGTAGTACACACGGAAAAAATGCATATTCTGTTACAGCATTCAACAGCACTGACATCAGGTCTGTTCAGGATAATGTAGCGACCCCTGTAACAGCTATGATGGTCACAGTCAGTATCAGCACTGATGCCTTATCATCTGTATTCATCATCATCATCTGTATTCATAAACTGCAACAGTCTCTGTATTCATAAACTGCAACAGTCTGTTCTCAACATACCTGTATCATTCTGTTACATCAGACTGATATAGCCCTGACAACCCAACATACTGTTCCAATCTGATACCATCAGTTCTGAACAGTCTGTTGGCGACAACAGTGTGATACAGCTATTATATGACATACCTGTATCAGGCCTGAAGGTGCAACAGGTCTGTGGCGTTTTTGCATGTGTATTTGATGTTTTTTCTATTTCTAGTTCATTCTTCCTCACTGGACCCTGTAAACAACTTAAAAATATGTTTAAAGAAAAACGACTGATCGCTACTATTGTAATGTTGGTAAGCATGGTGTTCAAAATAACAACACTTCAACTTCTAATTTCTAAACCACTAGCCAACAACCTAAGCTAGCTGCTTTTATACAATTAATTATAGGTATGTCTTACATTAACTTTGTGTGCTGCACTGTGGGTAAGCATATTGTTTTTTAATTTGATTATACAGGCAGATGATATTATGATTTGTCCATTTTTGCCTTTATGATGTATATACAGCAGGGCCGTACTCAGAAAATTTTACAGGGGGTGTAAGCTCACTTCAACCAACTGACGCACAAGCTTGTACCGACTACATCCTATCGATCGAAGCTTGTCAAAATATTGTCTTTCCGTTGGGTGCCTACTAAAATGACCCTGGTCAGCTGGTGAAATGGTTAATTAGTCCTATGTTAATTTTGCACTCTCAATACAAAATGAAAACATTTTAATAAATTTATATCTTTGGTGTTCTCTTGTTGATTACATTTACATATAAACAAAACATCTAACATCAACATTAGATTTATGAGTCTTAAATTTGGTAGTAAAACTGATGCTAAAGTGCTAAAAATTAATGATTCTACTTGTTCGTGTTAAATCGAACAAGTCTAAAATATAACTTCTGCTGACAGAAATTTGTAAAATGATTTTTGGAAGGTGTTGCACCACCCCCCCCCCCCCACACACACACACACACACACACACACACACACACACACACACACTCACTCCCCGGGCACAGCACAACAGTCTTTTCACTTTTCTAAGCCTATTTTTGTATTGTCTAGTGGAATAACAAAGGACTGGCTTTAATTTTTGCCATCTTACAATATCTTGCAATGACATGGTACGTAAAATGAACTTTTTATCTTCAAGCCTACATAATGAATTGTATTTTCCAGTTGTTTTTGCTGTCGACCCTTTATGCTCCAGGAATGATCAGCACCTGACTTCTACTACTAATATCAATGGTTAACCATGCAATTGAGAATAAAGGAAATTATTATCAAATACTATAAGAAATGTTTGAAGACCATCTGGGGCTTAATATTGGTCTCCAAGCATTTCTTATAGTACTAGTTGGGAGATGTTATATTAAAAACACATCAGTTTATCTTTGGTGATCTTTATTATTTTGCATTCTCTATTTTGCATTCTCTTGGTTTGGTAACCATTGATATAATAAGGGAGAAGTTAGACATTGCCCAAAGGGTTAAACTGAAAGTTGCCTTATATTGTTTGAAGTTTTGCATAGAGTTATATAATGAGATAATTGTGGATACTCAAACTGGTCTTATTCTCTGTTTTAGGTACTGTCTGTCTTACATTCCTTTTGCAAGGTTTGTTAAAGAAAAGAAAATTGATTATATTTTTGTTGTGTTGAACATTAAGTGGGACAAAGACTAGTTTTTCAGTGACCTGACAGTTTTTCTTATTTTTACTTATCTAGAAATGCAGTAAAGAGCTGTGTCGGTGGCTGTTTGGCATAGGAAATATCCAATCACACTCACTGTTCATAAAACACTGAACAATACGAGATTTAGAATGCTCTGTAATTAAATTCAAATGTAGTATCATGTATAGTTATACTGCAGTTACAATTATAAATTATTAGGTAATTGTAGTATTAATTTAAAACATCATTTACAGAAACAGTTTGCAGAAGAACTCTTAAATACAGTTGATGTACAGTTTTACAATATCATTGAATGTGTGAAATAATAGCTTGTACTGTACTTAAAAAGTTCCAATAAAAAGCTCTTGTGTTACACCACTAAAACATCACATTGCAATATCTAAGTTTTGTATTATACAAATTATTAGATTATCAGACATAATATTAATGTCAATTCAAACATAACAGTATCACAGCCTTTAAAATTTATTCATTCATCAAATTTATTTTGAAATCTAATTATTAACATTATTAATAATTACTGTATAAAGTTTTTCACGCAAATAATAAAAACTACTAAAACTAATAATAAAGAACTGGACTCTTTCTTGGTACATGTATTGTACAACCCAATTATAATCACATCAAATTTCAATTTGATCAGTTTCTCTCCAACCAAAATTTCGATCAAAATTACTTTATAATACATGTAACATATCCCTCGTTCTTTAAAAAACCACGGCATGAACAATGTCATATGAACGATGGCAGATAGGACGTGATAGTAATTCGGGTGTGCATATACCGAGAAAGTGCTAAGAACTGCTTGTTTGAGAGAATGTTGAATTTCAGATGCAAACTTTACTGAAGCTATCATCCAAGGTCCGAATTAGCGCTTCGCAAATTGCGAAGGGATTTTGAAAAGTTCGAAAATCTGCGAAGTAATTTTTCTGAGAATTGCGAAGCTGATTTTAAGTAACCAAGTTCACCATGGACGCGACACAAGTAATGTAAATGTCAATTATAGGACTTAATGGTGTTACACTTCGTTGTAAGACGTTACGCTACTTTTAAGAGGTTACGCTTAGCTACGTTGTAAAACGTTACGCTAAGTTGTAAGACGCTACGTAAAACTGTAAGACGTTACGCTACGTGGAAAGACGTCATGCTACGTTGTAAGACGCTACGCAACGTTGGGAGATGTTACGCTACATTGTGACACTAAAGAAAATTGCGAAGCTGTTTTGGAGCGCTAATTTGGACCCTGCAGTCAAAATCGTCAATCCCATTACATGGAAATATTACAATGCATCACACGAAAGCACTTGACATCCATATTTTGACGATAATAATCCTCTTCGTAACAACTTCAGCACTTCATTAAAACTTTTGATAGCTTATAAAATCATCTCTAAGATCCACACACATAAAAATTATTAGATTTTTTATGTACATTTATCTCCTGAATTATGTGAAGTACATTGTCTTCCCATGACTTTCTTCAACTTTAATGTCATTGTTGACAATTTGCAGAATTTCTTCCTGGGTTTTGCTTTGCCCTCTATTGTCATAAAATTTCCTAAAAACAAGGTACACCATTGTAATTTTTGAGTGACTATTTAAATGATATACATAAACTATAGTGAACGTGGAGTAAAGTGTAGATAGACATATGGACAATCGTCAAGCTCAAATCTTCAGAAAATGTTTCCGAGGCCCGTACAAGGGGATTGGACCTGTATGTTTCTGATTGCCGGTGAGGCACTGTAACCATTGAGGATTTGAGATTGACGTCCATCCATGTATTGTCTTACATTACTGATAGTGACTATTATAACACATGCAGAGGGATTCTAACTGTACAATTATCAGCCCTGGTGAAGACACTAGATTGGAGTGTAACAGTAACTTTTAAAGTTACGTTCCAAAAACTTTTTAAAGCCAGAGTACCAGTAGCGTCAAACTATGTCTGATTTCAATGATGTAATATTCTGTGTTCGGTACATGAAATAGCAGCCTATATGTTCTGCACTATCGATACCCTCATAGAACCGATGATGACGTTATCTATTAACAAGATGCAAATAAGCTTCTGGTAATAAACCACCATCATCGCGATTCAATGGGGCATGGGTGCCATTGATATGCCAAGCCTCTAGACAACGTCTCTGATGGTACTGCGGATTAGTGGTAATAATTGTGGAATTTTCCCACGCAATCTCATCGTAGGTCACGCACATGTGCTCCGATTTTTTAGGGTTAGGACTAGAGCTTTTATGGTTAGGGTTTTTGTTCTTGTAAAGCTTCTGAATCTTGAGAAAATAACCTTGATGTGTCTATGACGTAATCTGTGTCCATTGTGTGTCTGGTACATCCAACATATATCAATGGAATCGGTACACCATTGTGACCTTCACTCTCCATCTGAGTCTCAGTAGCTCATTGGTTAGAGGCATCTCCTCAGCAATCAAAAGGTTAAATAAGTAGATTTATAATCAACACAAGTTTCTACCATTGACCCAGACTAGTATGAACTTCAAATATTTATGGAGACTTACTCAATATGCAGGTGGTATCTTGCCCTGAAAGCCACAAGATGTGCATAGTATGCTGGTGATGGAATAGATATGGCTCTTGTGCACCTTGCAAAAGTGTAGCACAGCTGATTTGTTACTTGTTGAAGATGATCTGCAGTAAACTTATTGTCATCATGAAGAACATGATAATGGGCAGGACGACTGGTACCCTGGGAGAAAGAAAAAGAAAAGAGCTTTAGTATTAAGATTATTAAGTCAGGTGAGAGTGAAAAAAAAGGCTAGATAATACTGTATAAAGAGTACAAAACCCAACACAGTAGTCGTTTGTTGTGTACAGACAGAGAATATTTCAAATTATTACCTGTATTCCTTGGTGACTACATAAATAGAAGTCAAATTCATAAGGGTGAACAATTCCTTTGTCAACAGTGGTTCCTGGAGGAACATTACCAGCCCTTCCTACTTGGTCATTTTTGTCAGCACAGAAGAGTCGAGCATGATGCCGTTTTTGAACAACAACTAATGTAATACCAGGCTTATAATTAGCATTAAGACTCAGACAAGCCTTTTGAATGGCTCGAAGTTCGTACAGGTAAACCTGCTCAAACTGCCCTTCACTCACGCCATCACGATAAAACAGGATCTTTGCTGGTGCAACCTTTGTGTTGCTGCGATAACGCATCAGAAGGTCTTTCACAATCACGTCCAAGTTCTCTATAATTTCAGCTGTCTCGCTTTTCTTGGACGGCTTGTTCTTCCTGCTAGCTTGTGCACGGACAATTGAGGTATACTTGCTGGCTTGCAGATCAATGCTGGCTACAACCGCAGCAATGGATGGTGAAATGGCATCACCTGCCATCGGATGAGTTACATCAGCCCCAAAAACGATGACTGCATGCTGCTTGAAGACAGGAGCTTGGACATCCTTGAAAATGACATGGTTGATCCCACCCAGCTTGGCATTAACTTTCATTGCAATGTTAGAACAAACCTGTGGCTTGGGTTGAGTCACAAATTTAACTTGAACACATTGTGTTACCACTCCAATAACATTATCTGCAACTCGCTTTATATCTCCATACAGCTGTTTCTTTGTATCAGGCAGAACACAAAAAACGAAATCCAATTCCCTATACTTCGTTTTCACAGCACATAACACCTCCTCTACCTGTAGACAAATAAACAAGATTCAGAATATATAAATAGCTTTACATGGCCAGGCACCTATTTATATTACTGGTTTACTAACTAAATATAAACCTACTCATGCTTTAAGATAATCTAACCGAAATCTGCTACTTGAGCCAAAATCCAAAACAGTGACTCATGGAAACAGAACATTTTCAGTTGTGGCACCAAAACTGTGGAATTTATTACCACAGGAAATTAAAAGCATTGATACTTTAAGTAGTTTTAAGTAAGCACTTAAGACTTTTCTTTTTTTAAATTAATAGTTTTTTGTTCATAGTGTTAATATATGTAGTACGCTTTATCTTATAATGAAACTGTAATTAGTTTTTATAAGTAACATTAAGAATATATTGTTGTAAGAGCATTGAGACTATTGTATAATGCTCCTAATACGTCTTTTATTATTATTATTATTATTATTATAAATAATTTCATTGGATTAATTAAATTAGATACTAATACAAATTATTTTTACTGGTTTATGAATTAAACTAACCCTTTCCGGTCTTTCATATCTCACATCAATGGGATCTGACATGATTCTTACACCCTCTTTGTAACAAGTGTCCTTGAACATACTAGCAAATTTCCGCACAGCGTCACTTCTGCAACGGTTCTCCGGTAAAAACAAAACAATGGCCCAGCTATTGATGGTCACGCCATTGTAGAATTCTTTACCACGCATGTCCCATGCACCATCTCGTGGAGTGAGCCGGTTATCACGACCTCCGAGGGCAAGAACTGGCATTGGAAGAACTCTTCCCTCAACATTCACCATCTGATTTTTCATCTCCATGCCAAATTCTTTTTTCAAATAATTTCGATTCATTGCCTCCATATCTTTTGCCTTGAGAGCATGAGAAAATAATTTTACTTTGGTTTGAATTGTAACTACGGTACTAGACAAAATAGGACTTAATCACTGGATAAGTTACCCAACTGACCCAGGCTGAGATTATGCTAAACCTACCCAATCACATATATCCTTTTGTCTCTGGAATGCTGGACGAGCTGTCTCACGGATCATCTTCGCTGTTTGTTCATCTGATATCTTTTTCTTAACACATGGAACAACTTCCAGAACTTCAAGTGGAAACAATGCATTACCGCCTTGTTTTTTGATACATGGCAAATTAGGATACCTAAAAAAATAGTTCTCAAAATTATTACTACTACAAATTAATAAACCAAAAAAAAAAGCTAGCAAAGGGTTTAAAGTACACAGATGACGTATGTTGTCAATGTTTGTCTGCATTTATCATGAAATCTAAGTCCTAAACAATAGGAAATGGGTCATTTGGGAATTCTTCAAAGTCAATTGCAGTTTTTTGTCCACATTTTGAGTTTAGAAATAGAATCTGTGCGCTCCTCCGCCATTGTTTAAAATGCTAAATTTAAACCATTTTCAGTTTAATTCAACGACTAATTACGCTTGTCACTGATTGCTACAGTATATACTAGTATTACGCAGAGCCGAGGGCAGGGGCGGATCAAGGGGGGCACTTTGGGCAAGTATCAGGGCCCCAGTGCTTTTGTAGGGCCCCAGCGCTTTTGTAGGGCCCCACAGGTTTTTTCTGCCTCGCATTTATTTAGGGCCTTGTGTTAGGGACACATATTTTCTAGTTATTTGCAGGATACGTGTAGTGGGGGCCGTCGGACCGCAAATGTGCCAGGGGCCCCATGCATCTGCCCCTGGCCGATGAAATACACTGTGCATGTATCACTTCATATAGGCTCATAGAAACATTGCTATGAGATATTATCCTACTAGAGGTTTAAGATAAATACTTTTGTTATCACAGTACTCAACTATAATTGCATTAGCTAATAAGTTAAAGTGCCCCTAACCTCAAAATGTTTTATTGTCTTATTTGGAAGAACTTTTAAAATGATAAAGTAACTTCTTTTGAAGATTTTCACTTCTTCGCTTTCTTTTTGAGATATATCAGTTTGTTTGATATGCAAATATCTGGAATTTCGTCACACATGCATAATGAGTTATCAGAGAATGTTATATATCCTTGCGTTCATCAAATAAAAACACTAAAGTGTGAATAACATGTGCCTGTGCGTTTCTCCCACAACACCAAACTGCTTGATTTTAAAGGATTTCGTTCGAGAATGAAAGAGATATATATACACATTTCTCCAATAAGGCATTATGCATGTGTGACGAAATTCCAGACATTTGCATATCAAACAAACTGATATATCTCAAAAAGAAAGCAAAGAAACGAAAATCTTCAAAAGAAGTTACTTTATCATTTTAAAAGTTCTTCCAAATAAGACAATAAAACATTTTGAGGTTAGGGGCACTTTAAACTGGAGACTTACCTCAAATTGAAATTATATTTCTCTTTCATATACTGATAGACAGTAATTTGATTTCCTTCATACTCGAAAGGATTCTTGATTGGCTGCTTTATTAGTGATTCCTCCAATCACAAATTTTCTCTTCATTTGTGCCGAATGAGTAGTCTCCACTCTAAGGCCTAGAATAAAATTAATCATTAAACCAGACAATGCTACAGTATTAAAAGCAGAAAGCAATAAAACATAACAATGACTATACACTACAATGTTTAAAATATTTTTCTCACACAGCTGGGAGCTGCTGCAGCAATCAGCCGCAGCAATCAGCCACAAAGCTTAACTTTTATTAAACTACAGATAGCTAATACAGCTTTATTGATTAGGCATAATAATTGATACTGTTGCTGGGGGCATGATGATCATCAGGTGTTAGGGGTGGTGCGGGTTATGTAGAGCACATTTTGTTGTTGCTTTCGCCATTGCTTAACCTATGTAACGGCCCACCCTCTGTAAATGTGGCATTAGTGGTTGTGTTAGTTGCTGGTTATGTGGAAGCTTGGTAGATCTGCACTTAATAATTCTGTATCTAGTTTTCTCTAGTTGAGCTGAAATAGGTAGTGTGTGAGAAAACATTTTCTGCTTCTTTCATACATCAGCCAGCACAAAAAAAAACGTTATATAAAAGTAATGTGCTACATAAGCAGTGTTAAAATCCACTGTAAATTCAAGTGTTAGAATCCACTGTATATTTGAGGAAAAAGTTCAAAATTCAATGTCCCCAAATGCCATTCCTTGACTAAAAGAATGGTATGATATTAAAATATCATTTTGTATATCAACAGAAATAATGTATTTATTACAATAACTTCCAAAATCACTTATTACCATAAATGTTATCTTTGAATGTATACTGAGCTCTCTTGTCACCAAAAAAGCCTGGCCTTTGTAAATCCTGCTCACGAACGTCGAAAATTTCACAAATGAAATTTAGGAGAGGTTGTTTTCTGTAAAATGCTTTGGCACAAACTGAAAATAAAATTAATAACACTTGTAAATATTGTGTTGTATATGTACATATAGCTGAATGTGGGAATGGAGAAGACAGAATGGACAATTGTCAAGCTCAAATCTTAAGAAAATGTTTCCCAGACCAGAATCGAACCTGTAACCTTCTGATTGTCGGTGAGATGCTCTAACTAATGAGACTCAGATGGACATATGGTGCCTTTTTTCGGATAAATTTTTATTTATTTTATGGTTAGTACGCGTACTAACGTGCTAAGGGTTTCATGTATACTTAGAAGCATTTAAACAACCGCCAGCATACTAATGGCGTATACTGATTATAAAACTGTCAAAAACTACACCTAGAGACTGGATTAACATGGACAAAACTGAGTAAAAATTTGGAAAAAAACAATATTATTTTTAACATCAGAATTTAAACAAAATCAGTAGTTACTATATATATCGTTGTCAATGTCTATGACGTCTTTCTCAAGTCGTCTCTTTTTAGACGGGTTTTCTTCATCCACGGTGTTGGTGTCGGTAGCGAGTTGAACTTTGCGCCTTTTTTCCATGAAGATTTCTAATGAACGGTTGAGAATTTCTTTACGTTCGTTCACCGACCAGGCTTTATCATTCCCTTTGACGCAACGCATGTGATCAATTCGATCAAGAGACAAAGGTTTGGATAGTCAAGTCTTTTGAATGTCAAGATCCTTTGCCACAGAACTTCTGCATAGCTTGCTCAACTGCTTGAACTTTCGACGAGTCTTTGGAACAACTTGACATCGAAATCCGACTTACTCCAATTTCATTCATCAGATCACCACAAGGTGCGCGATTTCGTGCTCTCACAACAAACGAGGCACGCTGAAACGCGCACCTCGACGAAACGCGCGAGGAGGCGTGCGCGATCCTCAAACGGTCAGGCCTGCTCTATTCTCGTTTATATTTATACATACATACAATAATAAACTAACCATCGACATTCACCAACATTGTTTTCCACTCAGAATGACGGACACTTTGATAGAATCCAAAACGTAATTCCACTCCATCCCCAAGTGGGACGCCTGGCGAATTCTGCGGGAAAAATGCCCCTTTTCCTATTGCTTCAAATTGAAATGATGGTATATGACGTAATAATATGTCAAGGGTCATGATCGCATCCTGTGGGCGACTACCCGCACCCTTGCCCAACAGGAAATCTAGTGAAGATAAAACAAAAGCCACATTTTTAACTGCTTTAGTGGACTAATAATTCAGGATATCATGAATAATTTACCTTTTAAATCTTTTAAGTAAACTTTGGCAGCAAACTTAATTCTTACCTGTAAATTGAAGATGTTTTGTATCAGTAACATAAGTTTTATTTATTGCTAGTGGCTTTTTTATTAATAATTGCAAACGTATAATATTATACTAAGTGAAAACAAACTTACGCTAAATGTTCTATCTTTCTTCCCATTTGTAGATGGTAAAACAACATTAAGTTGGACCTAACGGAAACAAAGAAAAATTTAATTTAAAGTGCATATAACGTCTGTGGGGATTTAACATATTTGTAATCTGTCGATTCTCCTGAGTCTGTCGAATCTGCCGATTCTCCTACAATTTATATTGTAATATATCTTGTCAGCTGAAAATTTCATCTTCATAGACTTTTTTGCTGTTAAAGTTGACGGAAATGATGTCATAGCGGGCATCTGTCTATATGAAAACCTCTTTACAGATTCCCGCTATGACGTCATTTCCGTCAACTTTAACAGCAAAAAAGTCGTAACAAAACAAGTATGGTCTACTCTGTGAATTGTTTTGGTAAATATATAAATGTGTGAAGTTGATCGTCCAGGTTGTTGTAGTCTTGAGACTTGAGAAAGACTATATTGTTGGTGACTGACGTTTCGACGGCCTCAGCGGCGGTCATCTTCAGAGTCAAGTAAAGCGTGTTTGTCAGAGTCTATATATAGGTTGTATTTATTGGTCTTTGCGGTCGGAAGAAGACTATTCAGTTTATGCACAGGGTTGCACATCTTATTGAATGAATAATCGATTAGAAAGTTGATCACGACGATCAAATAACATAGGAATATTAGCAATATCATTGATCTGATAGAAATTAAAAAAAGCATACCCCATCCTTGCCCACTGGTAGATCTTTCAAAGTATACAGATTCTTTGACCCATCATATGCTGGTTCTGCTTGGCCAAATGCTTCCCCACTATACTTTTGGTACAGAAGCTTCATTATTTCCCGATGAACAGGCTTCACAGCTTCTGGTTCAATGGCAACATCATAATGGAAGATAAAGTCGTTGCGTGGTATTGTAATAGGGAAAAAATTTGCACGTAACTTTATTGGACGACCAACTTTGCCATAGTCAGGCCTAGGTGGATAACTAATTTTTTCTTCCCTTGTTGTATATCCTATAAAGTCGTTATAATGAAAGAAGTATAAGTTTTCAAAAGAACTGGATATAATATTATATGGCCACAGGAAATTCCAGTAAAAGTTGTACAACAAAGATACTGGAGCCTCGCTATACAGTGAAAACCCGCGTATAAGAACCTCGATTTTTCCACGTTAGCCTAAAAAGGTTCTTATATAAATGGTGTTTACTGCAAAATTAGGTTATTGAGGTTCTTAAGAAAAAAGCGACTTGATTTTGTAAGTGTGGTCTATGATTTATATAAATTATGCATAATTTTCTCCAAATGACTGCAATCTAAGCAAATACAAACCCTATATTATGCACTTTAAAGCTACACGGTGTATGTAATTTACAGCTTACTGTGTGTAAAGTCAATGGAACAAAACAACATAATACAAGTGTAGACATTATACACTATTTGTCTGGTTCTGACTCATTTTCATTACTTTGTAGAGTTTATTTTCTTTGATTTATAAATTTTTAGTTTTGACTCTATTTGATAAAATAAGAACCTGCTTTCACATTTTAGCCAAATCTCGTTCCCAGAGCCTGCGTACCCGACCTGCCCCCCACAGTATATATATATATATAGAGAGAGAGCTCACTGATCCAGGCAGCGTCCTCAAGATTAGTGTGGTTTTGTAAAACCTATTTTTCGTCCATGCAATGTTTGGGAAAAAAGGATAAAAAAATAAAAACCAATCTTTTTCAATCCTAATCTTTTTCAGCATGAAATAGGAAACCTAGGTTTTGTTTTTGGCCTAATATATCAGCCAGACTGGAAAGTTTGCAAATTGTGTGGACAAGTTGTGCTCTGAAAATTTCTTTTGCGCGGTGAACTAATATTTCATGGCAGTGTTTTTGCGGTTTAACTGTAGGCTATTAATTAAGTATAGAATACCAATGCAGCTATGTTTTTTTCATCTTGCAAGAATGGCCGCCATCATCAAAATATATCTCGTTGATACACTTTACCACGATCTTACTTTAAGCGGCCGCGGCCATTCGCCTTTGCGCGGGCGAATATATAATTTAGCGAAAATTGTGCGGGCAGAGCCAATTAAGGTTTTCAAGTGTGCGGGCAAGATCTGGCCCGCACAAAGCAAACTTTACAGTCTGGTATATCAGTTAATTCCAGCCATATCCTTCCCCCAAAATGTCTAATGCCCACACTGCGTACACTGCACAGCAATCTAGTTTTACAAGAATATTCTAGTATATTGTAGTTAAAATACAGAAAAACTAGACAACTTGAAAAAGTCTCATCTTACCAATGGATGACGTCATAGTGAACTGAGATAGTTGTTCTGTGGTTTCATCTAGAGCTGTAGCTCCTAAGAATACCAGACTCATATATTAGCTCACTTAACACACGATGGGGACTGTAGACTACAACTAGGGACTGTAGACAAAAAGAAAAACATTATAATTAAAGACCTTGAACAGGAGGTTCATGATGAAGTTCTTCATGGGACGGTGTTGTTGTTGTTTGTGTTGCACTTTCACTTTCACTTTCAGGTTTTGGCTTCGCTACAGCTCCAGCAGAATGAGCAGGTGTTTTAGTACTAAGTGGGACATGTTGTTGGGCTGTTTCCTCTACATTTTCTTGATCTTTTGGCTTTGTTTCTTCCCTCCTCTGCTCTTGTAGTTGTACTTGTTGTGCCTGTCCATCCTGTGGTTGTGAATCTGGTCTTTGCCCTGGCCGTGGAGCTTCTTGTCTTGGAACTTCTTGTCTGGCAACTGCACGCCCCCTACCTCTTCCCTTTCCCCTACCTCTGCCTTTGCCTCCCTTTGGCATTTATTAAAAAAGAAACAGAAATATTCAGAGCTGCTTTTTCAGTCAGTGGACAAATACATTATATTTGTCATCGTCGTCAAAAACTGAGAAATTATAAATTCTCCCAGAATTCATTACGCTACTGCTCGTCTTTCTACACCTGGAGGTTGGAAACGAGATTGGCTGAAAACTATCAACATATTTGTTTATAATTTTGCTTTCTTCAACGCATATTTTTTAGACTTTTCATGATTTTAAAACGTGTGTAACATAAAGGATAATAAAGAGAAAAAATGTAGGCAAAAAGAAACTAGAAAAAACTTGTCAATTGCCGACTCCCGGGATTGTTCAGAACTCAATGCGAGTTCTCCGGTTTTGAACCAGGGACCTTTAGATCTTCAGTCTAACGCTCTCCCAACTGAGCTAAGTCGGCTTGACATAATATTCTTCTTTAAATATGAAATATATACTTTTCCCATTTTAGAAACATCAAACACATGATCATAATAATTATATAAATATTCAATATAAAATTATTTAAAACGAAGTACAGCGAAGTGTGAAAGCGTGAAACATGACAATTTTATCGAAATGCGATCACACATGTGAAAATACAATTCATCCGTGGACGATATCGTGTTCTTTCGTCGCTTTAGAACTGTTTTATTACATATTCAAATCTTCTTTTAAAATTTATGGCTCATTGTATTTGGTAAGAAATATGAAGTACCTTATAGCAAATGGCATAAGGACTTGTGAATCAAGTGCTCAAATTTGTGCTTTAGATTTCTGCATTAGCCCGGAGGAAAGATCTGGAATATTTTAAGAAAAAACTTGTCGGGGAAGTGCTTCAATCGACTTTGTTTTTATCTCTAAATGGAACCTTGTTTGGTGTTGGTTTGTGTAGTTTTAGGTAAGACGGAATTTAGAAAAATAATATGAGCAATGAACTATATTTTTCTAAATTATGCATATGTATATTGATGATAGTAATTTTGTATGATTTAATTATAATAATTATGGTAATCATAAATAATTAAATATTGATCATGTTTCTTATATCATCAAGTTGTCATCATCAATAGTATTGATCATGTTTATTATCACATCATCAAGCATTGATTGTTTATTATTGTTATGGCTTGATTATTGCTTTCATGGCTATTATCTTCATACAAATTTGTTCATCGATCGGTTTACCATCATTTACCATATTATTGGTGTAATAGATTCCATTTTGCCAAGAACAAAAAAGTGGCTCACAAGACGATAGTCGAGTGGGTCACCGATCTCTGACGTCTTTTGTGTATCTACAACTGAACAGACAATAGCAAAATGGAATCTATTTGTTTTATACAATAAAAATTGAAGACAAAAGCAGTCACCTGGTGTGATTTGATGTTAGCTAATGCGAGCCGTGCGTCTGTCCTCTAATAGATCATGCACTAACATGAATGCACATAATATTAGAGAATGCACATATAAACTGAGAATGCACAAAATGAGAATGCAAAATGAGAATGCACATATAAACCAGTTATTGTATAAATAATATGCTTGTTTGTCTGTGTGTCTGTCTGTGTTTAACACTCTTTTCCAGGCTCCCTCCCACCTCAGTTTATATTATGTGAAATTATTGATTTTTTAATTTTATCACTTTGAAGAAAGCTACTTGGAACTTTCACATTTCTGACATCTGGACTTCTGCCAGCTGCAATCGCAAGTTATATTGCTATTATTGTGGAACGGCCCCAACGAAGAGGCATGCTTGCATTATATATGTTTAACAATGTAAGTACAGTACTATAATTATTGAAGTTTAATCTTGAGAGTTACAGTAAATATTCACATTTGCAAAAATATTGATTTTATTGAATTTTCAACAGGCTATTGAAGCTGTTTTCAACATGTTGGCAAGCAGAAACATTGTACCAAGAGTGCCATATGGAGAGGTAAGGATGTGCCTATCTCACGTTTGGAGATTTGTAATATTTGTAATATTTGGGTCTTCCTGAGCAAAATCATAATAATATCTTGTCAGCCAAAAATTTCATCTTCATGGACTTTTTTGCTGTTAAATTATCAGTTGTGATGTGGCATTTTTGTGGCAAGTAACAAAAGAAAACTGTTTTGGAATGCCTCTTGTGACATATCACATCCGATAACTTTGATTCAATCTTCTTTACTTCTTAAATTTTAGGTTTACCTGTTTTGCTGTGCGACTGCTGTATTAATGTATTTATATAGAGAGAAAAAATTAAACAATGGATTCCTAAATAAAATTCTTCAGTAAGTCTTTTAGAAAAAAAATAATCCTTATGATCAAAAACTAATTAAATCAAACTGACAATTAATAACACAACTTGTATCTCTAGGTTCTTACTTGGTGAAGACAAAAAATATGAAATTAATCCAGTGAATTTAACAAGTTTACAGAATATCTTTGATACCACCAGTCTTAAAGATATTATAAAGAGGTAAATGAAGAGACAAAATATTGAATACTGGTACCCTGCCAGATTAGTGTGTCCGAGGTATAACATCTTGAGCAAAGGCTCTTCGTCAGAGAGTACCTATGTTTGATTTTATGTTGATATTATGTACACTTTAATAGGTTAACTCCAGCTGGTCAAGCATTCTTCATTGGTTATATGGGTGAAGCTGCCCCTAGGTTATTACGCTCTTTACTCCAGCCAAGTATGTCTTACATTTTACTACAATCTTTTCTGCATATGAAATAGTTTAAGTATGTAAATTAAATTAAATCCACTCTTTGAGTAACAGGATCCCTAACCATAAAAATAGGTACGCAATGCGTACATTCATCTACGATAAGGGTGTAATTACTCATTAAGATTAGAGAGGATTTAATACATGGAAAAAGTGACTTCCCCAACCGGGAATCGAACCGTGGTCTCCGAATCAACAGTATAATATACATCCTGTAAATATATTGACATAACTAAAGTTTCATGTAACTTAACCACTGTAATTTTTAGCACCTTTGTAAATAATATCCATAAAAAAACAAATAAAAACTCTAGTCCTAACCCTGAAATAAAGCAATACTAACCCTACTTCTAACTAAACATTGAAATGATGCAATATTCTATCTGATGTCTGCTATACAAAGAAAGAACCCAATAATAACTCAGCCAGATCATATGCCATATTTGACTCATTTGGCATGTTTTCTCTTTAGAGAAAATCCCAAGAGTTTTGGTGAATAAAAATAATTTGAAATTAGGTCTGTTTTTGAGCAGTTTTGTGACATTATACCAAGTGAGTGAATCCTCACTTATCATTGAGAATTGAATTTCATTATCAGTCAACATTATTCCCTGAAGATAATGCAAAGTGATGTTCAAACAATATAGGCATTGAGATCTTATACATTTTTGTTCACACAGTGTACAGAATTCTTGCTAAATCATATTCGAAGAAAGACAGATTCAATCAACAGTCTTATAGCAGGTATTGACATTTGTATTTTGTCTAAAATAAGTTGTTATAATAGACTGATATTTATTTAGACCCAATAAAACAAGTAAATGATACTGTAAGTTTTTTTAATGACTTCAAGAACTAACCATGTATTTTCATATGTTCAGGGCCGCAGAGCCAATATAATAGGCCAGGGAAGGGTTATGGTCTTTCACGGGCCCCTAAAATAATGCCCTAGCATCTTCATTCTATGTGTTTAGGATTTTCATGATAGTTATCGTTTTGGGCCCTTTATTTGCCCTGGGGGCAGTCGACCCAGCTACCCCCTCTCCCCACACTCATTCATAACAGATTTCCTTTGTTTTTTCTTCATGAATTATCAATGATTTAGGTGGAGCCTCAGGATTGTCAATTCTATTCTACCGAAGCTCAACAGTCAGTTTATATCTCTTTACTAAAGTAGCAGAGGTATTAAAGTTCAACGTGTCTATTGGTTTACCATTAACATATGTGTGATACAAAATTATGTTGCCATGGTGATGCAACTAAACAAAGCATGCTGGGTTTTTTTTAAATTTTAGATTTTGTTCAACAATGCCCAAAGTCAAGGCTTCTTACCCATCATTCCATATGCTGAAATTATCGTTTATACCATCTCAACAGCAATAAGTTTCCATATGGTAAAACAATATTTTTGTAAAATAATAAAAAGCTATAGATTTGAAAGGATAAGATAATATACGAAGCAAGTTAGAGAACTACTTGTAATAGTTCAAATTTTTAACATTTAGAGGGCTTGACTCTGAAGATGACCGCCGCTGAGGCCGTCGAAACGTCAGTCATCAACAATACTCTTTCTCAAGACTACAACAACCTGGACAATCAACTTCACACATATAATTTAGAGGGCTGTTATGACTTTTTGTCTTTTTAGTGTGTGTTTGAAAGCAACAATGTACGACCAGATTATTTGAAATTTCTCAGCTATATTACAAATGGCAGGTAAAAAACAATTGAATATGGCATTAAAATAAAATAAATCCATGAGTGATTGGCATCTAACTTCTCCTAGTAATATCACTGGTTAATGAAACATAGAGGTAATGAGAATAAAGGAATTGATCACCAAAGATATAAACTGACATGTATTGTTTTTAAAACATAGAGTTACCAAATATTTGTATCCAGTTAAATATAGACTAAAATACCCAGTTGTATGAAGAAATGCTCCACTCTGAAGTTTCTTTGACTGTCTAAACTATGAAAAACATTTCTAAATATTAAAAATTTAAATATCGCTTTGTAAAACGTATGATTTACCATGGTGAATGGTCATAAGTTCAGAACGTTCTGAAAACTAAACTGCTTATTTATAAACACATTTACCAAAAACTAGTGATGGCGTAATGTTGGAGCAAAGGATGAGAAAAAGAAATGAGTTCTTAGAAGAACTGTTTAAAGATTTGAGAAATAAATAGGCTTAAAATAAAAGAGGATGATGCATTTGTTTTTGGTGCATAATTATTGATATAGGACAGCTTTGTTGAAGTTAAAAAAATCAACTCTTCAGTCTCTTGGTTACACAACATCTATCTTTCAGAATTCTTCCAGCAACAAAGAATCTTCCAAAATTGTTTCTCAACCAACATAAAGACAAATCATAAGGTACTCAACATTAGTTTTATTAATTAGAAATTGCATCTTGATATGTTTTGTAACTTGTTGGGTTGTTACTCATGTAAAAGCTATTATAATGCAACTTAACTTACTTATATGTAGTAAGTGTTACACCTTGTCCTGTCATATATTTCTGTCATAATATAGTGTGTCAGTAGACCAATGGTTAAACTATTTGACTTAAACTAGCATTGCAAAGGTTACGGGGTCCATCAAGTAGTACTGTAACAACAACTTAATGAGTTGCTTTCTACTTTTTTTTCTTTTTGCTTGTGTCCTTGCCCCAAACTACAGAGCTGCATCCGATGATGATAAAGCATCTCTTCGTCCATTTCTTCTCTCACATGTTTCATTAAAGAAACACCACTGTCTTGTGCACCCTGATGAATCACCTGGTTCTCAGTTTTGCTTTCCTCAGATTTGTCATAGCAAACTGCATGATGATGATCAAGCATCTCTTCATCCTTCTCTTGTATGTTTTAATGAAGAAACACTACTGTCTTGTTGTTCACCTTGAATCACCTGGTTCTCAGTTTTACTTTCCTCAAATTTGTCATAGCAAACTTCATGATGGTGATCAAGCATCTCTTCATCCGTCTCTTCTCTTGCACGTTTTAATGTAGAAACACCACTCTCTTGTTGTTCACCTTGAATCACCTGGTTCTCAGTTTTGCTTTCCTCAGACTTGTCATAGCAAACTTCATGATGATGATCAAGCATCTCTTCACCCGTCTCTTCTCTTGCACATTTTAATGTAGAAACACCACTCTCTTGTTGTTCACCTTGAATCACCTGGTTCACCTGGTTCTCAGTTTTGCTTTCCTCAGACTTGTCATAGCAAACTTCATGATGGTGATCAAGCATCTCTTCATCCGTCTCTTCTCTTGCACGTTTTAATGTAGAAACACCACTCTCTTGTTGTTCACCTTGAATCACCTGGTTCTCAGTTTTGCTTTCCTCAAATTTGTCATAGCAAACTGCATGATGATGATCAAGCATCTCTTCACCCGTCTCTTCTCTTGCACGTTTTAATGAAGAAATACCACTTTCTTGTTG
Organism: Chrysogorgia sp. JL179-B06; assembly: GCA_035772405.1. Lineage (NCBI taxonomy): Eukaryota > Metazoa > Cnidaria > Anthozoa > Scleralcyonacea > Chrysogorgiidae > Chrysogorgia > Chrysogorgia sp. JL179-B06. Next base: position 523,482 of record JAYKKM010000071.1, on the reverse strand, counting down.
TTCACCTTGAATCACCTGGTTCATCTGGCTCTCAGTTTTGCTTTCCTCAAATTTGTCATAGCAAACTTCATGATGATGATCAAGCATCTCTTCATCCTTCTCTTCTCTTGCACGTTTTAATGAAGAAACACCACTATCTTGTTGATCACCTTGAATCACCTGGTTCTCAGTTTTGCTTTCCTCGAATTTGTCATAGCAAACTTCATGCATGTCTGCACTCGTCCCATGATTGTCATTTGTCTCACCACCTAACTTTCCATTTGAATCAGTCACTATCGTATTATGGTCTTCATTCTTATTGTCAGCATTCTCAACCACTTGGATACCACTTTCATCACCAGTCTCCATATTACCATTCTCTGAACTTTGGTTACCCTCAGTGATCTGATGGTTAGCTTCGGTCATCTGCTGGTTACTGTCGGTGATCTGCTGGTTACCTTTGGTGATCTGCTGGTTACCGTTGGTGATCTGCTGGTTACCGTTGGTGATCTGCTGGTTACCGTCGGTGATCTGCTTGTTACCTTTGGTGATCTGCTGGTTACCGTTGGTGATCTGCTGGTTACCAGTCTTTTTATCATCATTTTCTAAACTGTTGGCACCTTGGTTGTCTGACGTATTATGGCTATCCACCATCTCCTGATCAACTGCAACTTCCTTAACATTATTTTGGTTCTGCAGCATCCAGTGAAGTACAATCTCCTGACCACAAGGTAAGATAGTATTACTATCAGTGCTTGTGTTCTTAGTAGGTTGTGTCACATTTGCCATCTGCCCTTCAATCTTTTGCTTAATGTTTGTTTCTGTTGTGGCATATGAAAGCACAGAGTGCATGCTTTCGTGATCATAAACTTTTTCTAAACTACCACTTCCTTTCTTTCTTTCACTTACAGGTAAAGGCACCATAGTAGGAATTTCGTAACCCTGTTGTACTACATCCAATAATTTATGAGAGGGAACTATATGTTGGAGAAGTATTTGCTCATGGGAAGCACTTTCTTCTTTCTTTACTCTTGCTCGTCTGTTTTTAAACCACACAGCAATACTATCTGGTAGCAACATCCTTCTACTTTTTCCTAACCGACCTTTGTTTAATGTTTCTGTGTACTCCATAATCATCTCCATATTAGGCCTTTGGTTTTTGTCAAACCAATCCTCGAGTTTTTTTATTTCACCTTCTGGATCAAAGGTGACCCTTGACTTGGCAATTTTAAAAGCGCCCATTGGTGGACTTGCTTTGGCTTTAACATGGCTGACCAACATCCCCTGTTCAAATTCTTGACGGCACAACCAATAGACAAACCGTTCTCGTTTATCATAGCTGATTCTGCATGCATATTTATCTTGTCCAATCAGGCTCATCATTCCCTTTATACATAATAGAAGGAAAGTAATTTAGAAAATGTACCTATCTCTTTCTCTCTATCTCTCTAAATTCTGTCTGTCTGTCTCTAGCTCTCTCTCTTTCCAGAGTTCGAATTAACGCATCGCGATTCGCAAAACGCGATGCACTTTTTATAATTTGCGATGCAAAAAAGGGCAAAAACTAGTAAAATCGCGATGCAACAACTCAAAACGGAGTTTGTTTACTGGCTGTTTGTAAATTCCCAATATAGTACGTAAGGAACACGCACGCATATTCCTTGTCCTGTAGTTTTTCATCCCCTAGAGCCGATCGTCGTGTTCTTTACACGTGGAACAGCGAATATTTCCAACATGTTTTCCACCAGGTTGCACATGACGAGGTTGGTTGCACATCCCATTCGAGCTTGGCATGTTTTCAGTTTAGACATGTCATATTCAGCTGCTTTTACATGTTTTATCACGTTGCTTTGCGTTTTTTGGGTAACCAGTATGGCGGGAACAATTCAGTTGTCGAACTTTGGCATCAAACCATAATTCGATCGCTGCATGTACATATCAGTGTTGACATGCTTTTTGACGGATCAGACGTCGCATTTTTAGAGTCGAAGATGGCGTGGTCGAACTATCACCGAAATGACGATGTCAGATTTGGAAAATGATGAAGCTGATCGCTGACGATGAAACCGAATAACTTTTTATATATCTACATCGCTTTAGTAAATATAGAAGTTTTCGTTCGTTGTTCATTTTTATACGAATTTGATCGGGGGGGGGGGGGATTTTTTTGAACAAATATTTTTGCGATGCACTTTTGAAACGTTAATTCGAACCCTGTCTTTCTCTATCTCTCTCTATCTCACTCTCTCTATCTCACTCTCTCTTTCTTTCTCTCACACACACTCTCTATCTCCCTCTATCTCTATCTCTCTCTATTTCTCTTTCTCTTTCTATCTCTCTCTAACTCTCTCTATTTCTATCTCTCTCATAAATGTTTCACTAAATGAACGACTTCAGAAATTGCAAAATAGAGCAGCCAGAGTTATAACAAAACAAGGTTATGAAATTAGGTCCCAAGATATTCTTAATAATTTAGGTTGGGACAATTTGGCACTTAGGCATCTAATAATGATGCATAAGATTATGCATAATATTGCTCCAAAATACTTAATTAATCAATTCAAAAGGGTAATTGATTCCACCCATTACAATCTGCGCAACTGTGAAAATAACTTAAAACTACCTAATCCCAAATCAGAATGTTTAAAAAAGAGCTTCAAGGAGTTAATTTATGGAATTCTCTAAGTTCTGCTCAAAAAATATTTCTTCTTTAAGGGGATTTAGAAATAGTATAAATGCCTCTTTTCCTCAATTTTGTAAATAATTAATATATATTTAATTTATTTATGTAATAATTACTTGGACACGGCTTTCATGTAAAGCAATTGTATTATTGATGAAACTCCGTGCTTAAATAAAGGTTCTCTCTCTCTCTCTCTATGTCACTCCATCTCATTCTGTCAGTTTATGGTATCTAGCATTCTCCAAAACACACCTTAGACAATGGACAGCCAGCAGCAGATAGTGTTGCTAAAGATTTTGTTGTGAGAAGTTCTTGTACAATAGTTTTGACTTCTTGATCATCAGCTTCCATTCTGAATGTTATTACATGAAATAACAAAAGTTACCATGTTAAAAATATCCAAAGGTTGAAAAAAGAATTAAAGTCAGTTTTCTGCAACTTTGCAATTACAAAAAATAATGACATATGTAATAGTGTACATGCTTACTCGCTCTTTGGTATAATTTTTAGGATTGGTTTCTGAGCGCCATTGCTCAAGTTACCCAAGACATCACCGATGGTTAGAGATGCTTTCCTGTTTTCAAAATCTGCAATAAAGTCCTTAAATTCAAGCCATTTCCAATTAGGTAGAACTCTGATAGCCACTAGAAAACAAAAATAGATATACTATATTTATTAGAATAATACTATAGTCTATATTAATGTTATCATGATATGTGTTAATACATGTAGTATCATAATATGTATGAGCATGATACAATTGGTAATATTAGCATGCCTAATTAACCTATACACTTAATGCACATATCAATGTTAAGCGGGAGGGGGGAGGCCGAGCATACCCAGGGGATTTGGCACATGATTGATTCCCGTGGTGGTGCAATTTGATCAGCTCAGAAGGCAACATGGCAGAGTCAGAAGATCGCGAACTAGTGAACGAAGTTTTAATAAGAGGGGTTTGATCTCATTTGAGTTTTGAATGAGTTCCCAGGGTGGGATATTTGACAAAAAATTAAAATTTCTAATCAAATCCCCTGGGTATGCCCGGCCTCCCCTCGCTGCAGCTTAACATTGATAGGTGCATAATATATTTGTATTTACTATAATTGGTAATGATGACATACATACATGATTTGAAAATAGAAAATTATGACACAAATTTGCTCAAATAAATATTTTGTGATAGTAACAGGCAAATTGTTACATGACATAATATACTACAGAGAAGCCTTTGTGTCACATTTTTTAAAGATGATAGCACTACAACAAGAACTCGGAAAAGCACAGATCACCTTTCTTAATCCTATCGACAGAGACACGAATTTGGTCGTGAACCCGTGCTCCTTAAAATCAGCACTAAACAATACATACCATATGCTCGTATGACATTACTATCTAACCCATGGTAAGAGACGAATCGTTGACCGTTTAGAGACGAATCGTTGACCGTTTTATTATCATTTTTCGTTTTCAAAAAGCTCATGGCAGCACTGTAAAACTTCTGATCTTCCCACAGACCTTGAACAATCTTGCCTATAGTACAGGTCTCCAACAAATTCACATCTTCAATGATTTGATCATTGAAACACACATCACAAACCAAGTATTTCGTATTGTCTGTCATTTTTGGAACGAAGCGAGCGGCGCGAGCGCGAGTTCAACAAATATATTCCGTCTGACCAAAATATGGAAAATGATCCATGAACATTTATTGATCTCGTGGCTTTAATTAAATACCCCTCGTTAAATTTAATCTTGGAATCTCCTCCAGCAAATCATCTTCGGGCGATATCTTTCATGTATGAACGTTGGCATGGCTACAACATAAATCTTTGCAATCAGATTATATTTAAACCGGGATTATATATCAATGGTGTCAGCAGCTGTGTGTATATTTCGCAATAAAGCAATGTGGGTGTGATCCTTTGGGCACGAAAACGATATATACATTATGGCCACCTCGTCCGCAGGGCCGGGGGTACGAGGTCGGGCATGTACCAAATCCGTATACTACTTTCTGATTGGCTAACGAACGGTCCATATGGCCTATACAGACCGCTCGACATAATTTCAGTTTTAAATGTTTTATAAGCCGTTAAATATTCTAAAACAATTTGAAAATGAACTCAAGATATTGAACATATTGAAAGACATATAAGTGAGTTTTTTATCGGAAAAGAGACTTAACTCTCAATTTCCTTTGACGCACAGACTTTCGTTTTTTGTCCACTGACTAGAAATACTGATGACGACCAAAATAACAAGCCAGGATATTAAGGAAATAAATAAATAAATCATTTACCGTTTCTTGATCTCAAAAACATCGCCCCTCGGGCCGTTTTTGAGACCTCGGCCTGTAAATAACATATATTATAAAACTTGGCTATAAATACTGCTAAGTTCTTACAAGGAATGTATATTGTGTGATAAAGAGAAATAATAGAACATCAATAGTCGAAAAATACTTAATTTAAAATACATTTACTACGCGCGAAACAAAATGGTTTCCCCTTTTGCTTTTAAATTGAATTTCTTTGATAAACGGGCTGTACAAGAAAACACAAAAAGGCAACAAAGTTTGGTTTAATAGTGTTCGCAGGTATGTTTTTTTTTTACTATTATTCACCTCCACTTCGGTGAATAATTGTTAAAGTTATTGTTAAAGGTGCCCTCCAGTCCGTTCTGCGCATGTCCACGTTTCTGTTTACATCGTTTGTTTACATTGCGTATTAACTATGGTTATATAAACATTGAACATGAAGTATTGCGGATTTTTTTCACACGCTTGAGCTTTTCCGCCTAAAAAGTGTGTTATAAGAAGCTGTTTTGCCTGTTGACATGTGGGGTCAGGTCAATCTAAAGGTCAAAATGGGACAAGTTCCCAGTCTCCCAACACCCAAAAACCAGCATGGACGAATCGTAAAGAAGTTCATATTTGTATAATTTAGACAGATGCATATATTTACAATATTTCTATTTCGTTCGTTCATCTACTTATGACGGACTATAAAGAAGAACAACAAAATGAACTTGAGGCACTCGAGGCAATTTATCCCGATGAATTTACACGTAAGTTGATGTTATTAGTAGTTATTGAAGCAAAGTGCCAAGGTCAAGGATGAAAATTGTAACATATCTATTATGTTTTGTAGTGATTAAGGAAGCAAAATGCTTTGAGATCACCGTCTCTTCTGAACATAATAAAGATGAGGCTATCAAAGGTATTTTAAAGTCTGACTCTACTAAATTATTAATTTTTCAATTATTATACAAAAAGTGCTTTCTCAATTTCTCCTTTACTCTTCATATTTTTTTTCAGTATCTGCATGCATAGAATTTACATATGTTGAAAATTATCCTGACGAGGGCCCGATCGTTGAAGTGAGATCTTTAATGGGATTGGATGATAGCAATGTCACAAATTTAGAAGAACTGCTAAAACAACAGGTACGGTATATACAGGCCCGGAGCTACGGGGTGTGTGGGGGTGCGACACCCCCCAAAATTGTTTTACAAGTTTCAGTCGGCAGAAGTTATATTTTAGATGTGTTCGATTTATACATAGACAAGTAGAATCATTAACTTTTAGTGACTTATCTGCAGTTTCAATTAATTTCAAACTACCAAATTTAATACTCATGTTATTAATGTTTTGTTTATATATGTAAATGTAATCAACAAGAGAACACCAAAGACATAAATTTATTAAAATGTCATCATGTTTTCATTTCCGTGTTGAGAGTGCATTATTAACGTAGGACTAATTGACCATTTCACCAGCTGACCAGGGTAATTTTAGTTGGCACCCAACGGGAAGACAATATTTTGACAAGCTTCGATCGATAGGATGTAGTCGGTACAAGCTTGTGAGTCAGTCAGTTGAAGTGAGCTTACACCCCCTGTAAAATTTTCTGAGTACGGCCCTGGGGAATCCTTGTCGTGGAATAAATACCGTACCTTTACGGTACTTTGATTTGCAGTTTAGGCTTAGTGTAGTTTTTTAGTTTATTAGATTTATCACTCTGTTAGGTGAACAGAATACCCCAACAGGCTACTACGATTAAAGTTGTTATCCGAGAAGACCCGAAAGTCTTATCATCTGCTGATATTATTGCAAAGGCAGTACTTTCTCCTCAATTATTGTTAAGACCCTGAGTGGAGGTCCAACCTAGGCAATCAGATGGCAGTGATAATAACCTCAAATCTAATTTCTATTCATTTTATGTATGTTTATACTCAACCAACCAGATTGATGAAAACCTTGGTATGGTTATGGTATTTATATTGGTGTCCGAAGCACAAGAATTTCTTAACCAAACTGTAGAAAACCAGAAAAAAGAAAAGGAGGATGAAAAACTACGTAAAATAAAAGAAGCGGAAAAAGCAGAATTGGTTGGTAGTAGTTGGGAGAAATATGATTGTGCATGCATGACAAGTTGTATCTGTGTTTTTTTCTGGCTTTCCAGGCAAAGATTACTGGAACACCAGTAACGCTTGAAAATTTCATGGTTTGGAAGATAAAATTTGATGGAGAAACAATTTGTGATGTGAAAAATGAAATCAAAGGAAAACTTACAGGTAGGCACTGGCATTCTTTCTGTCAGAATGGTTTAACCCAAGAGTGATCAACATCTATCTTCTCCTAATAATATCAATGGTTAACCAAGTATAGAGATAATGAGAATAAAAGAAATGATCACCAAAGATAAACTGACATGTTTCTAAAACAACTTCTCCAAACTAGTACTATAAGAAATGTTTGCAGACCAATAAGGAGAAATTACATGTCAATCATACTGGGGGATAAAGAGTTAACAGAGAGAAGATATCTACAATTTACTTGTAGCAATTTACTTGTAGCAGTTCCAACCAGTTGTCACAAGAAAACATAAGTCCTCGATTATCATTTACAACTGGTTTTTACTTTTAGGACGTCAATTATTTGAGCAAAATGAACTTTTAGGAACGTCAGATGAAGCATTCCTCGGAGGTATTGTATAAAAGGATAACTAAAAAGGATAAACAAATCCTAACAAAAGTACATATTGACTGACTCATATTTTATGAATATTTAGATGATGTTCAAGTTGATGAATCATTATTCCAAGAAATGGATGACCTAGATGTAGATGAAGATCTAGAAGATGACTAAACTAATATTTCTGAGAATTATTGTTACAGTGAAAGAAAATATTTTAAATTAATATCATAAATGTAGTTAATGTTCTAACTTTAATATAGTAACTACATTTATGCCCAGAGAAATCTGCCAATCCTGAAGTCTTTTTCCTCAAATAAATTCTCAGAACATTTATCAATAAGCGAAAAAGAACTTTTATGGGAATTCTTAATGAGTAACTGGTACCTTGTTTGCACCAGTGAAAGATGCTATTTTTGATACTTTTAGTTTGTCGAACTAATGTGTCTTTTTTAAATTAGCTAGGGATACATCAATGTATTCCTTTGACACTTGTAAAACAATGTCGCAATATATTAGTGACATACAGCTTGGTTATTTCAATTTCGTGAATTGTTTGTTACTCAAGCTTTAATGCAAACTCAGGAAAATGTTTCTGAGCCTCAGATAGGAGTCGAACCTGCAACCTTCTGATCTCCGGTTTGACAATCTAACCATTGAGCTACAAGGACTTAGATGGCAGAGGGGAGGGCAACTGGGGCAATTTACCCCGGGCCCCCAACTCAAGAGGGGCCCCCCCGTTTAGGTAGCCAAGAGGCTGCAGTTGAAATTATGAAATTATCAAACAGTATTTTCTTCTCTGCGTTAGTGATTATTTATTTTGTCTTTATTTTGTACATCTTTTACGTCCTTACGAAAATTTGCGTTGTCATTTCACATGTAAAACTGAAACATTTTCACTTGAAATATCCTAAGGGGGCCCCCAATTATATATTTGGCCCACTTTAGTCTGTGCGTGTCTGGAGCGAAGGCTAGCTAGCTTCGTCAGATGATGGTTGCGGGTTCGATTCCCGTCTGAATTTGCGTTTAAGCTCAGTTGAGAAGCAAACAATTTACTAATATTATGTCGCAATATTTCTCCAGAAATGCGGAATACATGAAAATAGCAAAAAGAACATAGTTTTAACTAGAATTCGTGGGTAATTCAAAAAATAAGCACCAGAGTATAGATAAAAACCTTAACTAACGAGGATGTTTCTTCAAATGAGGATTAAAGCCTGGTTTTCACGCGAGCGACGCAAGCACAAGAGTACTTATTTTACAGTGAAAACAGGCTCGACGCAAGCGTAAGCAAACACTGACGAAAGTACAAGCACTGACACAAGCACCGACGCAAGCACAAGGATGAAAAAGTTTTCTTTCCCTTGTGGCTTATGCTTGTGTTGTTATCGTGAAAACCGAACACAACGCAAGCACAAAGAGTTTTGGATACAAATTTGGTGTACTGTGCGACCCTTCGTTAGAGAGTGAAAAGTGCGATAATATCCAATTACGTATAAAAGTCGCCTGCGTGTAACCGCTTGCTGTCAATGCGAATACAAGATGGTAGAACTGCTGAATGATTGACGACTGGTAACGCAACGCAAGATAACGCAATATGCGGTTCATTTTCATTTGACGCATAACTTCTGTGCTTGGCTCCAAGGTTGCGCGCGAAGTAAAGATAGATACATCACAAATTCGGCGTAATGAATTTTTGAGATAGACAGTAGTTGTATTTTTATCAGATTTAATTTTACATTAAAAGTTTGTATTCTTGTTTTCAAAAGCATTTATTAACCATACATCGTTCGTCAAGCCGACTTAGCTCAGTTGGGAGAGCGTTAGACTGAAGATCTAAAGGTCCCTGGTTCAAAACCGGAGAACTCGCATTGAGTTCTGAACAATCCCGGGAGTCGGCAATTGACAAGTTTTTTTCTTTTCTTCATTGTTACCAAATGACAAGAAAACATCTCATAACCCAAAACACGCATGATATTTGATATAAAGTCGATAAATAATGAAGAAATAAAATATTGCTTTCAAAATTTTAATACCGAATGAAATTTTAATACTGAATGAAATTTTCTGCGCCCGCGAATATTTGTATACCGCTTACATGGAGGAAGTGACGTCATTATTTTTGATCTGAGTATTATGAGCATTATGCAATAGTCTCAATGCTCTTACACTCTCCTCCGCAAAGGCTTCTTGCGCTTTTTTTAGAGTTCGGGTAATACTATAGGTGGGCTATGCTCTTACAACAATATATTCTTAATGTTACTTATAAAACTAATTACAGTTTCATTATAAGATAAAGCCTACTACATATATTATTACCACTATGAACAAAGTGGTAATTCCACAGTTTTGGTGCGGCAACTGAGAATGTTCTGTCTCCATGAGTCACCGTTTTGGATTTTGGCTCAAGTAGCAGATCTTGGTTAGATGATCTTAAAGTACGAGTAGGTTTATATTCAGTTACTAAATCAGTTATAATATAAATAGGTGCCTACCGTGCCTGGCCATGTAATGGCTAACCACGGCACTTAACTAACCCTAATAGGTACCTATCGACCAGATTACAATTCTTACTTTGTTAAAGTGGTAGCAAATAAAAATTTGATTTGATGTGAAAATGTTATAGAGGCTTCCAGCTAGCGCTGGCAATCCGCGAGCTGTGGACCAGAGACTGGTGTCGATTAGATCTCAAGAACATAGTTTCAGCATTCGTAAAATTTTCATCTAGCTCTTTTCATTATGAATATAATACAATGGTATACAACCCTGATAAGGGCTAAATATATACAATAACACAACCTCGTCACCAGCGACGAGGTGGCGCAAAATGTTCTCCATAACTATATGAAAATACTCAAAAGAATTAATAAATGCTCTAATTTCAATTAGAGCTAATAATCACTTTCTTTTGGAACATTTTCAATTAAAAATATTGTGATTGAGTATGATTCACATTCAAACTAAGTTCTAAGTGAATTCTTTATAAGACGAGGAATTCATCTTCACTTCCTCTGTTGAAAGTCTTTTGAAACATTTCCAATTCTAATGTGATTGATCATGATTCACATTCAAACAGAATTCTAAGTGAATTCTAGTCGTCCTTATAAGAATAATTCAGTTCACTTCCTCAGTTGAAAGTCTTATATGTTTATGTTTTGAAAGCCGCAAACACGCGGCTTGATCAGTACCAATGATTCGTAAATATCTATTAAATAATACAAAATTTAACAGCATTGTGATATGGTTAATACGGTTTGGATGTAGCCATGTTCCAGCTGGGTACCGCTGTTTTCCATGAATTCAACGTGTGGTTATTGAAAATCTCGGAAATGGAACGACGGGCGTGTAATATTCTCCTCACTCGTTCTTCTAGATCACATGTTCTGACGTCACGTGGACTTCCTCTAATCCATCCCTACACGGTTTCTCCGAATTGACTTTCCATTTCAAGCGCTTCCATTTTCTTGGAATTTAATTCAAGTGTTTCGTCTGTGTCAAGGATCTCCTTCTGTTTTAAATAAGAAGCCTTGTCTGGCTTTCCTTGTTTTTTCCGACGACAGCGTCGAACACGATAATACACAAACACAGCGGTCATAATAAGTAGACCAAGTAGCAAGCCAAGGAAAAACCAAACAATAGAATTTGCAGTGTGTTTTTCGATCTTTTCTGTAACAAAGAAAGGTATTGTTGAAGATGATGAAAAAACAATAAAGGAAAAAAGTAGTAGTCTTTTTAACTGCCTTTGAGGAACCTGATATTACAAACGTATTGACCAAGCGCTACGGCAAAATTATTCTGCCCGCAATGAGCTCGTAGGCTAGCAATGAATGGAATACATCAGAATTCAGTATTTTGCTATGCTGTAAAAATACGATAATTGAATCAGACATAGTTTGACGCTACTCTGGTTTTAAAAAGTTTTTTGAACGTAACGTACAAACTCTGAGAACGAAAGTTCGGTGATGGGTTTTGCGGTTCCGTATATTCAACTTCAAGGGATTACGGAACCAATTAAAAGAATCTTTGGTAGTTTCAACGTAAACGTTGCTCAAAAAGCTTTCTTGACGTTGGGTCATATTTTTGCAAAACCGAAGGATCGTATTGCGAAGGAACAGAGGAAAGACGCTATTTATTCCATTCCATGCAATGACTGTGATCAGGAGTACATCGGTCAGACTAAACGTCGAAACGTACGCGTTTAAAAGAACACCAAAAGGCTGTTTTCTTTTCAAAAAAGGAGAATTCTGCTTTGTCGGAGCACGCGTGCGTAAGCAACCATGAGATTGCGTGGGAAAATTCCAAAATTATTACAACTAATCCACGGTACTATCCTAACTTTACAACGTTAAAAAGGGATCCTAACTTTACAACGATCACCCCTGATGAAGACACTAGATTGGAGTGTGAGTTTTATGAAACGTTGGGTCGTGGACAGTAACTTTTAAAGTTATAACGTTCAAAAAAACTTTTTAAAGTCAGAGGTCTGATTTATCACCTGGTTGCGTTGGGAAATTATTTATTAATAATTGGAATGTGTTTTGGGTCGAATTAGTTCTAGGTTTCTAAGAAAAAGGTTCAATCGAAGATATAGTTTTTAAAACGTGTAAAAATAAAAAGGCAACATAAAGATGAGAGAATGAAATGTGCGTATGCATGGTTAAAAATTGCCACCTACCTTGGCGGACAATATGAAAACTGAGAATAAAATGAAACAGTTTCATTGTCCCATGTTGTCCCACGTTGGTATGCGTTTGAACAGTTTTGTTTTCGATGGTTTTAGGAGCTGGTTTTGAGGATGGTGATAAAGTCAATGGAGTTGAGGGAAGATTTATTATGGTGGAAGTTGTTCTAAACTGTTGAGGTTGACTAGTCACACTTACTCTGTATGAACTGGAGGTTGTACTGGTTGGAGAAGCTGTACTACTTCGAGATGCTGTACTACTGCGGCTTAATTGGTTGTAAACTGTACTAAACTGTTCTCGTTTCTGCATAAGAGAAGGTGTTGGTTGGATTTCAATGGTTGATACTGATACTCTTGATCTCATTCTGTTTGTTAGAAAGACAACTGTGGGAGTTTGACTGAGGTTAAGTACCTCGAGTTGTCTGTAACCTCTCATTAATACGTCCTCTAAAAACAATGTGCAGAAATATAGGTTATTTGACATTATTAATTTAGATTTAGATACACGAGTATATAAATTAAAGTATATATTATTATTCATTGCAAAATCAAAAGAATGCTAGGACTGTAGTTGATATATCTGGTATATATATACGGGCTTCAAGTAAGAGCACAACGTTATGATTTGCCGGCATTGATTCCGTATTTAAATAGATTGCACAATAATAATAATAATAATAATAATAATAATAATAATAATAATAATCAAGACGTTTTAGGAACATTATACAATAGTCTCAATGCTCTTACAACAATAAATTATTAATTTAGTTACGTCTAGCATAGGCATAGTTACGTCTACAATGTGATATCTATATATCAAACAAATATTCATATCTCAAAAACGAAGTGAGATACGGTAGAGTAGTAAACGCCAAACTTTTTAATTTCACGAGTTTTTTAAAAGTGGCTATCTCACGTTTGGGGATTTTACATATTCGTAATATTTGGGTCTTCCTCAGCAAAATCATAATATATCTTGTCAGCCGACAATTTCATCTTCATGGACTTTTTTGCTGTTAAAGTTACAGGATGTGATGTCACAAGAGGCATTTTTGTGGCAAGTAACAAAAGAAAACTGGTTTGGAATGCGTCTTGTGACATCACATCCAGTAACTTTGACAGCGAAAAACTTCATGAAGATGAAATTGTCGGCTGACAAGATCTATTATGATTTTGCTCAGGAAGACCCAAATATTACGGATAGGTAAAATCCCCAAACGTGAGATAGGCACATTTATTTCAAACAGAAATCATTTCACTCCATACACACACTTACCGCACTTATACGCGATGTCTAAATATTTATATACATTCGGACATGGTTCATTTAACGTTTCTTTGTTTGTTGGAATACTACAGTTCATTTTTCCTTCACAAATCTCCTTGACCTTCGAATAAACATCTTCATTGCATGTCAACTCGTCTGACGATGGTGTATCAGTGTCTGGTTTTGCACACAGTACGCCGCCTGGAAGAAGTCGACCGTAAATAGCTGATTTGATGGTGATCGCGAGTGACGAGTTGGAGCATCTTAGTATCATCACTGAACCTTCACATACGATCTCATGTAACGCTACAGGAAATCAGAAAGAATAATATATATATATTTATTTTGTTTTCGTGTTTACATATCACAAGGCAAGACACAACAGGAATGTTCAGCCCTAGTCATGGTGTCTAACAGAATTAACAAACATACAATACATATATACTATCATATATATATATTACTATATCACAGTCTGTGCTACGATATCACTTATTATATCACTTATTACAACAAATACATTATACTAACACGCTTACGCACGCACAGTTAATATTAACAACAAATTCTGCGATTCAAGATGACTAACAGAACTACAATTTAAACATATTGAGCGCCAGGTAAGATATAATAACAGTATTAAATGCTCTGCAGAGCGACAAAGTATGTTGATTTTAAATCATTTTTAAAGAGAAAATGGCGGCGTCCAGAAGCATAAAATACAAGAATACAAGAAGTACAAGAGCAGATACCGTAAAACTATTAACATTTCTAAACATTATACTTAAAGGCCTTTTATTTGAAAGTAATTTATTTTTTGGGTACAGTTCCCCTTTAACACCGAACTCTAAAGTAAACGGCTTCACGTTAATATCAACCCAGCGTTCAACAACTTCGTTTGGCAGTCAAAATCAGTCGATATCAAATAGAAAATTTACGTCAAGATAATTGACATATTTTTGCCATATTAGAAAACATATTTACTGTATGCATATGACGCTACAAACGTTTCCTAGAATGAAGACAGCGGAATTAAAATTGACAAAACTAAGCGCTCCCCTGTATCCGAGCAAACCACAGGTAAACCAATCCCCGAATATACAAACACGTATAGTGAAAGAAAGATCATGCATTCATCGTCATCCCATCGGCCCATTGCATTGTGGTTGTGCGCAGAACGTTACTCATACAGCGCACAACCACAATGCAGTGCGCTTGGCAAAATTTGAAAAACTGTTCCACTACACAAACTAGGCCTGCTGCCTTGCTCGCTCGCTTCAGGCTCGCTCGCTGGGACTCTTTCTCTATGTATTCATGTCCTCAAATATGGGTGTGTATATGAGCATATATAGATGCTATAGAACCTATAGATGCTATAAAACATAGATGTTATAGAAACATATCGCTATTAAACAATATTATGTTGTTGCCTAGTCTATTTCAAAACCACGCAACATATATAGACTCTATAGCATCTATATATAGGTTCTATACTATCTATAGCTTCTTAGTTTCTATAGCATCTATGTAGTAGTTAAAACATGAGCGGCCGATGTTTATGGGCAGTTACAATGGCGAGCCGTTGTAACTGCCCATAAACATCGACAGCGAATGTTTTAACGAACTTGTAAAATGAGTAGAATATATAATACATACTTTGTTTGGAAGTTGTAGAAACGGTACAAACAAATTATTTTAACTCCGAAAAAGCTTAATTTGAGCAAGTTAACTTTGATAAAACATTGATGTTTTATTAATCAATGTTTTATCCTGGGTTAAAGATGCTGATTAAATATTAATTTATTTTGAATTTTCTTCATGAATTATTAATGAATTTTACAAAGGTTCTATAACATCTATAGGTTTTATAGCATCTATAGTTTCTATAGCATAGGTTCTATAGCATCTATAGGTTTATATAGTTATAAAGACATATAGACACAACCATAATATTTGAGGACATGCATACATAGAGAAAGAGTCCTCGCTGGGGCAGCAATTAGGGTTACAAACGTAATAGCGTTATACGTTGTCAGTTACGGTCGATGGGGTTATGATCAAGATTAGAGTTAGGGTTAGATTATAGTTCTTGAAAATGAGGCCTTTTGAGTCATCCCTTTTAGCCTTGTCTATCAATCCAATGTATTTACGCTTCATTATTAGGAATACGAACTACATAACCCTATTAAACATGCGGCATACACCCCGCTATCAATTTGATTTCAAACAAAAACAACACATGGAAATCCTTGAGATTAAAAGAAAGAATGCATTAGTTCGGGTCGGCTTTTACTTTGATTGACCACAAGAAGAAGGTTAATAATAATGAATCAAGGAGCAACCCATGGAGAGAAAGGTGAGGTAATAAGAATTTCTTTTGAGACTCAAAATCAAGAATATTGTTTTCCTGTTGCGTATTAGTTTATTTCAATGGGGTAGTGTGTTGGGGGTTAATGAGTACCCCCACTGATTAACAACAGAAATGATTTGTATGAGGCACAGCGCACAGCTAGAGAAACATTCGAAACTTGCTCTTCTTTTGTGAGTGGTATTAACAATGAATCAATGTCAAATGAATCGATGATAATACACGGAGGAAACGCCGAAGAGTCATGACTCATGCGATATATGAAGTGAAAGCAACTGAAAGCAAATTAGAGGAGACTTTAGCCAGACAATATATAATCACTTGCATTGTGACTGTGACATTAATATAGGAGATAAATAATATGCAGTGAAGTATCATAATAAATCTAGAGGGAACCATGCCGAGCAGCAATGCCACTCATGGACTGTATGCTTATATTTAGGACTTATATAGTTAACTTACTAACATTCTTGGACTGTAACTTTTGCTAATGACACTGATGGTTACTAGCTAAATGGTCTGAACTCTAGTCTGAACTCTAGCCTTTAATTCTAAACTCTTTCGATGAGTTATCGCAATATTAATTAAGAAAAAACTATGAGAATAAAAACAACTATATTGTTCGATGTTGAAACAATCTTATTAGTCCTGTCATCACTGATTTTGAAAAATGTATAAGCAATGATAATTATTCCTATCATCACTCATTTTGATTGGTGTATAGGTATAATTATTAAAAAAATACTGCATAAACACTGCTAATTATCCCTATCATCACCAACTACATATATTAGAAATTAAACCGTCTCAACCATTTATGGGTAAAGGAAATCTTTTACCCAAGATAAAGCCCAATTCCCAGCATATCGTCGATACAAGTCTTAGGCCAATTAAAAAAATATTTCTGTTTTTCATCTGTAATTGGTCGGAAGAAGTTGGAAACCGAACATTGGCGGCCATGATGTTTTTTCGCAACGTGCTAGCAGAGTACAGTATGGTCTCGCATCCAACGCAAACTGCACAAGAAAGTAGAGTGTACAAAGCTTTGATAGATCTTTTTGAACTTCCAACGCGCAATAGGTCTTGACTGTGACTATTTCTTGCACAAACGAAGTTTGTGAAATGGCAAACAGCCTTTATCCCGCTTTTTAAAAGCGAAATACGCTACATACGCTACCAACAAAAAAATTAAAAACCGCCCGCCCGCCCCATTTTTTTCAAAATAAGTGATGAAAAACAGAATTTGTTTTTTTAATTGGCCTTAATAAAAAACCCAAATATAGATATACAAACAGATCCTACTGTAACATTCAGATTAACATAACATAACACATTTATACCAGGTGACCCCTTCAGTGAAATACACTGGTATCACCGCGGGGGGCTCAATAATAAAAAAACAAAGGAGAACTAATGATGAGATTCCAATTTTAAATGACGAACTTTTTATGTAAATATAGTTATGAAAATTTTGCTACCCAACCCTTCAGAGAAGTGATGATTTTTATACCCAACCATTTAGGTCTATAGAATTTTCAGTTACCCAACCGTTTTCTCTTCACCCTTAGAGTTGATTTGACTACTATTTTGGAGTTGATTTGGATACCCTTTATATCCCCAACTGTACTGAAAATACTTATAATCTTAATAGGACTCATTAAAGCCCAGCAAAATACACGTATAAGAGTGGCATAACATAATATTGCGAGAAGTAACGAAAGAGTTTTAATAAAATGTTTTTATAATGATGTTCTGGGCTTGAATATATTCCTATTACACGATTCTCGCCTGGTATCTCTCTATCCCTACGATTTTGAAAAAATACTTATAAACGATATTAGTATTCTCATTGATTATCCCCTCTATATTTGAACTTCGAAACAGTTTGAAGTTGCTTTGACGTCATGATCAAGAGGAGTCTATTGCTCTTCAATGTGTTTCCGCCTCCCCTTAAGATCATCAAGCAACTTTGGTAGCCGCTAATAATTGTTAAGTATCTTTCAGTTCAGTTCCTCTACGGAAAGAACTCTTTAACTAGCTATATCCTCAATGTTTCTCGAAATGCTTCAATTTTACAGAAGAATGCACGATAACAAAAAACAATATAAACGAAATTACAAACGCATAGAGTTAATACCCAATCGAGATGCGTGGAATGAAGGGATACGATCCTGATATGGAAAAGACCAAGTCATTATATCAACTATACTTATCATGAATGCATGTATTAGGAAGCGTTCATTATTGATGGGTGGGGTTAGTATACTGAAGAGATGAAGAGAAATGGGTTGGGGAAGCCAAATTTTTTCCAATAAAAGGTTGGGTAAACATTTTTTGCATTATTTTATTGGGTAACAAATGTTAACAGAAACAAAAGAAATGGAATAAAATAAATCAGTGTTTAATAATGGCTATATAGCTACAACTGTCAACTTCAACATTTGCTTTAAAGGTAACATGTATTGTTGAAGTATTATACTGTATGATACTTTATATACATGTATAAAATATTAAACATTGTATATTTACAGTGCATATATATATATGATATACAGGTATGTAGTATAACATGTATATATATGGTTGCATCAAAACAATCCATCTATAGTGATGGTTGGGTATAGAAGAAAAATTAAGTGTCGGAAAGGTTGGGTAAAACTTCTTCTTTTTATTTTCAACTTGTTTCTCGTCGGTACCAACCCCTGCCATAAATAGTGAACGCTTCCTTATGTTGTAGGAATTAACACATGCATATCTCATCTCAATTACGATATGTTTAAAAAAGATCATAAATTACGACGTAATATGTCGTTATATATAGTGTTGTGCTACGTAGGCAGCGTGGAAATACAAATCGAATAATCAAAAAGGTTGATGTACTACAAAAATAGTGTGTGAAAGGTTCAACCGTTTCGAGCGAAGGCTCTTCATCAGGAGTAGACAGTATACTTTTAAAAAAACTGTAACATCCCGGAAAGGAATCCTCAGTAACCTTCTGATTGCTGGTGAGACGACGTTCTAACATGCATGGGAAATCCGGGTTTAAGTTTGTCTCAAGAGCACCAGTCTACGATCTACTCTTTTTAATCTACTAACATTCTACTATAACATTGCATGCAGGTTGCAAGATCGAGGTAATAAGAAAAAATATGAAAGTTGCTAAGTTCTCAAAAGAACTGGATATAATATGAAAAGGAGAAATACGAGAACTTCAATGTGTTGAAAAATACTTAAGTAAGAGTACTTAGTATATTAATGAACGACGTTTCGGATGGTCAGACCTGAAGAAGGACACATCGTCCGAAACGTCGGCCATGAATATACGTAAGTACTCTTACTTAAGTATTTTTCAACACATTGAAGTTCTCTTATTTCTCCTTTTCATATTATATCCATGAGATCGATGTAATAATTCTCATTCAGATGAATGCTTAGTCGTCGCCGCTAATATCAACATGCTAATTAAAACAAAACTAATATAACGCATAACTTATAAGCCTTGCAATCTCAGCAGTTGTTAAATAACCATGGTTATTTTACCAGCTGGTGCACGTATGTTTATTCACAACAAATGCTTCCTTAATTAGGCTTTAAAAACAACAAACACTCGGATAAAAATGAAATAATCCAGAATTCCACATAAACATAATGGTATACTAATAGATAGGTATCTGCACAAGTGTTGTACGTAAGCATGAGTGTACAGAAAACTATAGAAATACACAAATAAAATACTATATAGTCCAGCTGTTAAGGGGTGAATTGTGCGTTTTGTGATACAAGCATGAAACTTGGCAAGTAGATAAAGTTACTAGTGCTGGTGATATTCTGATATAGAGGCAACGCAGATTTCTTCCTGGTTGCCACAAAATCGAGTTTTTCTTCCAATTTACCTGTTAAAGTACTATCTTATAAAAAAGTAAAAATTCAAAGTTCACTTTTAGCGAATATCACCCATATCATTAGAAAGTTCGCAAAAAAACTCGTTTTGAGTTACAGAAAGCTAAACCCACTAAAAAAAGTATTTTGTAGCATTTTGCGGCATTTTTGAGCGTTAATAACTCAAAATAGGCTTAGGAAAATCGTCCTACCCGCTTGAATGTCCTTCATATAGTTTTTTTGCGAACTTTCCAATGATGTGGGTGATATTCTCTAAAAGTGAACTTTGAATTTTCACTTTTTTATAAGATAGTACTTTAATAGGTAAATTGGAAGAACAACTCGATTTTGTGACAACCAGGAAGAAATCTGCGTTGCCTCTATATCAGAATATCATCAGCACTAGTAACTCTATCTACTTGCTAAATTTCATGCTTGTATCACAAAACGCACAATTGAGGCAAAATGTCGGGCTTAACCGCCGGGCTATTATAAAAGGTTGTGTGTAGTGTACCTGCCGATACCGGTATACCCTTATAGAGTATATATATATATACACTAATTGAGGTGACTGGCTAAGAATTTCAGTGGTCCAGCACACATGTCATTGAATTCCTATGGCCTATCTCCTTCTTCTTTATTCAATGTTTACCTTATTGATGGAGAAAAGATCTTTTGAAATTGAATATTTTGAATGTTTCAGATTGATATCAGATAAATGAGTTTATCTTCGCGGTCATTGCGGAATAACTATCTTTGTTGTTATTACTGTGAAGACAGCTTAATAAACCTAACTATTCAGTAATGACAGGCACTACAAAAGTAAAGCACCGAGCTTGGTTATAAGACGGAAATTTCTTTAACGCGGCAAGCATAATAGCTTAACGCCTACATAATGGCTTAACTCCACCTGTTCTTGAGAAATACAGTCTTGTAAAAATGAATTAATTTTTAATAGGGAAGTCTAATCCGTCGTTATCTACAGCGTTGTCGATTGTGCTCAATGAAAGTCCAACGTCAGGTGGCTGGATATGATAAAGCATATTCTCTTAAAAAAACGTACATGTACGTACACAAGGTATCAATCAAAGGAAAACAAGACATGGATTGTTTATGTTAATGGCGGCTGCAGAATCATTTTCATGATTTATTAATGATATAAAAGCATCTAAGAGTTGGCTTTGAATCTTTGATATTAGAGTTACAATCTGATCTTATAACAAAAGACAATCCGCTACAATCTGCACGAATTTCAGGCTAAACTGTAAGATTTCTTATTACACTATACTGAGATATCTAGAAAATATTTGCAGCGGGTAAAAAATGCGGTTACATTATCAGCATGTGACTGCACTAGGTGTAGTCATAAATTATGGATACGGTAGACAGGGTAGCTAAGTAAGAATATTCTAAATATGCGAGGTATATATGAATGACTCTTGACCACAACTCTTTCAAATCAGCCGCTGAAAACCAAATCCATCGTTCCCCTAACGCCGTAGCATCTGTAGTTTCTTATCATACTAAATTATTTAGTTCCTTTAGGGCTTGTGGAGTTTAAAATAGAGACAACAACCTACGTGGTTAACGGAAGCTGTATACTGGACTGCCATAAACGATATAAACTATAAATATGTGGCTCAAACTCGAAAACTCAAGAGTTGTAAACATAACAAACCACTTAATGACACCTGGCTGGTTTTGCACCCGCAGAAACTGCTCAAGTTATGTTAGGTTAAAAACTAAATTTAAAAAAAACTCATGCACCATTTTCGTATTCAATGTATACTTAAAAGCAGACGAAATAAAGTACCGTTTTAAATAATTAGATATTAAATTACAGGATATAGGGTATTATTTTTTTCTTATTCTAGTTTCCGCAATATCTATCTACGTAAACTAAACAGAGTTTGTATGTTGTGCTGCGTAGGCAGTGTAGAGAAATACAACTTGAATACTCTAAAATGTTGATGTGTAGGTTCTAATGTTTCGGGTGCAGAAGGCCTTCGTAAACAGTTCGGATCTTTTCAAGAGTTTTGCTATAAGTGAATGTGCATGAGTCTGTCTGACTGAAAGCTAAAACACATCTCTAGCCTGGTTACTTTCTCTATATTAAAACCGACGAACTACACGACGAATTCACGGTTTGCATTATGGACCGTGAAATCCAACGAGAGCAAAAAATCCCTCCGCTGGGTTCTTGCGTAGCATATACGAATATGTCTTAGCTTCACTGATTAAATATCTTCTAAATGGGACTTACGATAAAAGCACTGAGATATAAGACTCTGACGGGTTAATGAAGTCGAATATCATAGAGAGAATCCTAATGTTCCAGACACCACTTTCATCATTTTTGGCGCGATAACTATTATCGTATACAATCAAAGCTCGCGGCCAACGTATACTGAATTGGTGACCAGTAAGAATGGGAATGTAGTTGAAATAAAAATAAAATGTGAAGTATTGAGTGTGTGTACAAGGAGGAACAAGAAAGGCATCATATATTCCAGCATTCTAGAACACTTAGTCTTTTTGAAATCCTTTGAAATTCGCTGATGTATACATAACCGCGGATGGAGTAACTATCCAAGGCTGCATTTACACTGCTATAGCAAAAGTAATCGGATTCGTATTGTTTTTTACTCCATGAGGATGCAAAACAATATCAATCCGGTTACTTTTGCTCAAGTGTAAATGCAGCCTAATACATAACAGCTCTTCAGCAGATTACATTGCTAAAAATATATTTTGTCAAAGTGTTTAGTTTCCGCTTAAATTGGACGACTATACTATGTGAAATCCTGTATAATCTGCTTCTATTCAGAGGCGAATTTCACACAGGTATGTCACATCTGTAACCTTTCCTCCCGTGTCTAAATTAAATATATATATGTATACAACACTGCAAATATCAATTACCTTCCTCCTCTGCCGTCGAGTGGACCAAGAGAGTGACACACACAGCCTGTATAAAGTGATAATAAAAATGGAGGTTTTCAATAAATTTACAGGAAAAGAAGTAATTATTTCGAATTTCGTGCAGGATGTTTTGAGATCAGGTATATATAGTTCAAACGATAATGACTTCGTAATTTCTTACCAAAAACAACCAGGGACATAATCGATTCATTGTTTCAGATTTCGCTCCGTTTGAGACGTAGGAGACTATTCGTATATAGTCAGTGCTGTAAACGTCCAGGTATAATCTCTTGAGATTTCTAAAACTTATCAAGACACATACTCAACACATCTCTTCGAGTGAGAACCTGCTGTTAGCGACGACAGATCACAGTTAACCAGGCTTGGTTTAATCATAATATGTAAATTCCAAACACATCAAAAATGACGAACCAATCAGAAAGGACATGCACAAGGTGACTAAAATTTTATTTAATGGGAAACAATAGCATGCTGGGGTTTAGGGAAATAAAATAGACCTTATAACATCTACAACGCGAACTTCGACGACGACGTATATAGAAGAATTCCGCTTGATGCAAAGCAGAGAGAATTAAAATTTTTATTTCCAACACGGCAACAGCAATCTTATATAAACCCATCGTCGTTCTGTCTACACTCTGAACATTTTCACGTCATTGGGTCTCGTTGACGTTAACTCCCAGAGCGTTGAAAGCTGTTGCTGAATTGGTTGACTTCAACATACCGCAGATACTGCGATATCATCTTGGAAACATTGAAGCGTTGTCGTCTTTTCGAAGTAATAAATAATACAAGCTTTTAAATGTCAAATACGCCGCTCAATCAACCGTGGTTGCTTTGAAATACTAAAACTTTATATATTGCTTATTAAACACCGTCGCATGTCGTCGTAAATATTAAAGGCGCTATAATAAACCAACGAACGGCGGTTGATTTGAAGTGTAAAAGATACGTTAGTAGTCCATGCAAGCTGGGAACTACGAGACAAATATCCGTGATTTCGACAGTAAGGTTGTTTGGCTAGGGAATTAGGTTTCCCAAAGTAGGTAAATAATGGGAAATTAAGGTGATTTCGGTACCACAATGGTCGATATCTATGTATATTACCTGATAAATAAGACAGCTATATATATAGCTGCAACTGTTGCATGTGTAAGCATACTACGAGTAATTTCTTAGCTTATAGTCTTCACGTCAAACTAATTCCGACACAGTGAGAAGTATATATTGACATGTGTTGACAACAGCGTTTAGTCTTTAGTCTATATGGTATGCTCTGGTGATTTGAGTTATAAAGGATGGCGCCATACAGGCCAAAGCTTGCCTTTCATTGGAATAAAAGGCAGAACATGTTTCTCCAGCTAAGAGAGTATTATCAAAACAACAGATTTACTGCAGCAGACAAAGATTTGGGGAGGTTACTGGCGATCACTCTTTTCCGAGTCCAGACGTATACATAAAAGAAATTATAAGATGGCTTGAGTTGATAAGATAAGAAATATTAATCGACTAAACGCTTGACCTCTGCATCTCAACGGATGAAAACTAACAGAAATACAACTAAAAAGGAGGTAAGAGTGTATGAAATGGGAATTTAAAAGATACTTCGTGAGTAATGAAAAGGTGGTGATCCATGGTTTGGACAGATCCGAGAGAGCTTTGTTTGTTTGTTTTCTTTTATGATGATATATCAATGAGGCATTCATTCATTGGTAATTATATACAGTAGACTGTATTATATGTTTACGCGTGCACGCATAGTTTCAAACAAAACTTGACAGAGTCTCTGCCATACATAAACAAACTTAGCCTATTAAAGGGAGGAAGACGAAAAGGAAGAGAGAAGAAAGGATAAAGAGGGAAACAGGAGGGTGGTGAGAGAGAAGTAGTAGGGGGGGAGAGAGAGCTAGAGTTGTTTTAATTGATTAAGCATATATGTACGATGGTATTTGAAGATCTTGTTCAGAAATATACAAACAACTTATAGACAAAACTTGACGGAGTATCTTACTCTAAACAAACGCAGCTGATACAATTCCAGATGGAGGAAATGGGGAGATGTGGTGGGGGGGGGAGGTAAGAACGAGGTTGAGGGCAACTAGCATCGTTAATTGGTTAAGCATATGTATGTGCTATTGATCAAAGAGAGTATAACCACCGGAAGGCGGAAAAAGAAATTATTTTTTTGCAAAGCCGCAAAGCAGTCTTGTTGGCGCCATGAGGTATATATAGTCAAGAAACCATAACGATAAAAACCGCCATTAAACCATCAATGTCACGAACTTCTACAAGTTCTTACGAAGGACGAACTTATCGAGATCTGGCGTTGAGATAAAAGATTCTTGGCGGAGATTTGATTTTCTTCAATGTTTTTGTGGAATAAGTAAGGAGGGCGGCGGCTTACGCTTTTCCGAGATAGAATACATGTTAACATATAATGTAAATAGAAGAAAATAATTGCGCATCTCACGGTGAAAAGATAGATCAAGTCTCCGAATTTAAATACTTGGCAGTATTGCTAGATGAGCAGTTGTCTTGGAAGGAACATCCTGTCGTAACAGTCGGGGATTCAGTCGGGGACTCAGTCGGCGACCAGTCGACCAGTCTCCGACGGCCTCGCGGGTTTTCCGCCTCGCTGTATTCCGCGTCCCGAATACTAACCCCTAGACACGAAAGTCGCCGACAACGGGTATTAGCCGCAAAGTGCATTATGGGATACATTTACTGTCGGCCACGACGTCGCAGACAGGTAAACTTTTGTGTTTCTATATCGTTGCTACACTGCGACTAGTTGGTGATCAGTCGCCGACTGTTGTGAAAGTTGAACTCAGTTCAACTTTCCCGACTACTGCGACGGCGCCGCCGACAAGATTTTTCCATATAGAAAAGAACAGTCGCCGACTAGTTGCCGACTGAGTCGCCGACTATATGGAAACCAGGCTTGAGAAGGTCAGAAGCTTAGTAAGCGCCTGGGATTACTCTCTCGTGTAAGAAAATTGCAGAATACCCGTCCACTTGCGCTATTGTTGACAGTTAACTTGATAACTATCAACATGTACACACAATAATATAAACCTTCGACATTATATTTAAAGAGATTTTAGAGCAACCTGGTTTGTATTTCTGCCTTTAAATGCGGTTTCAAAAGTGGACGTGTATTCTATAATTGCTCCAAATGCCTTACACTGAGTGCATCAAAATGTGTTTACAATGCTGTCTATTCAACCCTTATTCGATTATGCCAACACTACCAGGGGAGACCTATCTGAGTGGGACCAGGCTTTTAGCTAGGATTTCAAAACTGGCCGTACAAACAATTTTGGTTGGTGTGGCCATGAGTAAGTGAGCTTATCAACGTATTGAACAGTGGTTCTATTAAACAACGCTTTTGCCACTTCATGTCACAGCATACACACGTTAAATAGATCTCACAATAAATCGTCATGTCTGCAAGTTCTTGACAAAAATTAGTAACGAAACCTAATATATTCTTTGAAATAATTAATATAAAAATGTTGTCCGATGAGGACGGCGAGGGGTTACTGCGTGTACGTATTTCTAGTCTATATTCTATAAGAGAGTAATAATAAACGATAGACATTGAATATTATATATATATATATACATAACTTTACAGAATTTTAAATATATTATTTAGTCTCTATACAAGTTTGATATATATGGTAAATTTCAAAAATAAGTTTTTTTTCATCGTTCTGGTATCGAAGCTTGTTCGCGAGTAGCTGACGACGTTTTTGAGAGCTTATTATAGTAGAGTGTTAGATTGATGGTTTTTCTTGATAACTGCAAACCACGTGACTAACGTCCAGGTTACACTTGGCTGCAGTTCATGTTTTTACTACTGGAACGGCTTCTTGAGGTTAGTGAATTAAGGCAAGGTTTTTATGTAACTTTTACTCAACCAACCCACATTTGGGGCGTAAATTTACACTCTTATATATGTCTGTTGTTCTCGAATCACAACGTTTTTGAATAGCCCTTTAAGCGGTTGCTATTAATAGCTCAAAATGCGGACAAACAAACCAAATTTGACTCACAAATGATTGCAAATGAGCTATTTTCTTTTGTTATGGCCGCAATCATTATGGGTAAATGCGGACAAACATGGGGTACTGACGTCATCTCGACAAAGTGCCATTGAACACTGCAGCACTTATCTATTTCTGGTGAATATACGTATGAACGATTGGAATCGTCCCAAAACTCAATTCTCCGCGTGAAAATACGAACGCCACATGCTCTTTGATATGTTAAAGGACATTGGCAACAAAAATTAAGTTTGTCTAATATGAAAGAACTCGCAAAATGATAGAGTAACACCTTTTCCGTATTTTACTTCGTTTTTGAAATATTTCAGTTTGTTTGATGTAAATGAGATGGTCTCTGACGTCAGGTGCAGGGTGGAGAATATTCACTCGTTAAAATATTAGTTCCATCTTCAAGTTTGTTCCACAAATTTACATGAAAATGTGCGTATAATAACTGCTCATGATAATGAACGTTGTAAACTTAACAATCACTGAGATACAAGACATTTTTTAATGAGTGAAATTCTCTACCCTGCACCTGACGTCAGAGACCATCTCATTTGCATATCAAACAAACTGAAATATTTCAAAAACGAAGTAAAATACGGAAAAAGTTGTAAAAGCTTTTACTCTATCATTTTACGAGTTCTTTCATATTAGACAAACTTAATTTTTGTTGCCAATGTCCTTTAATGTCAAACTTCTAACCGTGGTTTGTGGTTAACAAAAAGAACGTCAATATAAAACTCTCTACTAAATAAAATAATACGACAAGCCTTGTGGGGGAAACTGATGGGGGAAACCTTTTTGACAAAAATCGGAAAACTTTGTTGGGCAACAATGGGCAAGTCTTATTGGGGGAGAAATGGGCAAATGTTATGGACAACAATTGGGAAACCTTGTGGGAAAATCTTATGGCCAAAACTGGGTAAGACTTATGGGGGGAAATGGGCGCAACTAAACTCACAAAATAGCCTTCGGAGTCAAGCTTCTCTATGCTGCTACGCGAGGCACATCAACAGCAGAACGCAACGTCACATTTTGGACACGTGGCGTCAGAACAGGTGTCGATGAGCAAGCATTTCGCTTGCCGACAATCTCCGAGCATCGTGGCCCAAGCGTCTAACTGTGGATATGTTGGTGATCTGAGGGGCAAAGTAACCTGTGTCTTTTTTGGTGAAATCGTCGTTTAGGTTATTCAGTTTCCGTTCGAATTCTTTCTCTCGTTCCATTCTTTCTTTTTCGTTGCGTTCTGAGTTTTCGGGAAGATTGTCGACGTCAGGCACCACGTGCGCTGGGGATAACAAGGTACTCGAGAGGTACCTAGGGATTGAATGAGAACATTGTACTTTACACATCTCAGGTAACTATGTAACTGTGAATTATTAAAGCTAGAATCGAATTGTTAAGTAAAGTTTCACTTTAAAACATCAGACTCTTTTTAGAGTGTTCGATTTTTATTTCATTATTGTTCCTCTAAGGATTTCCAATATCTCAAGATTTCGTAAATCTCTCTAAGCTTACCATGTTCTCATTGTGTCGCTTAAGACGTCCAAAACCTGCGACGCTGTTAGTCTTTTCTTTGGATTCAACACTAGCAATGATTGAATGAGTCGTGTTGTTCCACTTGTTACTCGAATATCACTGAAGGAAAACACACATCAAAACTTAACATGATTCTTTCCACTAATAATCATATATAAATTCATGAAATTAGAGGCTATTTATATGGAGACAAGCCACCGCGGTGTAGTTACAGCCACAGGGTATAAGCAGGACAGTTTCTGTCTTGTGTTGAGTGAATTTCATCCCAATGACACGCCAGCCTAATGAGTGTTGGTGGGCCAACCTAATGGCTAATGAGTGTTGGTGGGCCAGCCTAATGGCTAATGAGTGTTGGTGGGCCAGCTTGGCTAATGAGTGTTGCTGACCCACCCTAATGGCTAATGAGTGTTGCTGACCCACCCTAATGGCCAATGAGTGTACGTGGCCCACCAGCACTCATTAACGAAGCTGGCCCAGCCTAATGGCGAATGAGTGTTGGTGGGCCAGCTTGGCTAATGAGTGTTGGTTATTGAGACATGGGAATCCCACCTACTGAGATCTCACCATATTCAAGTGAGATCCTGCCAGCTAGTCTGCTTGCCTATATAAACGCAAAGAAATATTTGCAGTCGTTTTCAATACACTTTTCAGCGGAAGTTTCGCAAGTTCTTTGTCAACTTCTATTTACGTTCCATATTTGGAATATCGGACGTGAATTACATAACGAATTTCGCAACCTAAGCGAACTAAGGGCTCCGCTCGAAACGTCAGTATTTCGTCAACAAAAATCTTGGTAGTTTACCACCGTTTCACTTTGCTATATATCCAAAACACTGCCTACGCAGCACACTACTTTTAACTTGCAGACCATCTCGCTACCAGGCGCTATCTCGCACAATACATTATACTGGCGCCATCTCCCGCTTACCAAGGCGCCATCTCGCGCTACCAAGGCGCCATCTCGCGCTTACCAAGGCGCCATCTCGCGCTTACAAAGGCGCCACCGCGCTTACAAAGGCGCCACCGCGCCATCACGCACCACCAGGCACCATCGCACTATCGCACTACCAGACGCCATCGCGCTACCAGGCGCCATCGCGCTACCAGGCGCCATCGCGCTACCAGGCGCCATCGCGCTACCAGGCGCCATCGCGCTACCAGGCGCCATCGCGCTAGGGGTCAATGGCATATCATCTGCCATATAAACAGCCTCTAAGTCATATTTTAATGTTGTAGTCATACTTAGGAATAGTAAACTCCGCGGTTTTGATCTTTCTGAACAGTTCATGAGGAACACTGTCGTAGAATGGAAACTGTCCATACAGCATTGTGTAAAGAACAACGCCTAAAGCCCACATGTCACTAGCTTTGCCAGAGTATGGGGCTCCTGTGTGTTAAAATTGGAAGGAAAAAAACGGTCAGAATGGATTCAGTGGTGCAATAATGTTCATGATAATGATGATAATAAAAATGTTGATAATGTTGATTTACTAATTTTGATGATAATTTTGATGATAATGTTGATGATGATCATAATGTTGATAATGATGATAATATTGATAATGCTTATAATATTGATAATTATAATGATTATAGTAATGATGTTAATGATAATATTGATTATGATAATATTGATGATAATGTTGTTGATGATGATCATAATCTTGATAATAATGATAATGTTGATCATAATGTTGATGATGATATTGATAATGCTTATAATGTTGATAATTATAATGAATATAATAATGATGATGATTATGTTGATGATGATTATAATGTTGATTACAATGTCTATGTCCAATCAATATTTTATGGCCTAATAACAATGTTGATTACAATGATAATAATAACAATGATTACCAAGATGATGGCATTTTTGTGAGATAACATCAAGCTGTTCTTATTTATATCCACCAAGTAGTTCTTATTCTGATTTTAGTACTTATAATTGCCATAACACTACATTGTGTTTAATTAAGTCACGTACCACTCAAGACATCTGGACTAATGTACGCTGGACTTCCTCTCTGATCCTTCAATAGATCATCTTCTCGAATAAGATGTTTACCCAAACAGAAATTGGTGATTGTAATTTTTTTGGTGCTACATGAAAAGAAAAAAGTTGTGAAAATATTTATTAAACAGTAAAGAAGTAGCCCTTTTTCAGTTTAGAACTTTTCATGAAGATGGCGATGACCAGCACAGAAATAAGGCTTGTAGAGGAAAACAAACAAACTCAGGGAAAACCTTTACATGGCTGCTAGTGAGGAATCTGTTTAAATACAGAAATTACTTGTTTTGCCTCAAACAGTTAGTCCTGACCTAAACACATTATCCAAAACATCAACCATGAATATACGTAAGTACTCTTTCGACATATAGAAGTTGTCTTATTTCTCCTTGCCGCTATCGCGGCAAAACATTTTTTATTGAGTATAGACATGGACAGTGAACATTTCAGTGAACACTAGTAAAGTTTCTTATCTTCAAACACTTGTTTTAGCCTGACTAGGTCATTTTCTTTCAGCCACTCCAAAACAAAGACAATTTTCTGAGCTGTAAAATTTGACAAATTCGTCACCATTTTGAACAGAATCTGACAATCTGTTCAAATTCCCCACCCTCCACTGGGTTAGGATGTCAAATTCCGCCATGTATGCCCGGGGGAGTTGACATTTCGATTTAATTCTTGCATAACCTTTGGTCATTAATTTCCTTCAGTCTCTACCAATATTCAAAACATCATACCTTCGATTT
This sequence comes from Chrysogorgia sp. JL179-B06, assembly GCA_035772405.1. Classification (NCBI taxonomy): domain Eukaryota; kingdom Metazoa; phylum Cnidaria; class Anthozoa; order Scleralcyonacea; family Chrysogorgiidae; genus Chrysogorgia; species Chrysogorgia sp. JL179-B06. The sequence goes on along the minus strand of JAYKKM010000071.1, from coordinate 492,347 downwards.
AACACAATATTTCCTAATTTCAGATCTCTATGTACAATATTTTTCTAAAAAAGATAATCACTCATTAGAATGGAAATTACACAATCTGTAGTGAGAAAATGCAAATTAGGTTCGATTGTGAAATTGGGCAAAATTTATATTATTTATATAACATACAAGATATTTAATGCCCTTGTTATTTCAACATAATATCTTCCAAATACCTGGTAATATAAATATTATATATTATCTGACTGTTTTCAACAACAGATTTCCAAAGGTTTCACAAGAAATTAAAAAAAACACATCGTGTTTATATGTAGATACCCCTGACCCGTCTACTTTGACAGTATTACGAAATTATCTGCGATTCAATAACATTGATATCTCCCTACCTCGTGTAGGCTTTCCACCACTCGAACTATGTCGTAAAATACAAGGATAGCTTCCTTCTCAGACAGTTTTTTCTCTCTTATGACATAGTGTTGAAGATTGATCAGATCTGCTGACACGTCACTGAATTCGTGTGGACACAAGCAATCAAGAATAAGACATACTCTCTTGCGAGTTCTCTCGAGTTTACTGTCTCCTCGTTCGTTACTCGTTGATACATCTTCAGTAAATTCATCTTGAAATAACCCATGATGATGGATGACGCCGTCTTGGTTATGAAGCAAAGAGAGCAACGAGTACTCCGTATGTAAAAGCATTTTCCCTTGTTTATCGTCCTGCGACTCGCGACCTGGTTCTTCGACTGTCAACATTTTTAAGCAATAAAAATCATCGGTTCCGTCGCGTTTCACTAGACATTGCGCTATGCTCCTGACGGGCGAGTTACCAAGTCTTGGACCAAGTAAAAAATGTCCTGCCCGCTTTAGGGAACACCGTTTGACGCCACAATCCCGTCGAGGCTGCTTCGATCGATTTAAATCACTTCTTGTTAATGTTGTTGTGGATGTTGACTTACGTTTTGAACCGCTACTAGACCCATTCTGACGAGCGCCTTCCTCCTTCATTTTCGAATATCTTCTGTGAGAAAGACATGAAGATGTGGTCGGTCAACAGACAGTCATAAAATATTTTGAATACTCATTATTTGTCAAAAAACGGAAATCTCTGCATCGAAATAATCATATAAACACCTCTCCATAATCGACCTATTCCCTCAAGGGAAAACTTTATATGCGTGCGCATGTAATATCGGATGCGGTCAGGTATGATGACAATCGGATATTGATTAAAATAAAAACGGTTGGCAGTTCTGCGTTATTTCTTGAGATATAGAGGAAAATAAAACGCATAGTTCGCACAATACAAAATTCAAATAATTGTAATACCTGTTTCCCGTTAAATTAACGCAATTGACGTAATGATGCAAGCTTCGCATTCGGTGTATATTTCAATATTTACCTGATGAAATCGACATGTTATTTTACTGCGACGAACCTTGAAAAATATTTACAGTGGATTAAAACATCATTAATATTTTTTTTCAGAGGCTCAATGCCTGTGCTTCCGGGGGTCTCTATGGTAACAAATACCAGCATAATATCGAAGTTTTTAAAAACACGAGGTCTTTTTACAGTACACGTGCAGTGAAGAGGTTCCCCGTAGAGTTTCACAATAACAATACAAAGTAGGTTCTTTTATGAGTGCCAAGTTAACGTGGGAATTTAATGATCAGATGTCTATCTTCGCTTGGTCAGTTTTATCCTTATGTTGTGCTTTTATGAAATACACATGTCCATTATATTCATGTATAAACTATGTCTATTATCGAATATTCTCTGCTGTCTGCTTTCTGCTGTGATATTTAATAATAGCAGACGATTTCTCCAAGATAGCATAAAATCTGATAAAAGTCTGCTAGAGTATATGTGAGATAATATGTGGAGTCATAATAATCATTATAATTACGGTCTTGCCACACGCTTCAACCCTTCATGACCACTTGTGATCATGAGTTTGTGTTGTTTATACTCACAACGTTATCTGAATTGTTTAAAACAATAGAATATTATCTCGTGCGTGCAACTCTGTTTGCCAAAATAAGATATTGTGTTTGCCAAAATAAGACTGTTTGTGTTTAGACTCTTATCTTTCCTTGCCATTTTATCTTACTATAATAACATTCGAGATAACATTCACCCTTGTATTAATAATACCTTAATACTGTATGTGTATGTGGAATTTTTTAGTTCATTTCTTGGCACCTGCTAGTCTACTAGCTTGTGCATGAATGCATTAATATTTGGCCATTATATTATAAACACACTCATGGCATTTTCTTGTGTTGTTTTATCAAGAAAGAAATATCAATGGTTAACCAATAATAATATTTATCGAAAACCCTGGGTATGAGATTGTCCTGTAATACTTCATAAGATTACATTACATTACATTAAGTCACATAACATAACATAACATCACATTACATTACATTAGACTAGCTGAACTGATTATGTTTTAAAAACATAATCAGTTCAGCTTTGTAGTCTAATGTAATGTAATGTAATGTTATGTTATGTGACTTAATGTAATGTAATGTAATCTTATGAAGTATTACAGGACAATCTCATACCCAGGGTTTTCGATAAATATTATTATTGGTTAACCATTGATATTATTAGAAGTTTGGTGTTGATTACCCCTAAAGGAATTGAAATGGTATCTTTCCTTTTGAAGTAAATACCCCGATGCTTCCAAAACATCAAAGTGAATGTGACTTGGAGCCACCGTACCAAAAAGCATATTTTGAAAATCAATTTGGAGCAAAGTCAATTGGTGAACCAAGTTGGAAGCCTCATATAAGAAATGCTTTGGACTGTCCAAACTGTCAAGAACATTCACAAAAGTGAGTTACGTCCAGTTCCAGTATATCTTAAGTGATAAAAGTGGTGTACTGCATATGTAATGTAGAAATATATATTGGATATGCTAAAAAGTCTGGTCTACTGCTGAACTGCTAAAGACAATATTTTTTTCATACTGTTCATCTTACAATATTGTACTTTCTGACTAGCACTCTTCGATTGACACTAAAGATGACCACCATTCAGACTGTCAAAATGCCAGTTATAACCAACAGTCTTTCTCAAGACACCAACAACTTAGACAATTCAACTGATATTCCTATATTCAAACCATTTACTTAATTATTAAAGTGTACTTTCTCTTCAAAGGGGAGGGAATGGTTTGGATTGGTTTTCCAGTATCAGATGCCCAGAGCCAGAGAATGGTAAACAACCTACTTTTGAAAAAAAGACACCAACTGAAGGTACGATGGCTACATCATCACAATTCTTTTATATACACTTGTACATATGTATATTTTTCAATTCAATATTCTTGTTATGACATTTAGAACACATTTGTTGTCAAGTTAACAAAGAGAAGCAATCCACTTGCAAAGAAAGAGGGGAAGAACAAGATAGCTGCAGGATCTATGAGAAATCCTTAGAGCATAAAATGGGAAGACGGAAAAAAGGTGATGACAAAGTCGAAGCAAAAGATGATTTTTCAAAACCCAAAGATCACATTGTGATTAGGTGGTTTAATGTTTTGAGTGATAGGACAGTCATTTGAAAGAACACCAAAAGGCTGTTTTCTTTCCAAAAAAGATAATTCTGCCTGGTTAGAGCACATTCACCAAACCAATCATAAGATTGTGTGGAAAAATTCTGAAATTATTACCACCAATCCACAGTGATTGATTTTTTATAATCACACGGGATATGGTTGCTCTATTTATCCAATTCAAAAAAAATTATATGTGAACCAACATTTTCAGATTGTTCACCCCTGATTCAGATACTAGATAGGAGTGTTGAAATGTCAGTGTGTGAATTGTAACTTGTAAAGTTCCAGCCAGGTAACGTCAAACTTATTGTCTGTGATATTCCACAATTACACACACTGTTTGTTAAACTCATAGATACTGTGAATATATATCTATTAAATTTAATTCTCCACTCTTGATTCATCCTGTTTCTATAGTTCAAGATGTTAGAAATGGAATAAATCGAAGAGCTCCTGGTGACAAGAATTATTTTACTGTAGAGTATGAAAGAGGATTCCATAACCTTGGAAGTACACTACCTGTGGTCAACTTTGGGTAAATTGTAAACCATAATTGCTGTAATTTACAATGTATAAGATTAAGCTTTGTGTTTATGGTTCTCTTTCCCCAGTATTCCTTTTCAAGCTTGGTAATTGAAAAAGTTTCATATGTGAGGTATCTTGGCTATCGATATTCCCGGGCGGAAAGCATAATTCATGAAGAATAAAGATCCCAACTCAATATTTTTAAATGCAATGCCATAATCAAGAAACAAGTCAAAACAATTAAAACATGTTACTTTACTGACGTTTTCTTGCAAAACGTGTTGTGAGATAATTGTTGTTCAATTTAAGAGTCAAAACAAATTTCATATTTCTGCACACCATGTCCAGCTATTATTCGCTTAGTATATCAATGTATTTCAAATGTATACAGTACTTCTAATCAACTTCACACTAATGATGTTCTCCTGGGTTCAAACCATTTACTTTACACTGCTAATGTTTGTTGCTTGTTGATTTTATTTCCCCAGGTCATTGAAGACAGTTCCAGACACATTCATCCCACTTACAAAATTACCACTTCAACCTAGGTATTACACTTTGGGATTATACACCTAGTCTGGTACTTTTCATGAGACAGATTTCTTTAATATATGACCATAAAGTAGAGTACTTGGGGATACTAGTAACTTAGAAACTGGCCTCCACGATAATGTTTCATGTTACAATCTAACATCCAATTCAAACCATCCAACGGGTGTGCTGTTAACGGGCAGTTCACAAAATGTTCTGCTTTTTCTCCTGATTTTTTACACATCCTTCTCCCTCACACAAGACTAACCCGGCCACCCCACCCCCAAAACATATTTTGTGAAGAACCCCTTAAGATCATGTTGGATGAATAATCTGCTTGGATATGTGTCACATCTCACTCTCAAATGTTTACATCTTTAAGGGTCTCTTTCCATATGAAAGAAAAGATAGAAGAAAAGGCTAAGGAGATTAATGAAGTGAAGAAGTTGGATATTTGGAGACCTGCTGATCCATTACATTAGGTCGTATTTTTTAGCTAGTACATGTGTTAAAATGGTAGTGTAGTTATCGTACTGTAAATAGTATTTGAAACATTTATTTGTTTTACATAATACAGGTATATACTGTAATGTTTTTGGTAATCATCACAATTCATCAGCACTAATACTGCAGCTATTTAAGTTTCATAAAATATGAATTTGACGTAGTACACTATACAGTTCCAATTGTTCTTGATAATTATTCTCTTGAAACAAGTCAATATTCTTGTAAGTATATATTTGTTATTTATTTTATTAATGGCAATTTTTGTAAGATAGTTTTGAGCTTTTTAAAAAAATTTTAATGTTATTAAAAAATAGTTTAGTTTTAATATAAATATCAGACAATCTTGGATTGTTCTTGTCTATTCTCCATCTTAGTTTTTTTTACATATATGAACAAATATAAACAATATTTATATAAATATAAACTACAACTGTAACACAAATCAACGGTCGTATTTCAATCACCAAGAAATACCTGTGTCTTTAGACCACGCAGTTTGATTTCATTTTGGGACATTTTGAAGATTGCCTATATCAATAAAAGTCTTGGTATTATATTGATTATACAATATACAGGTATATTTATACACAACATATATTTAACAAATAGATTCCCTTTTGCCATTGTCAGACTGTTCAGTTATAGATGCACAGATGACGTCAGAACATGGTAAGAACAAAAAAGTGGCGCACAAGACGGAGTCGAGTCGGTCACTGATGTTCTCACCACGTTCTGACGTCCTCTGTGTATCTAACTGAACAGACAACAAAAAATGGAATCTATTTGTTTTATACAATCAAAACTCCAAAGGTTTATCAAAGTTGTTGGGGCATGAAAAAAGAAAAACACAGCTGCTGATGTGATTTGACGCCATCCATGTATCTGTCCTTTAATAGATCATAGGCAAGAACCAATGAAAATTTGTATATAAGTCACGTGATTCTATAAACTTTTATATTTATGAAATAAAGTTTTACTGTATATACCTTTTAGAACAGAGAGCAACCCTTTCATATATCTCACTGTATTTTTATTTTCTCTAAAATTATGAGGTGAAATCTTTAAATTGTAATCAGGACCATATTTGACAAAATTCTAAAAAATCATTAAAATGATTGAGCTAGATTTAATGAATGATATATAATGCATACTGTATAACACACCAGTGTAGGAAGCCCCCCTGAAATGGGGGGCTCAGCCCCCCTAATAATTAGTGTACACATGTGATGGCTCAAATAAATATCCAATCTTTCTTTTCTTGGATTCCAAGGCGTGCGTTAACTGAAGAAGGTAAATTTAAATTTTCTGTTGAGTGGTACTATGTGTTTATAATTCCCACTAAAATAGTACGGATCTGCAGGTGATTCAGATTCGTTTACTGTTCATTAGCGTCTCAACAACTTATTCTTGATGTATGTTCATACAGCACGTACAGAAAGCCCTTGATCTTGTGTCTGTTGCCAAATAATTTGCGACTGCAAACAGCCGCCGGCAATTATCTGTTCTATCCAAGATTTCTCGGGAATAATGCACCAGACCCCTATAATTTGCACTCTTTGTTAGGCCCCTGCGCACTTATGGTCCCTCTCATTTTTTGGTTTGTTATTGGCAATTGAGAGCCCTTTTTAGACCAAAGATGTATCATAAATTGGTATTTTATAGCCTTCAGAAATCTCTTAAATCTCCCCTCAAAATGTAGGAAATGCCATTTCAGAAACTCTAAATTCAAAATTTTCCAGGGGAGCAAACCCCTGGAAACTCCCAGCAGTTAAACCCCCTAACCAAAAACATCTTCCTATGCCTCTGTAACATAATCTATTAAAAATGCCAAAAATGTTAATTACCACATGTTCTGGTATGTCGTTTGATAAAGACTTGCCAAGCACCATTGCCGTGAGGTATGTCCAGCATCTGGCGGCATTTGGAAAGTTATAACCACCTGTAGTAAATAGCCATTAGTGGTCTAATAAGTAGCCATTAGTGGTCTAATGTAATGCCTAATAATTAGTTATCTTACCAACAGTACATGTACTACAATTCAAAAAAGGTTTCAGGATTCAGGCCAAGACCTGATCACTTCTCCATCTACAATATTGAGCTTCTAGCAAGCTAAACCCAGAGGGACAAACATACTGACAGACATATCACCCACTCACTGGCTCCCGAGTTCAATTGAAACTAATCCTTCGTAGTGGTGTATAGTAACAACCAGTGGATCATAAATGAGATCCAACCTACCCCCTCCTAACAACAGCAGTGGCAAGTTCATTGATGCAAGGTATTGAACACATTCCCCTAAGCCATCACTAGTGAGATTGAATATATTCATTGGATCATGTGCTAGACAGTCAACCCCACATTGACACACAATTGCAGAAGGTTTGAAGCATCTTTTCACCTCATCAATTACACTAAAGGAATAAAACAAAATACATCTTTGTTAGTCTTTGGTTATATCATTTTTATGAGGGTTTTTTAAGTGCATATATGCATACAATGAAAATCCATTAATTATACATTAATGTTATATTATTTCACTCACTTTTTAACAAGTTTTGTAAACAACTTATCATCCATCCCATCCAAGAGAGGTATGTTTAAATTATGGTGTTTTCCCTTTCCTTCACCAATTTCAAAGTAGGAACCTGTCCCTATATTTACAAGGTTTAGCTTTAATAACTAAAACAAACAGTGTGTAGGATGTCTAATGTTTTTACTGATGGCCTTTCGTCACAGTCTCACAGAGTGAAATGCAAAATAAAAAATACTTTATGATCCACTGTCTGGCAAAGGGAGACATATTTCAGCAGTATACAAATCTTTTAGAGCTTATTTGATTACTCATATTTTAGTATAATTATTATGTCTTATAGTTACCTGGAAAAAATCCTGCGCTATATTTATGAAATGAAACTGTAAACACTGATGGAGTATAGAAGAAGGCTTCTTGTACTCCTAAAATAAATATAAAGTGGACAATATTATAAAAAGTCATACTCCAATGACTTATTTATAGTTAAATAAGTATATAAAAAATATTTTATAGTTACACTACTATTATTGCAATAGTTTTCTAATATGACAATATGCTTGTTTACACTAATTTTGTATTACATACTCTTATGTTGGCATTATACACTCTCTGGTAAGAGGGACCTTAGGTAGATAAGTATCTTGTTCTGTTTTGGCAGTACACCAACCTTTTAGAATTTTAGACTTGTTGTTGTGTGTGTTTCTTTGCATGTCTGTGCGCATGTCTATGTGTGTGTGGTATACCTGTCTGTGTGGTCTGTCTGTGTGGTCTGTCTGTCTGTCTATCTATCTGTGTGTGTGGTATGTCTGTCTGTCTGTCTATGTATGCGGTACTGTTTGTCTGTCTGTCCATGTGGTATGTCTGTCTGTCTGTGTGGTATGTCTGTCTGTGTGTATGGTATGTCTGTCTGTTTTTGTGTATTAAAAAAGTAGAGATTATTGCCAAGATTTTTAGTGACAAAATACTGATGTTTCAAATGGAGACCTTCATCAAAGTAAGACCAATTTGTGTATGTTTGTTTGCATGTCTGTCTCTGTGTGGTATGTCTGTCAGTGGATGGTATGTCTGTCTGTCTGTTACCATCGCCATGATGCAAATCCAGGTCTATGTACAAAATTCTAGGAAAACATTCTTTTAGCTTCAGTACACCAAGCACAATATCATTTACATAGCAAAATCCAGCTGCTTCATCCCTGTAAAAAATTGAAAACAAACTGAAATGGACATTCAAGTTAACCATGTAAGGCCTGAAACTAACACCCAAAATGTCTCGATGATGGTCATCTTTGGCTTAGCCAGATTGGAGTCAGCATTACAGTTACATATAAAGTTAACTGTAGACTATTAGTCTGTTCATTACCTATGGGCATGATGCCATCCCCCTGACCAATTGATTGCAATCGAATGAGATTCGTTTTTCAGACACTCAACTGCTTTAAGAGTACCACCAGCCACCATGCAAATACATTCAAAAATACCATCAAATGCTGGACAATCGTAACCTTAACAGGATAAGTAAGAAGTAATATTACGGTATGTTATTAGAAGATAGCGTACTGTGTTATTTCAATGTATGGCCATTAAAATTAGTATCTATTTTTAGTCTGGTCTTAATAACTGTTGTCTGGAGGTGTGTCTTTACAGGGAGGTGTCTGTTGCAGAGAATTAGTGTCACTTCACTGACCACTCTATTCACTAAGATTAAGAATACACACCAATGCCAAATTCCAATAAACTGTTGTCATCATCTGCAGTACAACCAGCATTTTGAAGACATTTGACGTATTCTCCAGAATGAAAAAGTGCCAAATCGTTGGGTGTAGCTGGTTGGGGTTCCACAATGCTTAAAACAAAAAAATATTTGTAAATAATTATCCACCAACACCCACCACTGCACCAACCCCCCACCCTCACTACTACCACACCACAAAATAAGTACAAGGTTTTCAAAATTCAGGAGGAAAGACACGCTTTTAGGCCTTGGTAATTCTTTAGTCATGGTAATTAAGATATGACTACATAAAACAAAATTACATAACTTTTTATCTTAAAGTGATTCTCACTCTATGTTAACTACAATTTTTACTTTTTAGTCGTTTAAAAAAGTCATTAATACCTGATATTATTCATATGAAGTAGTCCGTATGCCTCAATTAAAGAATGAACTAGGCTTGCCTAGAAATTGACAATGTTGTTCACAAAATAACGAATACGAATTATTAATTATTATTACGAATTACCATAAATACGACATACAAAAACTTGCGTTGAAAGTTGAAACAACACAAGACCAAGTCAGTAAATTATATTATAAATGCAATAATATAAACAAATTCCATGTTTTTACAAAACTTCTGGTACATAACTGACTACACTATCACTTACCCGTTTTCGATACTTCGGTAATCTGTTGCACTGGTCGATAAACTCTTCAGAATAAACATAAGCAACTTTCCTAACGCCCGCCATTTTGTCCTTCTTCTTCGAAAATGCGCGGGAACCAGTTTTGTCGACGTCGTACGAGGGGCTTACGAGAGAATTACGATGGTGTAATTAATTTTTTGGTTTTACTATAACTCTATTTCTGAACCTCTTTTATCTCAGTCAGTCGTGGCAGATCCAGACGCTATTAAGATCCGTTCGCACCTTTCCATTTGGGTTATTTCAAAAACGATTTCGGAACGGAGGGCGTTTATTAGAGAGGGGTGTCTATTACAAATTTCTATGAGTTGAGCAATCCCTAAATAAAACTAGAGGGGCCGGCACTAGCTGGGGTACGAATTTGCGAACGACGCCATTTTGGGCACTTCTTGGTTCCTGGCCTTTTTCTGCAATTCGAGACCTTCGCGGTCAAAAACAAGGAATCGTAAATTCTACAATTATTGCGTTTCTTTTTCACTGTTTGGAAATTAAGTCTGTTCTTCTATTGTTACTTGGACCATTTTCTGCTGAGTAAAAGATCAAAATGATTGCTTTAATATGAAATATAAAATTGCTCCCCAATAGTATCCAAAATGGCAGCCTTGATTTGGTTCCCCGCAGATAACTTAAATCAGGCCCCAGTTTTAATTATGATCTCCATGGATTATGAATGAGTATGAAAGTATTACCTTATCATTAACTTATTATTATATTATTAAGCAGCTCTCCATCCAAACGAAAAATTTTCATCTCATGATACTGAACACTCCTTATAACTTGGGAGAAAGTATTAAAAAGCGAGGGCGCAGCTTTTTACTATCTAAAGTTAAAACGGAGAAGTTCAAACGAGACACTTCTATTTATTATTAATATTATTATTATTATTATATGGATGGCAAAACTACTGCATTCTGATTGGTTGAGAGTACAATTATTTTATTTAAGATTGTACTGAAGTACAAAATGTTTTATTGTCTTGTTTGGAAGAACTTTTAAAATGATAAAGTAACTTCTTTTGAAGATTTTCGTTTCTTTGCTTTCTTTTTGAGATATATCAGTTTGTTTGATATGCAAATGTCTGGAATTTCGTCAACATGCATAATGACTTATTGGAGAAATGTGTATATCACTTTCATTCTCGAACGAAATCCTTTAAAATCAAGAAGTTTGGTGTTGTGGGAGAAACGCACACACGTGCTATTCACACTTTAGTGTTTTTATTTCATGAACGCAAGATATATAACATTCTCTGATAACTCATTATGCATGTGTGTCTAAATTCCAGATATTTGCATATCAAACAAACTGATATATCTGAGGTGTGGGGCACTTAATATGTTTTCCCAAAACAAACAAAATTGGGGATTTTTGGCACAATATTCAAATATCACGAGTAGTATAAATCCTTAATTGTACGAGCAATATCATATAATTACCTAACTATTCGCAACAATGACAATCTTTTAGATAAACTAGTTTAGTTACTCTATTTCTGTACAGTCCGCCCACCTGAAAAATAATTATTATCTCAGTTATTTCCAACTGTTCATGATAAAACAACAATAGGATTTTTACATTGATTTTATCACAGCAGACAGACTCTCTCGCCTGGGTCTTCTGTGATTTCAAAGTAATAAAAATAATATATTGGGAGGTGAGATTTCACGTTCGGTAGAGTCGTTTTTGATAGTAGATTTTTCCTCTGCCTCGTCGTCTTGCGTTTTGTTCAGATAAATTCAATCAATTAGTATATTTATTTCAATCAATTAGTATATTCTATAAAACGGATTAAATTGGTCTAGAGAATAACAGCATCATGGTGAGAATATAACTACGTGTAATACAAAAATCCGTGTCAGTTTTAGACGCCGCTGTATAGCCGTCTTTCACAATGGCGAACAATTTAAATATTCTTTATGTGCATCATTATAATTAGCCTTTAGGGCCTTATTTGTGTGTTAGCAATTCCAAAGAATCTTTCCTTCCAACGAGGTTGTAAAGGCTAATTTAGATGCACATAAAATAATATTAAGTTGGCAGCCATTATAGTAGAGGTCTAGTATTACAGTGTGTATCCAAAAAAACAACCTTAGAAAATGAATTATTTAGCATTCTTTTAAAAATTACTTTAAATGAACTTGTGTTCATAGCTCGACACTTTTATATCAAACCACAACTTATTTTTAATAACAAATTATTCATTAACAAACAAATAAATGGATATTGAAATGAATAACGCTTGCCTTCCTGCGCGAAGTAATATATCGTCATAGATCAAATCTAGCTACATTTTAGTATAAAATAACCGGAAGTAAATGAGCGACAACACGCTATCTGATTGATTACTGAGCTCAAAAACCGTGCATTACAACTCAATAAAGCATAAGCTGACGTGTTCTTCGCGTAGATTTTGTCGTTTTTGACGGATTTTAAGTAATTTAAATCACAAAAGGAAGTCAAAGAATACCTGGATACAAGGCTAATCAAGGACACAACAGAATGTTTTAATTGCAACGTCGAGTGCATTTTCATTGCTAAAATCGCCAACGTGTTTTCGACAAAGGCTTCCTAGCAACGCACATAGCAACGCCTCTTACAACAGGCAAATCTCCATTTTTCATGTCTTTATTGTTAATTTAATGGTGTTCTTTTATAAAAGAAATAAGAGAAGCTAGTAAAACATTCGGCTATCTCTCGTGCCATTATAACTCGATAATCACACGCGACACGTTTTTTATTTCTTAAGTATAAAATTTAATAAAATGCTAAAAAGTATATATTATCCAAAATACGTCTGGAATATGGGAATTCAATGTTTGAATGTTTTCTTTGATGGTCAACTTGCTAATATTGTTATTCAGTAATAATCATATCTTTATTATTCCTGCAAATATGGATCAGCTAATACAAAGTAAAATGGCTGGTGTTAACCCAAGTACAGATGTAATGCTATATATGTTCTTTGTTTCAGGTTAACATTCGTTTAATATACATGACCCCATTACGTTACATAGACCATTATAACACACTATCCTATGTGTTATTCTCTATATTTTGTTTCACATAGTACAGTGTGTATATTCGTGTTATATACAGTACATCTCTACAGTTCTAGGAATGGTATATTGGTGGAGGAATGTTCTGTACAGTACTACATGATTAAGGAATTATAATAATGCCACCCAAGGGTATCATTTTCGATGCCCCCATATTTGTCCCCAGGGCTTTTCCAGTGAATGGATCGCGTGGTATTGGGCAGCCATGGTTACATAGCGGATACTTGCAGGTGTCGACAAGTCTTGAGCGACAATGAATGAACGATCTGTTTGTGGAAGACATTGAATAGTTTTGACTGTCTTTAATGAGCCAGCAATTTATCGCGTCGTCCAGAGTGTATGTATTCACTTTCACTGACAGCCAGTTGCTAAAAGAAGCAAAGAATATGAAAAGTGAATTGTCATAAAAGTTTAGTATTTGAGGACTGCTTTGTCGGAACACGCGTGCGTAACCTACCATGAGATTGCGTGTGAAAATTCCAAAATTATTACCACTAATCCGCGGTAGACGTTGTAGGCTTGGCATATCAATAGCGGTTTATTACCAGAAGCTTATTTGCATCTTGTTAATAGATAACGTCATCATCGGTTTTATGAGGGTATAAATAGGGATCCTAGATTGGAGTGTCGAAACGTTGGGTCATCAGTCATGGACAGTAACTTTTAAGTTATGTTCAAAAAACGTTTTAAAGCCAGAATAGCGCGAAACTATGTCTGACTCTAAGTACTTGTGTATTACTGTTTCATTATTAAACGAGATTTGTGAAGATTGTACTTTGATTTTTGTCCAACCAATAGGATTATGTGGTAACTAAAATGTTTACACTATTTATAATTTCGGAAAAACTGAAAACTATTTGTTGCAGGATTAGTACAAAGGTTGGTATCTTGCATAATATTAGGGTGATGGTTAGTATAAGGGTTTGATTTTGGGTTAGGGTTATTTTTCAAACCTTTCTATTAAACCTCGCCCTAATATTAACCTTCATACTAACCTTCCTACTAACCCTCGAACAACTAGCGCAAGCATGTAGTTTTTTCAATCATGTCTAAACTGATGTAATTACTCTGGAGAAGAGAGACTTACCTTTTTGTTAAGATGCCATGTGAGATACAGGCAGGAAGGAAGATGGCACTACGACATAAATAGATGGTAGAAATAGCATTAATAATCATTCAAAAAGTATTAATTAATCATTAAAATGCATATTAGTTTTTCATTGATTTGAATATAGAGATTAGGAAATGTGATCCAGTTCACCAGCAAGTTTCCTACAGGTTTTCATTTGGTATCAAAATTCATGCATGTGATGTGGTATACGTTCATGGAATGGCTAGGATAATTCACGAATTATTAATGAGTTTGAGACGTTACCTTACAGATACACTTCTGAATGATTGTTTCATATTTCTAGCTAACTTGAAGATTTCTTTGATGATCTCTGGTCCACTTTTCATTCCAGTTGCTGGATTTTGCGCAATCACTTGTGTTTGGTCATATTGCCATTGGAAAATAAACAAAGGACCTAAGAAAAGCAATGGAGATGATGAAGATTCAAATAAAAAAACATTATTTTGTCAGAGTGAGATGAAGGACCTTCGGTAGAGTGAGATGAATGACCTTCGGTAGAGAGTAAGATGAATGAGCTTGCATCGCGCGCTCCTCAAAACGAGGGCGTCTCGTCCCTATACTATTGCGGTAGTACATTGACCTTTGAATTCAAATCCTACGAAAACATAAATCTTTCAAACTTACTTTTCAATGTTCGATAGACATTGTGACCAAAATAACATCGCCATTGTGCACCAACAAATTCTTGAGCACATTTCTTTGGAACAACTCCTTTCCAATACCTGGAAATAGAAGAAAGTGAAGTGAGATGTAATCTAAAATGGAGTGGAGACATTGAGCGATGTGGCGTGAAGTGGAGTATAACGAAGGGGGTAGAGTGGAGTAGAGTGAAATAGAGTAAAGTGGAGTAGAGTGGAGTAGAGTGGGGTATAATGAAGTGGGGTAGAATAGAGTAGAGTGGAGTAGAGTGAAATAGAGTAAAGTGGAGTAGAGTGGAGTATAATGAAGTAGAGTAGAATGGAGTAGAGTAAAGTGAAATCGTGTAAAGTGGAGTAAGGTGGAGTGCAGTAGAAGACACATTGAGTACTGACTTACCCCATTCCTTTTATAATGACATCAGAAGCTTTATCACAGTGCTTTGGGTTAGTCTTACACTTTATCAAATCTTCATTTTTTCCTTCCAGGTACCAGCCTGAATCGGAGAGCCCTCGTACTTTGACGGATGAGCCTGCGGTCAGCATCATTTCAGCAACGCGGTCGATGTTCATTATAACTCCAATACCGCCGGCACTATAAATGCGGAATATTCGAAAGTTTAGCAAAAATAGTTTAAACCCGCGCTTTCTGGGGGGCCCCGCGCTTCTGGGGGCCCGCGCCTTCTCGTTGCTCAATTTTAATTCCACGCGTTCTTTCTAGAAAGCACGGAGCCCGGTAAGTGCGTGAAATACGCACCGGTAAACACGAACTTTTGAAGTCAGGGGACTTTTTAAGGCAGTGAGGAAAGAAGGAAGATAATTTTATCCTATATATCTTTTTCCGTTGGCAAAGTCCAATTTTTCCTTGCCTCAACATTGGCAAGAGCCCCCACGCTGAAAATATGCCTGGGGCCCTACGTAACCTTAATCCAACCCTGCTGAAACTAAAATACTAAACAATCTTTCCGCTTTTTACTTAATTACCAGGATTTTTACTCAGACAAACCTGCTTCCAGCTAAAAGAAGATTCTGGGCATCAACGAGACCTTGAGGTATTAGTTCTTTTATGACTTCGTTAATAATTCTGTAGCCCATGAAGGAAAATGTTCCTAGACGGAAAGGAGACAGATTATTAGGAAGAAAAGAAAGAGGTAAATGAAACTAAAAGAGAAGAAACAGCAAGGAAGGAGTTGCGGCTAATAAAATCAGAATAAACGATTCATGGATGATCGTCAAGCTCCATCTGAGTCTTGATAGCTATATAACAATACCTCCGGATTCCAACATTGAAATATTGCCACTCCACGCGTCACTTGAACAATATGGAACAAGACTAAAGAACAGAAACAGCAAATAAGCACTTTCTACTTTCTCTGTGTCCTTTACATTAAGGAGATATAGAAATAACAGGAGTAAATTTCAAAACAATTGTCGTTTTTCGAGAGGCTAGTGTTTGGGGGCGTCTTGTGTATTTAAAAAAACCCACGCAGTAGACGGTTTAGGGGGCGAAATATCAACCATGGTGGCGGCACACGAAGTTCTGTAAATGACCGTTTAAACTTCAGAAAGGACATTGGCAACAAAAATTAAGTTTGTCTAATATGAAAGAACTCCAAAAATAATAGAATGACACCTTTTACAACTTACAATATTTAAACTTACAATATTTCAATTTGTTTGATATGTAAAGGAGATGGTCTCTGACGTCAGGTGCAGGGTAGAGAATTTTCACTCATTAAAATATTAGTTACAATTCAAGTTTGTTCCACAAATTTTCTTGAAAATGTGAGTATAATAACTCCTCATGATAATGAACGTTGTAAACTAAGCAATCACTGAGATATAAGACATTTTTTAATTAGTGAAAATTATCTAGCCTGCACCTGACGTCAGAGACCATCTCATTTACATATCAAACAAACTGAAATATGTCAAAAACGAAGTAAAATACGGAAAAGTTGTAAAAGGTGTTACTCTATCATTTTACGAGTTCTTTCATTATTAGACAAACTTAATTTTTATTGCCTTAATTTTTATGTCCTTTAAGTAGCACTATGCATTTCGGCAGTCCCAACGTCTGCTAACTGAAACCGAAAAATGGAGATCAAACAGAGAAATGGAAATCAACTTGAAATTCTTGCAATCTCTGACTCTTCATATGTTTCCAACTAGTCCCAATATCTGACTGCTAGTATCCGTTAACGGTATTTATGGTGATATGAAAACGAGATAAAGAATCTTTAAATTGCATTAAAAGGGTGACGCGGCTGTTCTTCCGCCTATGGTAAGACATCATCCTATTGTTTCTAGATTATTAAAATATATTACACATGATTGGCATTCCACCACGTCGGATTTTCCTGCACATCTGGAGATAAAATTCCAGTACCTTAAAAAATAAAAATGTTACATTACAGCTCTTTTTCATCAATTATCATCATTACTATCACCAAGATTACTGAATTAAAATATTTTTAAAAATTTGCCAATGAAACAAGGAATTCAAATCAACGTTGGAGTACTGGATCACTATGAAAGAAAAAAATTCCCAACATTTTTTACCTTGCCTTTTCGCAGGCCAGTAACTTGACGTCATTAATTGTCGCATGGAGGAGTTCATTCGTTGTGCGCATGACTGATCATCGAAACAGTACCAGCCACCTTAAATAAGAGAAATCCTTGTTGAAATTTGTGCATTTAGACATAGAAGCTTTAGTATCAAGACACAACATTCCACCAAAAAGTACAGAATTTAGCCTGAGATAACAGAACCACTTTAAAGACCGTACTTTTAATACACAATACTTCACTGGAGTTTCCGCGCCTCACGTCAAACTTAGCAAATTAGTCGATGCAAACGCTAATACGAACGCAAATGTCACACGAACGCAAATGTCACACGAACGCAAATGTCAACGCAAACACGAACGCAAATGTCAATGCAAACATGAACGCAAATGTCAATGCAAACACGAACGCAAATGTCAACGCAAATTATTCGACGCCAACACGAACGTAAATTAGTCGACGCAAACACGAACGCAAATGTCAACGCAAACACGAACGCAAGACAAACGCGATTCTCAACTCGCAAATTAGTCGACGCAAATGTCAACGCAAGTAAAAACGCAAATGTCAACATAAACATGAACGTGACCGTCATTATCATACGGCTGTTAAATTATGTTATTGACTAGCATACCTTCAAGGAAAATTATCCAATTTTTACTTTTTTGAGAACGTTTGACATAATATCTAAAGACAAAATAACATCGCTCACATTAAATCGTCAAACGACCATAACAAAGCCCCTTGACTGTGTTTTGGAAAGTATCAGAAAAAGACAACCGCGTCATAAACATAAATTGAAGTTATATATATGATATATATATATGTCAATGATAATCAATTCAGTGTAACTGATCACTCATTTTCATGACATGACAATTCAGAGAGGTTTTTGTCGTTTTTTTCATCCGACTACTTACCCAGCAGTCGTCCCATCATTACAAGTGATATTATCGTTCTGAAGAAAACGAAAACGAAGGCTTGAGTTCTCATTGTCATTACAGTTGAGCCACTGCTGAGCTTGAAGTTTAGCTTGACTCGACAAATTACCACACAATATCTGTCTTTCCTTCCATGAAAGTTGCAAAGGAATTGCTGCCACACAAGCGATTGTTGCAAGGAAAAGGGATAGTTGAAGAAGCTAAAGAACAGAGGGGAGAAATGTGTAAACGCCGATAACAATTTACGAGTATCTTGTCAATGATTACAAGCACACGAGTCATTAAGGTATTACTAGAAAACAAACTAAAACCGTTATCTTGAGATCCTTGATTTTATTTACTTGTTTAATTTATAGAAAAAATTCTACTTTAAAATCGGAGTTTTAGAGCAGGCTGCGCAAGCTTTTGAAACAGGAACTAATTCGCGCGCGGTAAACGCCTGTGAGAAAAGCTTGCATGACATGAAAGCGAAGCGAACAAAAGGACCGGCTGGTTTTGTCAATTGACCGGCGAAGGTGAAACGTTTTAGCGGCAAAAAGGTATATTTTGAGTGTTGACCAGTTACGAAATAAAGACAATGCCGGACTATTGTGCATTGGATGAAAAGCCATCAGTAGTGAAAAGTCTCTCTTCATTGGTAATTTTCTTAATGAGTGGCGTTTCAATTCAAACTAGACATTCAAGACGCAACATAGTTTGGCTGTCGCGGTTAGTTTACGTTAACTGCCCGCATGCACTGCCCGGATTTCAATGGCAGTTATCAGGCAATGGAATATTGACGCAACTAAGCGCAAAATTACAGAACATACAGGAACATGAACTACGAAATAAGAAGGAACTGATTACGATATATGGCAATGTGAAAAGGTGAGCTGCCAAGATTTTTAGTAACGAAATACTGACGTTTTGAGCGGAGCCCTTCGTCAGAGTAGACTCTGCTCGAAACGTCAGAATTTCGTTACTAAAAATCTTGGCAGTTTACCACCTTTTCACTTTGCTATATATCCAAAACACTGTCTACGCAGCACTCTACTTTTTGATTGATATAGCAAGCTGCAGGGCTAGCCGCTGAATTATCGGACTCTCTGGTACAGTGATAGTTATTTCTACTTGATGTTATTTACTTGATTCTTCACTATGACTATCGACTTCATGTTTACAAAGCCCAAACTCCAAAGTGTTTCCGAAACAAATATCAAATATCTCTAAACAAACCAAAGAACGCACAAACCACACTATGTAACATGAAGAGTTTTCATGAGTGATTTCGGGCCCACCGATATAACTCAACGAATCATAGTCTTAACGAAGCATTAACTTGAGCAGCATTTGCGACTCAAGTGCGTTACGCTAGCTACAACTAACCAGAACACAAACCTTTTGCGTTAGCACCATCGTTATTTTCAAAGAGATGAATAATGGACAAATGAGGATGACTTGACGATAGTAGGCACTGCAAAAGGGCTCTGCTGGTGTACAACTGTAGCTGAACTTGACTACGGCCGCCGTCACTCTGTGCCGCTCTCTGAAGTAATCGTTACTGCTGCACGATAGCGAAACATTAACAGCGGCGTCTACGCGGGTGTAAATAGCTTAACACAATTGTATCCGATAGCTAAAACTAATCAGGATAAAATGCGGAGCGTGTTTCGTTCATTAAGTTTAATATCCCACCGTGCAATTTGAAAGTAAGATTAATTAGCGGCAAAGGAAAAACAGTGTCACCGTAATGAGGATAATTAACGTGCACCGCAAAGAGGTTAATAGACAGAAGAAAGACTCGCGCGCAGATCTCGTTTCAGTAATTACGCGGCAAGTTGTGGAAACAGCAGGGTATTTTGTGTGTGCGCGTTTCATGATTGCTTAATCAAAAGTCAATATTGACGTTGCACACAAACAAATCGTCAACAACGTTTACTTGTTGCACAAATAATAAGCAAACATAGAAATAGCGCAGTAAGACAATCACAATGGGGAACGCGATCTTGTGCAAGAAGAGAGTTCTTCGTGTAAAACAAAGTGAGAACGAGCGCCAAGTGTACCTCTAATACCTCTCGTTTTACAGACAAAAGCGATTCAAAGCGGCATTTTAACGGCTTACGGACACGACGTAAATTCAATGCGCCTCGACTAAGCTGTTACTTGTACTTAACGTTTAAGCTGATTAAATAGAGAATCATCCCGTTCGAGACAGAAGCTTTTGGAGGTTGAAAAAACATACATTTAAATCAAATTCAAATGAAACTCTAACTAAAAGGGTTGGCGTACTGCCGACATACACTGTGTAGGATGTCTAACTTTTTGACGGCGAAGGTTCTTCGTCAGATAATTGAAAAGCAAAACGACATTAATTCAGTTACCTATGTGTTAATATACACACTGCTGTAGTGAATGTGGGAGAGCTTGGAGTAGACAGACGATGGCCGATCGTCAAGCTCGTATCCTCAGAAAAATTATTCTGAGTCCCGGACAGGAATCGAACCTGTAAAATGTCTGTTTTTGACTACATGTTATTTCTTATATAGTACAAGAATATCTAATAGTCTACAGGCCAATGCAAAGTCACTCGTTTTACCCTTATTAATAGCTTCGTTTGTCAGTTGGGTAATTGATTTCAATTAAATCCGCTTGGTCGGTGGTTCAAAGATCTATTTGCCGTAAAAGATTATAATTGAATGGAAAAACACCGCCCACGTTAAATCAACTATATATCCAAGACCACATCTACGTCAACAAGTTAACCTGCTTAAAAAATCTATCCTGTTTGATAAACAAATAGATTACAGCGAGAAGTATTCTTGTTCTTTCCGTATTCTCGAGGAGAAGAAACACGGAAGACGGCCACACACACCTGACGGCTCTTCTATGTCTAGTTTGCTGACAGTCTCTGTCAAACAAAATCAGACAAATAGATTTTTGAATACTCTACACTAAACTGTATTCAGATGTTTGGAGACTGAGATATATTTGAGAGTGAGAGAGAATGTGCATGTGTGTACAGGAGTATCAGTCAATACATATATTATATTGCTTTTCACGCGAGAGCCGAATTAAATAACATTCGTTATTTACTTTTAGTTAATCATTTACATTTGATTAATCGTGTCGAAAAATTTATTTACATGTTAGTATTATTTACAAATGATCATATATTTTACAGAAAAATATAGTTATGAGCAACTGAGTCAGCTGAGATGTGGCAAGTGTCTCTTAAATGACGAACTTAGACTATGCTTAGACTTGAAGTTTTGTATCTATACTAATTTAGTGTGAAAGAGAGAGAGCGCACTAAACCGACGAGCGGCATATGTGTTATTTTAAAATAAATAAATCGTTCGACTTTAGCTGCTTAATTGAGCTACAAGTTAGATGAAACGATCAGCAGAAAACTCTCAAAAAAATTCACTTGCAATTTGAATTATTCAGCGATATTGTTAACCAGAATATTTTAATTGAAGGTAGGTTGAAAACATGAAATTAAAATATCCACTGCTTTTCTTTGGTTATTTGGATGGATTTCATCAAAATGACGCGTTCTGCGTCGGGATAAAACTTATTATTCATAACATCAGGCTGGGGGAGAATTCAGTATAATTAATTTGCAAGTGTAAATAGAAATGCAAATGTCTATTGTGGTTTTAGCCTGATGACAGGATGTTATGAATTGATCAAATAAGTTTTATCCCGACGCAGAACGCGTTATTTTGATGCGCAGTCGACTATACGAACTGGCTTATTGGCAAGAGCCTTGTCAACCTGAGCCTCGTAACAAGGTTGGACCTAGAGTGCTGCCTTACGCAGGCAGTGTTTTTGGTATGCAGCAAAGTAAAAAGGTGGTAAACTGCCGAGATTTTTAGGAACGAAATACCGATACTAGTTCGTCATAGTTGGGTGTAGTCACGTCAAGGCGGCTGTTAGGGATAAAATACTATCGATTCTGAAAGACCAATTTTCCTTTGACAAGTTCTACTTGCTCATGTGCACGATGAAACTAGTTTAGTTATAGTGAACTCTCTCTCTAAGCGGACACCACACTCCTCTAAGGCAGACAGCTCTAAGGTGGACACACAATCTTGGCTGCTTCTATATTATTTACTATAATAAAACTCTCTCTAAGGCGGACACCTCTCTAAGGCGGACTACAAATTTGGGCCCGAAGGTGTCCGTCTTAGAGAGAGTTCACTGTATGTAATAGTTTTGATTTTATAATGAAATGCGAAAGAGCATTGAAAGAGCATTGGACTATTGTATAATGCTCCTAAAACATCTTTATTTAAAACGTGCTTGGTGATCTGGACCTACCACGTCTGTCTCGTCAAGTTCTCGTTGTCGACTGTACTTATGCGGACTAATTTTCTTTGCATAAAAGCTGGCATGCGAACCTTGAAGAAGTTTACATGCATGTCAAAGACGAATTTGCCAATTTATGTCGGACACGCGCGATTTGCGATCGTCCAAGATTTGCTCGTATGCATACAGGGGGGGGGGGGGCTTTATTTGGGTTCCTTCTGTGTGCGCTATACAGAAAGAAATGCTAGGTTACGAAGTAGGGTTAGAACTAGAGTTTTTATTTGAGTTATGGTTAGGGTTTTTGTCCCTGTAAAGCTTCTGAACCCGGAGAAAACCACCCTTACGTGTCGACTATGACGTAAGTCTGTCTATTATCTGGCTTTGCTAAACAAAAACACAGATGCCTTTATTTATCGCGAGAATTACTATAATTACGAATTTAATGATAAACTAATTTCTCGCCAAATGGCTTAAGGTGGTGTCATATGTGAATTAGATTAACTATAAGTAAGTTAAAGCAAGCCATTATCGCGATGTTTTTTTATCTAACAAAATATTTACGATGTCATGCCTTATATATATATATATACGTGATCACAAGGGGTATTTTTAGCTCGCATTATTTTCGGCTTGAATATTCAAGTTATTTTGCGGAATTCTGTCTATTTTTAGCAGTCCTAAGTTTCTCTGTCCATTGTGGACTACAATACAGGTTAGAGAAACACCATTTTAGATTTTCTTTAACTAAATCAGGTATTGAAAAGATCCCTCTTTCATAATGGCACCCAAATGATTAGCCTCGTCCGTTTTTTTCTTTGTAACGAAGCTAGAAAGGTTACATGCATATAAAACAATACTTGTTAAAATTAGCAATAAAACGTTGTGGAAACGTCACTTTATTTGAATATGAACATGTTTGAAGGATTGTGACAACTGTTGCACACAAATACACAATACATATTCAGAGTTTCTTATTATTATAACGAATATTTATACAGGATAAATTCCTATATCAGTACAAAAATACTGCTAGTGTTAGGGTCCTCTATCATTAAGAAGACTACATAAAAACCTAAAAAGGTAAAATATTAAAATACATAAGGTAAGCATCGAAGCTTAAAAAAGAAGGATTTAACTTAACACGTAGCTAGTGACAACGGATGTTTTATCATTTTTTATCACCTTCTATTTCTAACTCCTAAGGAGTCGTATCTCTCATCACTTTTTTAAAACCTTTGCTTTGTATTTAAAACTGCGTGTATTAACTTTTGGTGGTCGCTTAATAGGGGTAAAAACAATAGTAGAACTCTCGTCGGGACGGCCAAAAGGTGGTCGTGGCCGCTTAATAGGGATTCGACTGTATGTATTGTACTGCATTGCATTGTACCGGAACACAATTCAATGTCACCACGCCATATTGTAACCACTTGTCCACTTCACAATGTTTAGACACTTGCTATGATATTATACGTCACGCCATATGTCGTCAACGCGGGTCACTCAATCTCTCTCTCACACACCACACCAAGATATGTGCTATAGTTTTCCATAATATGATCAGGAAGAGTGAAGAAAGAGTTAACTTATAAGAGTGTCATAATGGCTTCAAGGTATCAATGAACAATGTTCAATTAGGACTTTTAAGAAACATTATTTCAATGATCATATTGACAGATCATTTCAAAAACCGTCATCTCGCCAAACTTAAGTTAAAAGCTTTACACAGTTAGTGTGAGAGAATCGATATTTAAACTAAAACAGACACAATCCAAAAAATACTTGACGATTGCTGTCTAAAAACTAGAGAACACTATGCTTCTATTACGTCTTTTATATCAAACAAAATGTAGGTATATAACCACCATGAAGTTGAGTGATTTGGCAAAAAAGTCACGATCAAGGCTCAGTAGAAAGTTGTGATCAACGTCGAAACACCTTTCTCGTCAAAAGATTCCTTCACGAGACAGGAGCCGCTCGACTACTTGAAATTTCTCGATTTCATGTAAATATATTAAGCGTTTCTATATGTGGAAATGATTCGTGATCATATTTTTATGACGAGTAGAAATGAATAGAGCATCGCCATATGACGTAAGGGGCCGGGAGGTAGGGGATCAACGTTGTAGTTTAGTTGTAGTGTAAAAACTGTCCTTTCATGAACTTAGCTGTTGTTAGTGGCAGTTAGGACTTGAACAAAAATGAAACAAAATACTAGACTAACCACAAAACCCCCATCAAACCAAAATCGCACGTCTTTCAACCAGATCTGATGCTAATTCGCTCAGCTGGGGCTATTTATTTAAACTTCGCTCTAAAGACATTCATCTCGTTAGAAGTGTCTTCATAGACTTACATAAATAAGGATTATAGAAAAATATGAAATAACAGCCAAAATATGAGCTATGTAAACACTATTATGGTATGTGATTATGTAGTAGACAATAGGATTTCGCATGCAAAGCTAAGACGAGAATCTGTAGTTTTTGCTGGTCATGCAGGGCGTAATTTTCGACGATTTCTTTCTTCTACACTTCTCTCCCCGAATCGTACAATATCGGGACTAGAACTACAATTAATTATTAAGTAAACGTATAGTACAATGCTGTAGAACTTAGTTACATTGCGTGTAACGCTCATAATGTACAAATAAAAATATCTCGGGATGGCAAATGATTATTTAACAACAATGAAACTACGAAATAGAGCCGTACGGCGATTCATGACCAAGAAAAAACAGGATGTCAAACGTTTCTGGGACTGGTCCTTCTTCCAATTTCTCCCTCGGAAATGGCTGAGTAATTCAAACATTTTATGCCCAAAATGGACATGAAAGCGAGTGATTCGAACGGCGGCTCTGTCATATGGTTACCTCATGTTAAACCATAACAGTTATACTATTGTTTAAATCATTAATTATAATTGTAGTGAAGGAACATATCTGGTACGGCAACCTTGTGTTTTTCTTCATATTTTAACATAATACCTACGCAGGACACTACTTTCATATCATGATAAATATACAACTAAATCAAACCGAAATAGTGTTACTATTAGTTTCAAACACTGTTTACAGTAGCTTGACATGAACAAATATTACAAAATAAAACTTACAATTGCCATTGATAATTTCTAAGATCGTTACCGTGACACAGCTCCTGTGAATGTGTGGTTCCAATCGACTGAAATAATTAACGGTTATACCTTGGCCTTTTATTAAGCACCTTCGGTAAATGTTTTTACAAGATCAATTTTGATATTTCCGGATTTATCTTTTGAAGAAACCGATGAATACCTCGGATAAATTCCACTCGATTTATACTCCAGTTAAATTACAACAACTCACCCTCAAGTTAAGAGAATGTTATCACGCCTTTCTCGGCAGACGTCAACCACTATCCAAAAAAGGTGATAAAGTCTATCTGACGGACGGTAATGGCCACATCCTGATTCCATGGTGGTAGATTGAGTTGCTGTGAACCACCGTCCTCTCTTACATGGACATACTCATGTGATTATTAAAAGCACGGTTTTACCAAAACGATTAATGAAAGTAAGCCCCGCACACTGCATGTGTGACTCATTGTCAGCCGTTTTTGTTTAGAGTATAACGAGTGATCTTCGAGTGACCTATATATACGTGTTGTCATGTTGATATTGTTAACCTGATCTCTCTCAAAGAAAAACACATAAACGCGTGATAATAGGATATATTATCTCTCGTATATCACTGACACGTTATCATTGTTACCTGTATTGTCAACAAACAATAACCGTATATATATATATATATATATATATATATATATATCCAATCATCAAACTAAAATCCTCAGAAAATCTTTTTAGCCTGAAATCAGAAGATTACATGCTCGCTCCCTGTCTGGAATATTTTTGGAGGATTTCGAAGCTTGATGGTCGTCCATGTACCGTCTCTCTACCTCAAGCTCCCATATATTCACTACACAATGTGTATTATAACAAAGTCACACGATCTCTGTCTGATACAAGCAGAAATTCTGTTGGACTAGTTAAAACTGAGCTAGTCTATCAACGAAACACTAGGGTTCCGAAACGGTAGATGAGAATGATATTTTAAGAGATCATGTCTCGGCAGTTATAAACCGAGAAAACATTGTATTCCTTCTAGATCTTACTCGACGATATGCGAATGCATGAGGGCTTCACCACTCCTTTCTCCCGGCGTTCGTACATTCTAGACCAGACAGTGTCAACGGCAATTCATTAAACTAATGCAAAATCCTCATTGTTCCTTACTAAGGCTTGTAATGCAAGTTAAAAAGTGTTGTTTTTAGTTTTAAAATACAAATCAAATGAAACTCTAGGTTGCAGTGCGGTGTGCAGTCGAAATAATGCGCGGGTCACTATCGCTCAGTAGAGTACAGTACACTCTGTTTGATCACAAAACATTTGCACAAAATTTGACTTTAGAAATTCGACATTACAAAATGACTATAGGGATTCACTGTCACTGACGAATGGCGGCTTTTTTTACCTCTTTGCTCACTGTTAGACCTCTTAGACAGTATTTCAGCAGTACACCATTGTTTTAGTGTTTTTAATTTGTATTTTAACACCGCCTATACACAGCGCAAACACTTTCACATCAGTGACATCACTACAATGCCTCCTGTGTCGTTGTTTAGGAATTTTTTGACGTAAATGCAGGACAAATCTGTTTTCTTTTTACTCTTAATTATAAATGCTATTCGAGTGAAAATCTCTCGATTACCACGCGAATTGTTTTGCAAAAATACAACATTTTCTCACTTTCGGTAGCAAACGTTATATTTCGTTTGCGAGGCTGTGTAACGAGATATCGTGACAAATGCCGGCGTCAACACACCTTTGTCCTATTTTTAACTGTAAGTTATTTGGACTCATCAGCGAGGGCTATACGTTTGATGAAAGACAAAAGCACGAGAGAGAAATGATTGAGGAAGTCATTTAGGCCTAAATAAACTGCAAATATTACCTGCAGGCGTATAGTACGGTAAGGTACACAACACCCTAACTAGTTTAGTTTAGTAGATTTATCTGCACTCTTTTCAGGTGAACGGAATACCTCAACAGGCTAGAAGCCCAATTGATATGGGTTCCGAGGGCCTACGATTTAAGGTCGTTATCTGAGAAGACTTGCAAAAGCAGCACTTTCTCCTCAATTATTTTTAAGACCCTGAGCGGTGGTCCGACACAGGATATTGGCCTATATAGTAGACCGTAACTTAGTGCCATCAGACTTTGAAATTTTAAGATATTACCAAAAAGTGTGTTTAACTTGTTTTTAACACATATTTTGAGTTTAGATGTTTATGATCTCTCACAATAACAATAATAATCAACCGTATTAGTCGTAAAGATTAACATACGGCAGTAAAAATAACTGAAAAACTGGGGCCTCAAACATGTAGTCCAAACTTGATTATAGTTAACCAGCTGTTGTGGTCTAGTGGTTACTGTCTATGAGTTTTTATTTATTAGAATTTATAATACATATCAATTACAAAGTATTACAAATAAAAATTGAATGTATTAGGGTAAACCAAATACAGAATTCAAGATTCCCTCAAGATTGGTCACCTTTACAAATACAAATAATATATAACATTAATATGAAATCAAAGAATAAGACATAACTAAATTATACGAAACAGAAAAACTACGGATTAAAAGCAACAGGAAAAAGTTCAAAATAATGCTGAGAAAGTAGCCTCTAATGACACGTATTATAGAGTATGGGAGCGAGTTCCAGAGCCAAGTGACACGAACGAAATAAGAACACTTAAAGACATCTGTACGGGCATAAGGTACTATATAAGAGTCACCCGTACTTCTCCAAGAAATGAAACCACATATATATGGCATGTCTACTAAGCCGTAAATCATTTTAAAAAGGAAGACAAGATCTGTGATTTCCATACGCCTACACAAGTTCAAATCCTGAGTCGGACCACCACTCAGGGTCTTAAAAATAATTGAGGAGAAAATAAGACTTTCGGGTCTTCTCAGATAACGATCTTAAATCGTAGGCCCTCAGAACCCCTATCAATTGGTCTTCTAGCCTGTTGAGGTATTCTATTCATCTAAAAGAGTGATAAATATATTAAACTAAACTAAACATTAATATGTCGGTAAAATATTTTGGAAGATGACAATCTAGATCTTGTAGATTCTAAAACTTTGACAGTTAACACCACTCTCGATTCCCCGTGCTGACCATGATAGGTTTATGTCAGGGGATTTCTGGCAGTACAAGTGCAGCGCGGGGTAGATATGATTGCGGATATTTGAAAACTCTTTCCAAAACCAACGCCCACTGTCTCGCATACTAATTTCTCGACATTATTTCAATATCTTTTTCCACATTAATTCTCAACAGGTGCAGAGAGAACGTTAATGAAAAACTCGAGTATTTCTTTTTGGATGATAAACTGAGCGTTCATTATTTATGGCTGGGGCCGCCAACCTTGGGATTTTATCCCAAGATCTTGGGATTTTTTTGAACGAGTTGGGATTTTTCTTGGGATTTTTCCAGAGCAAACATTTTCGGTTTCAAAAAGCTGATTTCAATTTCAATACCCTTAAAAGCGTGTGAATTGGTACTTATGTTCAATTAAAGAAATAGATTTTCTATTTGAAAGCTCTTGTCTCTCGGCTATTTGACTCGGAGAGTGCTCAAACGGCGATAGAGACCTGGGAACTAGTCAGGAAATGAAGCTGAGAACCTCTGGTGTTTTTTGGTATTTTTTGATAAAAAATAGGGAATCTTGGGATTTTTTCAGACCTTTATTGGGATTTTTACGAAACTTGACTTGGCAACACTGATGGGTTGGGTGTCAAATGTTTGGCAATAAAAGGTTGGCGATACAAGATACATTGGGCGATTGTCAAGCTTGTATTCTCAGAAAAATGATTCCCGGACATCGCGGACAAAATGATCCCGGACATCGCGCATGTATCGTCTGTCTACTCCAAACTCTCCCACATTCACTACAGCAGTGTTATATTAGCACATACAAACTATTACCAGTGGCGGATCCAGGGGGGTTCCGAGGGTGCCATGGAACCCCCCTTTCTGAAGCTGAGAATGTTCTTTACGCTCCGTCATAACTTTATATTTTGCTCAAAAGTGCCTTCGAAATGCAGGAAATTCTGTTTTAGAGAGGGGACTGAGAGGGGACTCTTTTCAAAATCCTGGATCAGCCACTGATTACTGATATATAGTGACTGCCGCATAGGCAGTACATATATCAACCGAACCAGTACTCATCATTGTAACCTTAATTCGCTTTCCATCTGAGTCTCGGTGGCTCAATGGTTAGAGCGTCTCACCAGCAATCAGGTTACAGGTTCGATTCCTGTCCGAGACTCAGAATCATTTTTCTGAGGATATGAGCTTGACGATCGTCCATGTATCGTCTGTCTACTCCAAGCTCTCCCACATTCACTACATCAATGTATATATTAACACAAATAAAAGGTTGGGTAAGAGTTTTTGTTGTATTATAAATATATGGGGAACAAATTTTAAAACAAAATAAATAAAATAATATAAATAAAATAATGTCTATGGTTATAATAATAGTGATACAACACAAAACATAGAGCTGCTTGTTCAAAGACAGTGTCAAGTAAAACCTCTTGTTAAATAATATTTTATATAGACATATTCATGTTTATAAACAGTGACATAAACTTGAACTTCCTTAGAATATTGTAATGATCTCATACTATATATATATGAACCAATATTTAACATTATAAATATCAGATATCTAAAGGTTATTATAAGAGCAAGGAGGCGAGATAGTAGGCAAAGGGCCTATATACATATATGATATACATGTATGCAGTATAACATGTATATGCATCTAGTGATGGTTGCGTAGAAGAAAAATTCAGTGTTTGAAAGGTTGGGTAAAAACAATTTTCTGGTTTCAACTTGTTTAATTCTGTTTGGTACCATAACCCCAGCCATAAATAATGAAGGCTCCCTACGATTTCTCAAGAATATGATCTCTTTATTTAGTAAGTCGCTGACGTCATTCGAATTAACGTGAAGGATTAGTTTGACGATGCCGATCAACTACTTTCAGCACGAATTCTCAGTTAATCCGAAAACAAACAGAACTAACTCGGCGTTTTAGCCGACAATGATACCACCGAGACAGCCATGACTGCTGCCAGGATACGAAAGATAATCTTGAGTTCGGGATAAGACAGGAATCTTATGATACGAAGGTCAAAGCATATAGTTACATGAATGTATAAAACAATTAATAAAATTGCACCAAATTATCAGACCCAGTTCTTTGATATTACATACTATATATATACTCTTATACTTTGAGAAATTGTTTGGAAAAGCTGGAAAACACAGATTCTATTATAGAGAGGCTGTTCTTTGTCAAATAGGACATTAGAAAACAGACAACTCTAACATCTTTTCAAAATCATTTAGAACTTCCCTTCTAGTTTTGTAAGATAAATAGTCAACAGTGAGGAACAGTGATTTTGAACTGTCACGCTTCAATATACGGTTCGTCACGTAAATAGTCAGATACCTAGGGTCATTTCTATGGTCAAGTCCTGAAATGAGGCACTTTTACCTAGCCTGAACTCCTTTAGGAAGGATATTAAAAAACAAGATCTCTCCAGCCTTATTATAATGCTGTAATCTTTGTAAATTTATAATTTTACACTCTGTATATATCAGATAAATGTAGAACAGTTTTTACCTGCATGTAAATAATTAAGTATATTAAATAATATCCCAAGTTGGTCTGTTAAGGCGAAATACATAGACACTTCCCAGCAACGCCGTTTAAACTGACATAAGCCAGCTTAGGCCCAACCGAAGTTCATTAGAGGTTTCACACTCCATTTGTTTCAAGTTTTTGTACGGATTTAATTTCATTTGGAGACGGAGACATGTGCAGCAGACGGAAATTACGAGAGAAATTATTATAATTAACAAATATTTCAACAATACTGTCATAACTTCCTCCGTTATATAACTGCTATCAGTGCATGCCAAATATTTGCTAATTAATGGAGGAAAAAAAGGCAGGCGAGGTGATGTTGCGTGCACGTATTTGTAGCAATCATTATAAAGTAATGTGTTGCGTATACTGTATTTATTATAAGTAATACCATGACTTGAGGGAAATTAGCGATTAAATTGCCCGCCGCCGAGGGAAGATTTGTGAAAGTCTGAGGGCGAAGCCCGAGGACTTTTACAAATCTTCCCGAGGCGAAGGGCAATTTAATCGCTAATTTCCCGACAAGTCATGGTATCAGTTTGTAATATTATAATCGCCGAGGAAAACTCAGGGAAGTATGCTGAGATAAGTTTAGGTGTTTGATTTTGTATGGTTCAGTGAAGTTGTTTACGAGTTTTATTACTATTGATTGAAGTAATTATACCTTTGGGAGATGCTTTGTGTTTGTGAGATATGCAAGTTCTACGACTATCTATAATATTATATCTATAATAGATATGCAAGCGGGAAATTTAGTAAAAGAGAAAAGATTTCTTTGTCTACTAATTTTCCCCTGCATGGTTGATGAGGGAAAATTAGTAGACAAAGAAATCTTTTGTTTTCTACTAAATTTCCCGGGGAAATTTAGAAGACAAAGGCGTATGCATGGTAATGAGGAAAATACAAGGTTTACATTCCCGGAGAGAACAAAAGAATCCGAGGCGATCATGGTATTATTCCAATAAACGCCTCTCTACGAATAATATAATATATACACAAAAAGTACAAAACAAAAATTTGTTAGTGTTTAAATTTTGTTGTTGTTGTTGGGCGTTTATTTCAAAAGTGAGTTCGGATCGAGGGAGGGTTTATTAGAGGGAGGCGTTTATTAGAGACAGGCGTTTATTAGAGACAGGCGTTTATTAGAGACAGGCGTCTATTTCGAAATTCCATATTATAACCTTAAAAATACAAAATATCCAAACAATTTCACACAATGCAGTTAAAATATATAGAAATATGATCGTCCATTCCATGATGGTATCATCGTCCATTCTGATGGTTTGTCTGGAGGCTTGGCCATTGAATCGCAATGACGGTGTGGTTTATTACCAGAAGCTTATTTGCATCTTACTAATAGATAACGTCATCATCGGTTCTATGAGGGTATAAATAGGGATCCTAACTTTACAACAATCACCCCTGATGAAGACACTAGATTGGAGTGTCGAAACGTTGGATCATGGGCATTACATTTTAAGTTACGTTCAAAAAAAAAAAAAGTTTAAAACCAGAGTAGCGTCAAACTAAGTCTCGCATTCTAGGTTATAATATGGAATTTCGAAATAAACGCCCCTCTCTAATAAACGCCCCTTTCCGAACTCATTTTTGAAATAAACGTAGAATTCATTTTTTACGCACGTAGAATTATTATATAAATGGGGGTGCCAAAGATCTAGGATTTAAGGTCGTTATCCGAGAAGACCCGAAAGTCTTACCATTTGCTGGTGTTTTTTCAAAGGCAGCACTTTCTTCTCAATTATTTTATAAGACCCTGAGTGTAGGTCCGACCCAGGATTTGAACCCGTGTCTCCCAACTCATAGACATGTGTGGTAACCACTAGAATACAACAGCTGGATAAGTAGTAAACAGCTGGTAAAAGACCCTGCGTGGTGGTCGGACCAGGATCTTATAGACATGTGTGGTAACCACTTGACCATAACAGCTGGCACTAATGAGATCGTAATGTATTAATTACTATAACAACTAACAACTTCGAATTCAACATTATTCATGGCCATTGAAGGTCAGTGTGTATTGATCACGAATGTTCCTTGACATAGAGTAGTATACTTTCGTAGGTCCACCCGAAGTAGTATGTCCAACGTTAAGGACCTTCACTCAAAACGTTAGACACACTATTTTGGCAGTACACCAACCTTTCAGTTTTCGATGTGAATGGTTGTTTACAACTCTAGCTCACTGGCAACTTGGTGGCAGCCAAAAAGGTGGAATTTCTTAACAAGGTTTGGCAAACGCAAGAGCTCGCATGCTTAATTAAATTATATAGCTCGTTGGAACATAAACGCGCATGCGTACCCCCCGCCACTATAAGTACATGTCGTCTGCGGATGATACCATTTCAAATATTCACCGCCACGCACATGCTCAAGTTAAAAATACCTTCTAGCACTCGCTAAATTTTTCTCGATCATTAACTATGTAGCCTCCTCGACCTCCACAGGCAACTCTGGGTCTTTCCAAACGGCGGCTTTCAACAATATTTTGGCTGCGATCTTGTTTTTGGCCGAGCATGAAGGGACATTCCCCCGTTTGTGACAGAGTTACGAACTTGACACAGACACAGAGTTGACAAGACACAGAGACTGAGTTGCCAGCGGAGGAGGCTATTAACTATGTATTCTAAGGATTTATGGTGAAGGAAAATTTCGAGTGTTGGAATATATACATTTTTAAGACCTATCGATTGATGAAAAACTCTCACTGCCTAAGTAACACGACACCTGCGTTGTCCGAGTATCATGGCTGGTATGACAGTGCGAAGGACCTGGAAGAGGGTGTAACAAGAAATAAAGTCCCTATAAAGTAGAGAAAGCAAGCTAAGGAGGAACAGAAGAAGATGCGAGAGAAGGATGGGGACTGAGAATCCTCCTCTCACCGACCGGAATTCACACTTGTGTGACCGGCGTCATCCACAAATTGGTGTGCGTCGCCGTTTCACTCTTGATCCGAAGTACATGTACTTCATCAAATCATCGTATAAACCATCACTATTCACTACAGCTCTCTTGCGGCAACGTAGACCGCAAATTGTCTCAATTTGGCTTAGACCAAAAAAAATAGCGCAATAAAAACTGGACTTGTCCAAAATATTATGTACATCTAAAGAGGCCCGTTTACACAGGCGATCTTTGTTGCGATTTTTCTCTTTTTAACCCATATATTGGATCATTTGTGCAGATATATAACGTTCAATACTTTAGTGAGTCATCAACTATATCGCATACGTCAGGGTCAGAAAAATCGCAGGAAAAATCGTCTGTGTAGACGGGCCTTAACTTTCGAGTTTACGCACGAAATCCTCAGGTTGATATTAGTGTGCTGAGTGGTTGTCATCGATCGTGCAGAACATTGTACTGACACCCTAAACATTCTTGAGATATTAAAGATTGGTGCGAAGGGCCTTCAACTCAAACGTCAGCGTCCAGTATAAGACGGACAGCCATACTCGAGTTACGCACGAGTGATATTCCGTTTAGTTTCTTAGTCTACTCGGTCTTTTTTTTTTCACAACTTTGCTTGATGTTTTTCAAAGATAATCTTGTTAATTCAGATTACTATTCTTCTATAAGTCGGTACCTTTGTAATTTTCAAGCGATTAAAACTGGTCTAGACCTGTCGGAAATTGCTAAAAAGGACGACTCAAAATGACATTTCTGTTTTTGTCTGGTCTTTATAGTTTTGATCAAGGTTAGGGTTAGGTAGTTGTTGAAAATGGGAAGGTGCTTTTAGCCTTGTCCAGATCTCTTCTTCTAGCTCTATCAGGGGGGTCAGAGAAATAAGAAGAGACACCACCTCGTTGGTGCGGGCCCTGGGTACAAGGTTGTCGTCAAATTTTTTTTTGTTTAGTTGATGTTGAAGTGACTAATTTTGAAATGAACAAAATAATTATTTCATGGCTAATAGGCCCCCATACCTTGTGAACTAGGCTTTGGCGTCGCCCACAGGAAGATATCGCGGAGGGATCGTGAGAGTTGCGCATGCGTATAACAGTCAATTATTATTACATGCTTCGCCAATCTCGTTCCCAGAGCCTGCGTTCCCCCTGATGCTTCGCAAGTAGGGTATAGTGGACGCGTGGGGTAGGGTTAGAAAACCCACTAGGCGGGGGGTTAGGATCTTTGTTGTGTTGGGTTCTAACATTGGATTAACCATTATCCTTAATTCAGAGCGATTTGTAAATTTAGGATAATAGTGAATCTCAGGTGAGAGGACACGCGTCAGTTGGGAAATGCAAATAAGCCGCACAAAGCAAAACAAGCGCTTGGGACGAGGCTGATGCGGCCCCAGACTCAATCTCGTACCCAGAGCCTGCGTTCCTTTTGGCCTGCAGCCAAAAAACAGAGGCTCTGGGGAACTCCGATGAAAAAGTCCCCAAAATTGGGTTTTTGTTCCCAGTCCTCTGGTTCCCAGTTCTCTATAATTTGCTACTGTCATCGACGATGTTTAGCTTGTTCGAAGACCAGGAAAAATATTTGTTTACCGATAAAGAATGGCCCAGTATGTTTTACAAAGCTCTTGGCAAAGCGTTGCGATACAAATGGTCTTTCTTAGCTTTTCACTAAATCGTCAACCGCGTCGCCGTCGGCAGTGACCGGCTCACCCGCTCAGGTAAACATTTTAATGTGTTCTGTGTAACCTGAGCCTAGGAATTGTACTTTCTGTCAAGAACTTTGGCTAAACTACATCGACCTTCTAGTCTCTAATATAATTTTAAAGTTCTGAGGCGAAACTGCGAAGAATTACGAGACGAGTCAGACGATGGATGTTTGTTTGG
This sequence comes from Chrysogorgia sp. JL179-B06, assembly GCA_035772405.1. Classification (NCBI taxonomy): domain Eukaryota; kingdom Metazoa; phylum Cnidaria; class Anthozoa; order Scleralcyonacea; family Chrysogorgiidae; genus Chrysogorgia; species Chrysogorgia sp. JL179-B06. The sequence continues at coordinate 456,071 of JAYKKM010000071.1, read as the reverse complement.
CGACGAAGCGAGAATAATATTAATAATAGTTTTAAGTTTTAACTTATTTCATGTGTTCAATTGTATTTTGGGTCAGTCGTGTATAATTATGTGTTGCAGGTGTATCGAATAAATCTTTACCAGCCAGTTCTGAAAAGAACTGTTTATTTTTAAACCGCGATTCGAAATCGCTCGAGCAATTAGCTCCTAAAGAAACTGGTGCGAGAGCTCAGCATCAACCAATCAAATGACGAGTTTCATCGGAGTTCCCCAGAGCCTCTGTTTCCCCTCCGCAGGACAGGGGGATCGCAGGCTCTGGGTACGAGATTGCCCCCAGTGAGCTCTATATATATATATCTGGAGGGCTATCTGCCCGAGCAAAAAGTGAAGCCCAAGATGGCCGACTTTGCACGTCAGTTTCAGTCCCCTGCGCGGTTTGTACGTCAATTTCTTATATATAAACCGCGTAGGGGACTGAAACTGACGTGCAAAGTCGGCCATCTTGGGCTTCACTTTTTGCCTGGCCAATGACTGGCAGATAGCCCTCCATATATATATATATATATATAGAGCTCACTGGATTGCCCCAGACTGGGAACGAGAGGTTTAGTGGTCTCGTTCCCAGAGCCTGCGTTCCCCCAGACCTGCGGGGGAACGCAGGCCCCGGAACGAGATTGCGCGCGGTGATGTTTCGTGATTATTTTGTCTCAATAGTGACCGGAGTTCAGGCTTTGCGAAAATGACGCATGTGCCTTCTTTCTTTTCGATCAAATGGTTCGAATTGAACTGTTTTTGCCAGCTGCTTGCTTGGAAGCGTTTGAAGTCAGGTATGTCATTGTAAGCCTAACCCCCCTCCCCCTTCAACTTCATAGTAAGACCACCCCTCACACCTGCGTTCGAAGCCTAGCCCCCACCTGCAACTTCATTCAAAGCCTAGCCCCCACCTTCAACTTCATTGTAAGCCAACCCCCCACCTTCAACTTCATTGTAAGCCGAACCCCCACCTTAAACTTTGTTCTATGCCGAATCCCCCCTTCAACTTCATTGCCAGCCTACCTAACCACCCACCTTCATTGTAATCCTAACCCCCACCTTCATTCTAAGCTTAACCCCCCACCTTCATTCTAACCTTAACCTCCCCACCTTCATTCTAAGCTTAACCCCCCCCCACCTTTAACTTCATTGCCAGCCTAACCACCCCCCCCCCCCACCACCTTGAACTTCATTCTAAGCCCAAACACCACCTTCGTTGTAAGCCTAACCCCACCCACAACTTCAACATTATTGTAAGCCTAAACCCCACCTTCATTTGAAGCCTAGCCCCCACCTACTTCGTTGTAAGCCTAACCCCCCCCCCCCCCCACCTTCATTGTAAGCCTTTTAAGCTCTATTCGACTTCTTTGTAAGCCTAACCCCCACCTGTGTTTTTTGGATTGTTAAATTACCATTGGTAATCTAAAGGACAATCACCAATTATTGCATGCTAATTCTAAGACTCAGGATATGTTGTATTACCTGGAACTGCAGTAAATAACTGAAGAATAGCAAAACAGAGACTGGGTACACATTTGACAAATAGTATGGCATTTGTATTACTTTGTTGGTAATGAAATTTTATTGAAATTCTACCATCAAAACTTAATAATTCAATAGTATACAGGTAATGTAGGTGTTGTATCATTTCAAAATTCCAGGTATTCAAGAGCTTGGGTTCTAATATTAGTGTGAACTGGGAATTGAACCCAGAAACCCTAAGGTTTCCAAACCTGGACACACCACTAGAAAAAAGAAAAACAAAAGAAAAACAGAGTTAGTAACTTGTCACATCAATAACATACAATACACGATACAATACAATGTAATGTTTTATTTTAATCATTGAGAAACCAGTGCCAATTTTATCTGTAAAAAACAAAAAGATGTTTTAGTAACTTGCATATGACATTGCTTCTTTACAATTTACTAAATTAGTATTTCAGAGTCATTGTAATTAGTGTATTATGCATGCATTGAATTGTTAATATAAAACACACACACAAGACACATGTCCTCTTTATTTTTTGTAACTATAACTATTACAATATTTACTATTACAACTTATATTATTTTGCAGAAAACTTTATATCTGAAAAGCAAATTGTTAATGCAACCGTTAAGTGCAGATCGCAATCCCTCCCTTACGGAAAAATCCTATAGGATCCTATAGGAATTGCGCCAAAATCTAATAGGAATTCTTATAGGAATTCCTATTGGATTTTTTGTAAGGGCTGAAAAGCCCAAGGCTGGATTATTTGATAAGCAGAAGACCACATGCACACAAAAGACACATGTTCTTTTTATTTTTATAATGTATTAACTATTACAACTGATATTGCAGGAAACTACATATCTGAAAAGCAAATTGTTAATTGCAAAGAATGCAACCTGAAAGTGCAACTAGATCAATTAATCCCTGAAAAGCAAATTGTTAATTGCACAGAATGCAACCTGAAAGTGCAGATCACATTAATCCCTGAAAAGCAAATTGTTAATTGCAAAGATTACAACCTGAAAGTGCAGATCACATTAATCCTGAAAAGCAAATTGTTAATTGCAAAGATCACAACCTGAAAGTGCAGATCACATTAATCCTGAAAAGCAAAAGGCTGAAATATTTGATGAGCTTCAGAAGATGACAATATTTAGGCTTAAAAACTCAATGCACGCACACAAGACACATGTTCTCTTTATTTTATGTATTAACTATTACAACTTTTTGCAAAAACTACATTTATCTGAAAAGCAAATTGTGGAGAATATGCAACCTTTTAGTGCAGATTGCAATCCCTAAAAACTCCAAGGCTAGATTATTTGATGAACTGAAGACCACAATATTTGGGCTTAAAAAACTTGATAAAATTAAACACACACAAGACACAATTTCTCTTTATTTCACATATTAACTAAATACAACTTTTGCACAACCTCCAACTCAGAATCCCATGTGATTATCCAAGAGCAGATTGTAAAGATCGCAACCCTAATTAAGAGCATGCAATTATTCTTAAAAGCAGAAAGCCGGAAGATTTTAAACCTTAATGTTCCAGAAATCAAACCTTATAAGTTCTTATTAAATAATGTCCTATTGCATGTAGTTCCTAAAACCATGGGAACATCAACATATTTTACTTTGTAACAATGTAAAACAAGTATCTAGAACCAGGTGTGATATCTTAACCTTGTATAGGTAATACAAAACTGCATACCCATTGGGACCTGGTGTGGACAGGACACCCCATAAAAAATAATTAACAATACCAAAGGTCAGATGATAAATTATGCCATCATTGTTTAAGTACCGGTACTCTTTCATGATAGCATAACTTATTAAACAACCTACCATCCTGGTGGCAACCAACTATAGTTATTTAATTATTTAAAGGAACACTTTCCAAGCACATCACAAGGAAATGAACCACTACCTTCAGTAACTTGGCCAGTATTGTTCCCGTTATCCTTACACCATAAGCTGTCTACAGTTTCCAACCTGATCTCTAAAATGTTTTAACACACCTGAAGTCCTTTTGAAGCTGCTCTTGGGTGTCCAGACTTGCAATACCTGTACCTATTATCTAATTACTCTTATGTTGCATGCAAGTACCTTTTCTCAGTTTGCCAACTGTTCCTAAATTAGATCATGCAGCAAGGTTTGCAGTCAGTGTCTCGGGAGTAGCAGCTGACTGTAAAGTAAAGAATCCGTAAAGAATCCTATAAGCTTTTCCTGAATAGCTCTTTTTGCAAGTGCTCAATACTGCTTATATCCAAGTCAGCAGCACAGAAAACAAATCCTAACTTTCGACTTCCTAAATTAGATCATGCAGCAAGGTTTGCAGTCAGTGTCTCGGTAGTAGCAGCGGACTGTAAAGTAAAGAATCCTATAAGCTTCTCTAGAATATCTCTTTTTGCAAGTGCTCAATACTGCTTATATCCAAGTCAGCAGCACAGAAAACAAATCCTAACTTTTGACTTCCAACTTCCTAAATTAGATCATGGCATCATGCAGCAAGGTTTGCAGTCAGGTGTCTTGGTAGTAGCAGCTGACTGTAAAGTAAAGAATCGTATAAGCTTCTCTAGAATAGCTCTTTTTGCAAGTGCTCAATACTGCTTATCCAAGTCAGTGGCACAGAAAACAAATCCTTAAAATAACTGACCTAAACTCATCTTATTTTTGGCTATAAAAACAATTTAGCTATAAATATAATTTTAAACCAACTCCCTCACCTGTTGCCTTTCACCAGAAAGACAACGACAATTGTACGATGATTTCCACCAGTCCACCATATCCATTGGTCTCCATAGATGACGAGGGTACAATTATACCCTGTTCCCTATCTCAAGAAAAGGTATATCAAGGATATACATTTTCTTGTCCTGCCTAACTGATCTACCTTAGCATCGTCTCTACAAACACAACCTTTTAAACTTATTATGCCACCAGGATTCTAACCGTAATTTCACTCCAGTTTAATTCCAGTAGAGTAAACCATTGGCACCAACATGTAGTCATTTAAATCCAATAAAAATCCAATCCAGTGTTGTATAGTAATCCATAATATGTCCCAGTGTTGTATAATATAGTAATCCATATCCAGTGTTGTCTATTATTAATCCATAATATCCCATTGTAGTCCATAATCCATGTTATTATACAGGGTTCTCCCATTTTGACTTCCACCAGCTGATTTAATGCTATTAGCAACAGACTGGAGTTAAAAGTTTTATAATGTTTTTATGAAACTAATGTTATAGTTTTTCAATTTTTCGCTCTAGCACCAGCAGATTTAATGCTCAAAAGCAACAGTCTGGAGATTAAAAATTAATCTGAGTGTTGAATTTATGGACACAATGGATTCCCCTTTGTGCAGACGATGACTAACAAACACTGTGATAAACTGGTAAACGAAAACAGGGTGTTGAATTGAAAAGGGAACTCAGTGTTAAGAGAAAGAGACAGGAATTGGTCAACATCCAGGGAATTATGGTCAACTGTACAAAGGAAATTAAAACATCAATCTGTCAACTTCACCATCACTGTGGAAAATGTCATTTTATCCAAACTTCTGTGTCAACTTCCTAACTTATCCTATAAGTTTATTTTTATTATTTGAACTGGATTTTAAACTGATTATTTGAATTAGATTTTAAACTGATTATTTTCATGCTTATGTACACTGTTTTATGCGCAGTCCTAAATTATTATTTGTAAATGAGTATAGCACTTCCGCCAAAACAAAATGGCATTTTTCATAGTGAAGGTAAAGTTGACAGACAGATATTTTCCTTTCCTTTGTACAGTAGATCATGATTCCCTGTATGTTGACTAACCTGCCTCTTTCTCTTAATACTGGATTCCCTTTTCAATCCAATATCCAACTTACTTCCATCAGTATTTCACAATGCTTGTTATTTCCCCTACACAAAAAGGAACACACACCACACCCATAAACACAACACTCGCACTGATTAATTTTTAGTGACCTAATAAGTATCATGAATATAATCCAGATATTTTAAAATATCAATGTGTTTCTATAATTGTTTTGTGCGGGAGAACCCTGATTCTTGATAGCTAAATACCAATGTAGTCCTATAAAAATGTTGAAACTCAGTCAGTACTCTGCTAAAAGTATTACATAATTTGAGTATAATATATCCTTTTTCGAAAATTATCGCGTGTGCTGGAATGCGATTAAAAATTCACGCGGAGTTGAATTGGCTGAAACGGTTTTAAAACACTTATCGAGTAGAACATTTCGCGAAAGGTGTACTAGCTATTCAGATTTTGGTTAAGTTTCTTCAACTTTAGTCTTTAGAGGTAAGAAATGAAACGAATAAAGTTTTATTGTAATTTGTAACACGCTGAACACGCGGCCACACGTGAAGCCTGCATGCTGACGCGTGCTATCACACGTGGACACATGCATTTCGCTTTAAGAAGACACAAAAGAACCAGTCGCCGGTTATTTATATAAACATTAATGCTAAAGATTTCAATTGACGAAAATTCAACCACTGTTCTTTGGAAATATGTCCAGGCTTTTGTAGTGAATGATAAAAAAATATGTCGAGACCAGGCGCTGCGGAGTGAAGCAAGTCTCAAAGGTCTCAAAGGACTCAAAGGTCAAAAGCGACTTGCCGCTTCATAATTTCAACCGTGTTTCACCGGACCCGTAACAGCTAATATTCATATAAAACGCTTTTTCAGATAACTTAACAAGTGTTGTTCTTCAAAAATGTGTTTTTATTCAGTAAAAGATTTGAAAAAAGGAGTGAAACGCGAGTTTAACGGCGTGCCACACAGGCGGCCCGACACAAGCTCAAAAGCCTCAGAACGTTTTCCGCGGAAAATATTCACCAAATTTTATCCAAAATGTACCGAAACAGTGCCTAAAACGTCGGAAGATATATCCCTGCTGTTTAACCGAAGAAAAAATCCGAAGAACTAACCGGGTTTGTAATTTCTAGTTCAACACGTGTCCGCCGACAAAAAAACTGGCCTCGATATGAAGACTGCCGATTTTCAAGCAGTATTTTTGTTTAAAACTCTCAAGTAAAGCTGTTAAAACGCAGTCAATGTGGCTGGAGAGATATTCCTTACCGTTGGTTTGTTAAAGAAGCGAGAAACGACTAGATAACAACAGGTTACTTCGACACACGCTTCGACACGAAAGGATAGAGGACACGGGATAAAATAAAATTCAAGCGAAAAAAGAAAACAACACATGAATACATACCTCAAAACGCTTCGTTGAAGACTTCAAGACCATCTTTCTTTACTCTGGACTGCCATTGCAAAGAAATTGAGGCATAGGTCGAGACCGTTAAAAAAGGCTTTTCAAAATGACATAAACCTTTCCTGCTCTTCGGCCACACAGGAATGCCCCAAACCAAAAAAAATTTAAATTATCATGTGTGGCGCGATCGAAATCTCGATGCTCATTGGCTGACGCAGATTTCTAATTTCCAATGATTGGTTACTTTTCAGAGCTGTTTATTGGCTAAAAAGAACTATAGTTTCAGCAGGATAATGATGATCCGGACTAGAATTTGTGTTTTCTTTTTGTAATAAATGCACAAATACGAAGTCAACGCGTGGTCGTTTTGAGGCATTTAACCGATAGAAATAAAGCTTAGTATCGCAAGAAAGTGAGAAGCATAAAAAAACATCGGGTTCTTCGTCTATTGTCAGTATAATTTGGGATAAGAGTGGAAACTTTTAACAAATACAAATATTCTAGCATTACTTTATGATGTTTTTATTGATGTTCAAATTGAGTTTATGTTTCCAAAGTATTTTGTTGGACTAAAAACATGTCGTGCAACAAGTATTACAAGACAAGTACATAAAAACAAGAGAATTATTTGTACATAATTTGTTGTAAAGTGTTAAAAGAAGTACAAACATATCAAGAATGAATAATTAACATATCAATAATGAAATAATTAGAATTGTGCGGACCTATGCGGAGACACCCAAAGCGGCAAAGCTAGCCTCGTTCGCAGGCATTCGGGGGGGGATGGAATTTTGATCCTGTCCAAATTGTCAGTGCAGCGTAGGTTCAGAAGCTTTCTTCTTCAACTCTGTTGCACTGTGTTTTTAAAGATGCGTCGTCAGCTTTGTGAATGTAACTGTACTTCATACCAACGATTTGCATGGAAGATTTTAGGAAATCAACCAGTATGGATATTTGTGTGACTAGGTTGCGCAAAGAGAGAAGAGATGTTACGGTGGCGTAGCAAGATTGACGGCCACGGCTGTTAAACAGAACCCGGAAGAAAACGTTATTTTTCTCGATTTGAACGTTTGTCAATGAGCTGAATTAATATACCTCTGTGGTAATCTTATTTTAGTATCATCATTTATGATCATAAATCATAAATCGTTGATCGTATATTTATGATCTGTCTTGATGTTGTTGTTACTGTTGTTGTTGTTGTTGTTGTTGTTGTTGTTGTTGTTGTTGTTGTTGTTGTTGTTTCTGTTGTCAGGGCCATAGCAAGAGAAAGTCAATTGGTGTGGCGGTAATGGGACTGGGTTGCTGGGGGTCCTGGGGTTGGCCCCACGGAAAATTTTTAAAATTAGGATATCTGAAATAGGATTTCCTGACTTTTGAGAGTAGTTTCCAGCAAGTTCTGGCAAGAAATCGCCAGACCAAATTATTGGGGGGCCCCGGCCCCACCCCCTGCTACAGCCATGGTTGTTGTTGTTGTTGCTGTTGTTGTTGCTACTGTTGTTGTTACTACTGTTGTTGTTACTGTTACTGTTGTTGTTATCACTGTCTTGATGTTGTTGCTACTGTTGTTGTTACTGTTGTTGTTGTTACTGTTGTTGCTGTTACTGTTGTTGCTGTTACTGTTGTTGTTGTTATTGTTGTTGTTGTTGCTGTTACTGTTGTTGCTGTTACTGTTGTTGTTGTTATTGTTATTGTTATTGTTAACTCAGCTAGTTTGCATCAGCAGTTCCTCACAGATAAGGTGCATCTTATGTCAACTGTGACTACTATAGTTATTTCTCATATAAATATATACACGTAGTCCTAGCTAATATTAGTGACATTAATTAATGTTATTTTCCTCTTTTTGCCATATAGACTTTAGGCAATCATGAATGGGATACCTACTCTAATCGACTTCCTGTATGATGTCATTGTTCAACAACTGTTGAACTCGATACTGATGTGAACAGATAACTAATACTGATCCAAACAAGAAACAACTTGTTCAGTTTTGTGATGTTTGTTGGTCTCTTTATATTACTATATTTTAGAATATTTACTAAAAACTTTATAAATCACCTTAATATTTTTAAGAAGAGTTCAAAATATACAATAGCACAGGATCTGGCTGCTATTAATAGCTCAAAATGCAGACAAACCAAATTTGACTCACACTTGTTGCAAATTAGCCTGTGCACAGCCTGGATACACCCGGCTATGTACACCCGGCTGTGCACAGGCTAGTTCAAATGAGCTATTTTCTTTTGTAATATGGTTGCAAGAATTATGGGTAAATGCGGACAAACTGGTGTATACTGACGTTATATCGACGTAAATGCAAATATTATTAAGGTACCTGTCAATCATGAATCCCCGGGTCTGGGGAAATTAATCCCCAGGAGATTTTTCCCCAACCGCCGGAGATTGGGTTGAAGCGTTGCGTTGTTATGGCAACTGCAGTAAAACAAGATGTCTGCTTGAAGTGTGGATGTCTGGAGAGTTTTATTCAAATAAATGTTTGTTTAATTGTCTTTGTTATAATGGCGACAAAAACGCCGAAGAAAAAAGAATCCAAAGAGCGTGTTTCATCGTCTACAGTCCCGAAATCCGCGCAAGAGTAAGTTAAAACTCCTGACATTTACAAGTATATTATATTCTCATTCATTATTGCTTGAAAAATCAATCATTCTTGACATTCTACTCTCAAAATAAACCCGCACTGTAAAATAATATACTTCAAATCTCCAAGTTTGACTTGATCAAAACTTGCAATTATTATGTAATATGCAATGTCCATGGTATTTAAATTGTGTTTTGTCGATTTTTTTAAAGAAATCCAAAACAAAAACAGTTATAAACAAAATAATCATCAACGCTGTAACTTGATCCCAAATTTTAATGAAAAGTATGACGTCCTTTATTAACCAGACAGTCTCTGCTTTCTGTTTATACTGTTAATACTGTATACATACAAATGCTGTGACTAATTAGTGATGATTTATGGTTTTAAAACGTGTCCACAGCACTTCCATCAACGTTAGTAATCTTAATTTAGTGGTAAAACTTGAAGTTAATACGCAGAACACAAGGTTTGGAAGTAAACCTTTTATTTTGAGAGTATTTCTGACTCTATAGTCCATGTCTCGCTCGACAAGATCGCGTGCAAGTTCATCAAGATTAAAGTAAGCTGTGTCTAAATGAATTTTCGTTTTTAATGAAAACTGGGAATGTTTGGTAAACATATTTTGTATTGTAAATATCTATTTAAAAAGAAAACACTTACATAATTAATATCTATTTTTGTTGGTTATATTCCCTGGAGCATTGAGTCAGAATTTTCTTGTCATAATCCTTCATTATCCTTAGAACATGCAGTCTATTAGTCTAATCAAGTGAAATGCCAAATATTATTTGTAATATACCCATATTCTTCTCCCAGCATTACCAATCATATATACAGAACTTGTGACTACACACTCTAATTGGCAATGACCTCTGAACAAGAACCTCAGAGAAGATTGACTATACTGCACTGGCATTGCAGGGTTGTGGCTTCAATTCCAGACAGAAACCCTTGATACTCAATTTTTTGTAACTGGTCCCAGTTTGATCTTAAAATGTATATATTTTAACACTCAAAATGTTCCTTCACCATAAATCCTTAGAACAGGTCATAATGCATGTATGCCTAGGCTTATATTTTAGTTTTGCATGCAAAGATAATAATTATATTTATTCAGGTTGGTTCCATGTCACCAAAGTGTTTTTCAGTGGGGTGTCACAATACTTCACAAGATTATATTACATTACATTAAGTCACATAACATGTAACATGATCACATTATTATAAACTGAAGCTAAGTTACAAGAACAAAAACCATAACCATAGTTAACCCTAACTGAGTCATCCGTTTTAGGCATTCTCCGATTGTTCAGTTGGTCTTAAAAATTATTATGTCATTTTGGTTTTATGGTTTACTTAAGAATATATTTGGAATCTTTAGCCGTAATGCTTGTTCATTTATGAGTTAATCTGTTAATGAGATAAGACATTACAGCTTAATCCCTAGTGTCAACATACACATTCTTACTGGCTTCCAAAGGATGCTCATAGTACTAGTTGGGAGAAAATGTACCAGTTCATTGTTGGTGATATAATTTCCTTTATTCTCATTGCCTGTATGCTTGTTTAACCCTTGATATTGTAAGGAGAAGTTACATGTTGATCATTCTCAAGACAGCTTGCTGTTTAAGTCAACACAGCTATATTACATTCCTATATGACCATAGCAACAAGATAGTTTATGAGCATTTTGATGACATGATAGGATCCACACTTAGAGCTACAGGGGTAGTAAGGTTTTTGTTTGATGAACTGATATACTCAACTTATATATGTCATGCATAAAGTTGTCTCCCTGACGCTTCCCTTCCACAGTGCTAGATCTTCAAGGTATTTGTTAATAATGTTTGTGTGAGGAATATAATTATTATTCTGGAAAGTTAGTGTACTGCCCGAAATAGTGTGTAGGAGGTCTAACAATTTGTGCGAAGGACCTTAAAACATTGGAACAGTGGCGGATTAAGGGGAGGGCTGAATGGGCAGGGGCCCGCAGATCCTAGAGGCCTGCTGTTTGAAATACAGTGATTCAACTACAGCGATTTTCGACAGGAGTTTTCAGTTTCCCAATCCCAAATGCTTGAAAGCTCGCATAAAAATCAATTTACACTGATCGATCGACGATTTTCGGAAGGGGGAGATTTTCAGCCAGGGGCCCCAGGTATGCTTAATCCGCCACTGCATTGGACCTCCTCCATGCTATTTCAACACTGCCTATGTAGCCTGACATGCCCTGACAATAAGTGTAATGTGCAGGGCTGCCGAGAGCCAAGATACTGTAGGCCCAGGGGAAGGTGGCGTTCTGGTCTTTAACAGGCCCCTAATTTAGATGATGGTTATCGTTTTGGGCCCCTTGTTTGGTCCCGGATAGCCCCCCCTTGACAGGGCTGGCAATGTGCACCAAGCTCCTAATTAACTACATGTAGACAGTTGCCCTTAATTTAAGAATTAAGGGCAACTTTCTCAGTGGAGCACTAGACCATGATATTTGAAGCCATAACTAAGATCAGAGCATACTCTGTTACTCCACATATCAATTCACTGTATCCCCTGGCAGGTTGTGAAAATGAGTTTGCATAAGGAACTGGCATTAGATCATGCTGCATAATGGCAACTCAGCTAAAGTCCTTGTTCTATCTTTTTGTTCGTCTTTATGCAATTTTGTGCACGGTCACTGAACCTATTGTATTTTAGTATAATGAAGCAATCATCCAATAGAATCGTTTGGGTTTAATCGTTCAACCGTGTTGTTTAAATATTAATAAACCTAAAACAAAGGATGTGCACGGTGTAAAGCACGGTTCAACATCAAAACGTAGCTCATTATAGTCGCTTTGAAGTTTGCCGAGCTTCCAGACCATATCTCAATTGACAATGCTTACATTGCTCTAAATATTCAAGTATCATTTTACATCTAGACCATTCAGTTGAGAATTTGTTACTCAGTCATTATCCTTTACCTAGGCAACCAGTTGCACAAGGATTAGGACACGAGAAAGATGAAAAGGCCAAGAGAGGGTACAAGCAACCTATTTGTATATGGCCAGAATGGAGTGACCAAGATATTGCATCAGAGAAATGGGTGAGTGAAAAGATACCTCGACTCTAGTGCTATCCTATTTTTTATATGACTTGTACATGGTCATTATACATGTACTTTAACTGCTCCTGTCACTGATAGTTTTCCAATGTACCAACTGCTTGGATTCCACGGGGCATCGTTGTATTGTATGTGTGCAGCTTCAACCTAGTTCTTCTGAATTCCACTCAGTTTTATTCATTTTGTTCTTTCAGTGGAGTTCGGAAGAATGGGGTTGGGGCTGCGTGTGTGTGTTGGTGCATTGTGAATTCCAAGCAGTTGATCTATGACTTAATGTATTTTTAATTTCAACGGAAGGCGCCTCGCATGGGTCCTCGAGTCCCGTTCGCGCTCTTTCCGTTTGGGTATTTTACATTAATATCTAATAAAATCAATCAAACATCCAAAGAAATAGTGTCAAATATATATATATATATATTGCTATAATAGTGATATGTGGGAGATTGGAATAGACAGATGATACATTGATGATCATCAAGATCAAATCCCAGAAAGTCCTGGATAGTTTGAATCCAATATAATCTCACCAGCAATCGAAGGCACATGGTCGCTTGTACGTACTGTAATTGTCACAATTCTTAATATCTGTGCATCAATGTCACGGGGAGTGCCTCGTATGGGTCGATACTGTCCTGTTCGTGCTTTTCCCGGTTGGGTCTACTACGTTTGTGTGTACTTTTGTTATAGTTTATATTGTACTATTTATTTGTTATAGTTTATTCTGTACTCTTGCTGATAGTTTACTCACCCAATAAAGTTGTTAAAAAGGTTATGGGTGTGATCTCTGTATGGGACATTTTCTGAGGATTTGTTATTGTTAATGTATTACTGTATCTAATATTGTGTCATTATTTAGGATATATCATATAAGGGGAAAGATAAGGAAAAAGGGAAAAGTCCAAATCTTGTAAGTATATAACTAAAGATAAAAAAATCCTGCTATTTAATTGCAAAACACTTTTGCAAGGGAATGTGAGGTATTAAAGTTTTGTTGAATTTGTTCTCTTCTTCTCAGCATTCCTTTGAAGATCCCGAGGGACGTATTGACCTGCCATTATCAATTCAAGCCAATGTTGATTGCTGGAAAAGACCTGTTGATTTTATAGAAGATAGGGTAGGAAGAATACATTACTTTTATCAATAGTTTTTACTCAATAAATACAGTCGAACATTCCATCTGTGTATGGGTGCAGGCAATGTTGCATCATAGTGGTATGGGGCTAGCCTCTGCTCCTGCAGCTGAGCTTGTGATCACTGGACTATGTAAGTCACTGGATAGTGCCTCAGGCCCAGCATTCAATCAATCAATCAATCAATTTTTTATTTTAGTCTCCTGTTGTAGTTGATCCTGACTCCTTGAAGGAGAGAGATATTGATGTCTTATCTTGCAGTGGTTGTTTAACAGATTCTGAGGTACTGTATTTCACAGTAATATAAGGAGAGAGAAAGTTATATATCAACATGCACAGGGATGTGCTCACATTGGGCGGCGCAAAACATTGACCACAGAATGATTTCATTTTTCCTGCAGACAAACCTTTGGGCAGTGTTGTTCCAGAAATGTTTCCTGAAAAAACTTGCTTATGCAACACTAAATTGATTAATAAATATTATTTCAAGCCTGGTAATAATTGTTTTTGCTGTACGTCAGAATGACCAGCTCAAATGAATTTGTAACGGACGCACAAAAGATTGTACTTGTCACGGTACAACTTAGCGTAACGTAGTCGTACATGTACAGTACATCTCAAAATTTAGCGAAACGTCTCAAACGTAACGTAATGTCTCAAAACTTAGCGCAATGTCTCCAAGTTAGAATAACGACTCATAACGTAGTGCAGTGTCTCCAAACTTAGCGTAACGTCTCATAACGTAGCGCAATGTCTCCAAACTAGTAGCGTAATGTCTCACAACTTAGCGCAATGTCTCACAACTTAGCGTAACGTCTCATAACGTAGCGCAATGTCTCCAAACTTAGCGTAATGTCTCACAACTTAGCGCAATGTCTCCAAACTTAGCGTAACGTCTCATAACGTAGCGCAATGTCTCCAAACTTAGCGTAATGTCTCACAACTTAGCGCAATATGTCTCACAACTTAGCGTAACGTCTCATAACGTAGCGCAATGTCTCCAAACTAGTAGCGTAATGTCTCAAAAGTTAGCATTATCTCACCAAAGTTAGCATAATCTCTCCAAATTTAGCGCAATGTCTCGTAACTTAGCGTAATGTCTCACAACTTAGCGCAATGTCTCCAAACATAGCATAACGTCTCATAACGTAGCGCAATGTCTCCACTCTCCAAAGTTAGCATAATCTCTCCAAAGTTCGCATAATGTCTCCAAATTTAGCGCAATGTCTCAAAACTTAGCGTAATGTCTCTCATCTGAGATTGTACAACACGAAATCTAAACGCAGTCCATTCAACACAAAAATGTTTTACTTTCACAAAAAGTTGAGTATAATCTTTAGACAAGACGAGCATCGGACAAAATAACAGACCGACAATTAATATTGTAACTGCCAAATCTGTAGAAATGGGATATTTGTACCAGACTGACAACGTCCGTGACCGGCCGCTAATATACAGGCTTGTTCCGTAGATGATGCGTTGGATCATTGCTGATGTCACCAACTTGGCCAAACTGAAACCGAAGATAGAAAGTATTGAAATGAAATTAGTAAAAGATATGAAAGAAAAGGAAAAAGAGAAAGAGAAAGAGAAAGGTGATTTTGTGCAAAATGAAGAAAGTGTATGGAAACCATGGCAACATATCTGGCCAAAAGAGAAGAGTAAAAATGGTGTTCACCCAGTTTGTAATGCCGGTGGAAAATATATTGTCAAGATTTATTGGATGGTAAGTTAGGAGGGGAATTGTATGGGAGATGGATGGAGGAATGGAGGGAGGAAGGAATGGAAGCAGGAGGGATGGAGTGGAGGGAGGAAGGAATGGAAGTGGGAGGAACGAATGGAAGTGGAAGGAGGAAGGAATGGAAGTGGATGGAAGTAATGGAAGAGGGAGGAAGGAAGGAATGGAAGTGGGAGGAACGAATGGAAGTGGAAGGAGGAAGTGGATGGAAGTGGATGGAAGGAATGGAAGAGGGAGGAAGGAAAGAATGGAAGTGGGAGGAAAGAAATGAAGAGGGAGGAAAGAAATGAAGTGGGAGGAATGAAGGAATGGAAGTGGGAGGGATGGAAGTGGGAGGAAAGAATGGAAGTGGGAGGAAGGAAGAAATGGAAGTGGAAAGAAGGGAAGGAAGGGAAGTGGAAGGAAGGAAGGAATGGAAGTGGAAGGAAGGGAAGGAATGAAAGTGGGAGGAAGGGAATGAATGGAAGTGGAAGGAATGGAAGGAATGGAAGTGGGAGGAAGGAAGGAATGGAAGTGGGAGGAAGGAAGGAATGGAAGTGGAAAGAAGGGAAGGAAGGGAAGTGGAAGGAAGGAATGGAAGTGGGAGGAAGGAAAGAATGAAAGTGGGAGGAAGGGAAGGAATGGAAGTGGGAGGAAGGAAGGAATGGAAGTGGGAGGAAGGAAGGAAGGGAAGTGGAAGGAAGGGAAGGAATGGAAGTGGGAGGAAGGAAGGAATGAAAGTG
Organism: Chrysogorgia sp. JL179-B06; assembly: GCA_035772405.1. Lineage (NCBI taxonomy): Eukaryota > Metazoa > Cnidaria > Anthozoa > Scleralcyonacea > Chrysogorgiidae > Chrysogorgia > Chrysogorgia sp. JL179-B06. The sequence continues at coordinate 440,027 of JAYKKM010000071.1, read as the reverse complement.
GGAGCAAGTGGAGAGGGAAGGAGGAAAGAAGTGAGGAAAGTCTGTATGGATGAGTGGTTGATTATGGTCAGATACTGTAGATGAATGGATATGTGGGCAGTTGTATTGTCTTACAATACCACCTTGATGTGTCTGAAATTGTGGAAATATGGCAGAGGTTTTCCTTCCTTTAATTAAACCCTCTTCCATCATATATATCACAGGGTGCATGGAGAAAGGTTGCTATTGATGATTGGATGCCATTTAACAGTGAAGGTCATTTATTGTTACCATCGTCAAAGAGACCTTATGAACTATGGCCAATGTTATTATCAAAAGCTTTGCTAAAAGTTGCATCATTAGAGTAAGTGTAGACTAAAGTAAAACAGGAATTTAAATAATACTTCATAAAGAAGCAGACTGTAATCTCAGTTTTGCTTATTCTATTTTTTTAGCTATAACGGAGGTGAGAAACCAAGTGAGTTTGGGGATTTTAGTGTCATCCAGTGCCTTACTGGTTGGATGCCAGAAATTATTCCTTTGAGGTTTGTATTACTAGTGTCGTTGAAGAGAGCTGGCACAATGTTTTTTACAACTATCACAAGATAAGTTGCTCAGTAAAACGGAGTTTTCGTATCGCTTCAAGGCTACGTCAGTGGTCTTAACACAGCTTTTCTGCAATCCGATTGGTTCCTTCGCGGTCTTTATAAACCAGCAAAGACCGGTCATAAGGTGACGCACACCCGCATTTTAGGTGTGCATGAGGCACACCCGCACTTTTGGTGTGCGTAACGCACACCCCTACCTCTTAAAGTGCCCCTAACCTCAACGTTTTTTATTGTTTTATTTGGAAAAACTTTTAAAATGATAAAGTAACTTCTTTTGAAGATTTTCGTTTCTTCGCTTTCTTTTTGAGATATATCAGTTTGTTTGATATTCAAATGTCCGGAATTTACGTCACACATGCATAATGAGTTATCAGAGAATGTTATATATCCTTGCGTTCATCAAATAAAAACACTAAAGAGTGAATAACACGTGTGCGTGTTTATCCCACAACACCAAACTTCTTGATTTTAAAGGATTTCGCTCGAGAATGAAAGAGATACACATATTTCTCCAATAAGTCATTATGCATATGTGACGTAAATTCCGGACATTTGCATATCAAACAAACTGATACATCTCAAAAAGAAAGCGAAGAAACGAAAATCTTCAAAAGAAGTTACTTTTTCATTTTAAAAGTTCTTCCAAATAAAACAATAAAAAAATTTGAGGTTAGGGGCACTTTAAGTTATAGTTGGTGATTCTAGGTTTGACAAAATCATGTATATACACAAGTCCTTCGAGTTTTTTCATTGCAGAACGTATTTCTAGTATGTTGATGGTACCTTTTTTTCCCTAGGCGAGAACACAGCGGTGAATTGTGGGAATTACTTGGCAAAATCTTACCTAATTGGAAACTTGAGAACTCGATTACAGTGGAAGAAGCAAAAGAGGTTGTGAATGTGAAGAAAAAAGAAGAGAAAGATAAAAGAATAAAAGAGAAACCCGAAAGAGGCGTGGCATCCCAGAGTACTTCCGAGAGATCATCTGAGCGAGAAAGTCGACTGAAAGAGAAGGAAAGTAAGGATAGATTTCCTGGAAATGGTAGTAACTCATTGATTAAAGAAGTTGTCCGAGAACCAGAGTTTGCAGTGTTTGCTAGTTATTCTAACCCACCAAAGACACCAATGAGAATTACCGTTCTGAAAGAAATGGTAGGTGTAATTTATTTTGACAATACATTTGCGTTGTGTAATGGCATAAAGTTATAAGTTTCGAAGGTATATGAGATATGAACAAAAATATATGTACTGCTAAGAGACCATGTATACATGGCATATCCACGTCAAATACTGAGTTATATAAATGATATTAAATGTGTGAAGTTGATCGTCCAGGTTGTTGTTGTCTTGAGAAAGACTATTGTTGGTGACTGACGTTTCGACGGCCTCAGCCGTGGTGATCTTCAGAGGCAAGTAAAGCGTGTTTTCAGGGTTTGCCTCTGTGGTGTTGCGTCATGCGTTAAGCGTGGGTGTGTTGTTGAAGAACTACAATATCAACGAGACCAACAGCAGTGCAACTGTAACAACAGCAACAATACCATACATTAAAGGTACATCAGAGACTATTGCACGTATCTTACGACCTTACAGCATACGTGTAGCCCACAAACCTATGACTACTTTGCGACATATACTGACTAACGTGAAAGACAAAGAACAGCCTCACCAAAGACAGGGTGCAGTTTTCAAGATCAAATGCGCCGACTGCCAGGACACTTATATTGGTGAAACCGGCAGAAACCTAAAAATCAGACTAGCTGAATACAAACGAACTACTAGAAACGGGGACAGGACTAATCATATAGCTGAACACCACGTACAAACAAAACACGATATTGACTGGGACTCGGCTGAATGTATCGCCTTTAACACAAACTACAAACAGCGACTTACATTAGAAAGTTGGTTTACCAACTTGGAACATAAACCACTTAACAGATCACAACAATTACCGACACCATACAAAAGACTTCTTCTTCGCACGCACCAACGAACAATAGACCTACCAATAAACAATACACCCATGATGCTTAACGCATGACGCAACACCCACTCATATTAATTATGACAGAAACAAAGTAATGAACCAAATGTATACATAGGCAAACCCTGACAAACACGCTTTACTTAACTCTGAAGATGACCGCCGCTGAGGCTGTCGAAACGTCAGACACCAACAATAGTCTTTCTCAAGACTACAACAACCTGGATGATCAACTTCACACATCTAATGATACTCCTAATGATATTATTATATGTATCATTTCATTTTTCTCATCAAGGCTGATGCATCGGAGAAACTTCGTCAGTCAGGTTTATCTCACAACCATCCTCACTCAGTAATGGTTGCTATGCGACGTAATATTCCCTTAGTAGCTCCACCACCACCTATTGAGATACCAAGATGGAAACTAATCAGACAAAAGAAACGAAAACAACCTCGTGATCCACGTTTAACCCCTGTTGAACCCCCAAAAGACCCTCAGTTCCTGGAGGTCACATCGCCTTTTGTTAGTTACTGTGTCAGCCCTACTCCTGTTGGCAGAGTGAGGTAAGTGTCTGCTATGTGACGCGCGCGTGGAGGCGACCCTCCCCACGTGTTTTCCCGCGCGCCTTCACGCAAATAAGCCGCGCAAAGTAAAACAAGCTCCTGTTTAACGCTTCAATCCCCAGACGTGATCAGTACACCAACATTTTACAGTTTTTCATGTCAAACACATTGATTGAACTGTTGAACGCATCACGGACCTATTTTTTTACTTCATGGGCTAAGAATGCGCTATTGCATCACCGCGGTATTATCTACATCACTTTATATACCAAACTTATGGCTAAGATCACGGCAACGGCTACCATACAGTAGCTCAGTTGGTCCAGAGTGATCCAGGATCGCTGATTCAATTCCCAGTCGGAAGGCCTTGAAGTTGCATTTTTCGCAACTGATTCGGGTTGGGTCGCTCGCCTTCGCCTCGAGTTTGTATCTATCACATCAAAAACTATACACAACACTTTTATATTACATTAAATACTCTAAATACAAGAGTACAAGTCGAGCTTGTATAATTCTGTCTTTCTAGGACTCCAAATTTGAAGAAATACGAACCAGATAAAGACAATTTAATTGAAATAATGGAGGAAGGCGAGATAGGTGAAGATACAATAAAAAAAGACACAGAAGAAGGTGAACAACAAGAGGAAGATAAGAGTGAAGTGACTGTGGTTGAGCCCCCTTCAAGGAATGATGAGGTATATGTGAACAGGGATCGATATAATTTTTCCAAGTTCATCGGACAAAATGTCCGACAATTTCGTTATTTCGTCGGACATTTTGAAAAGTTCGTCGGACATTTTGAAAAATGGGGCTTTTCGTTGCCGTCAGTCTCAGTCCCCGCGCGCGGTCAAGGTAGTCTTTAGTCTTCCCGCGCGGCCATAAACGACATCGTACATGGAAGAAGCTTTGAAATCGATATTTAAAATTAAAAGAAATTGAATTAATTGTAATTGAAATTTTAATCAAGTACCAAAAAGCCATGAACAAACAACAAAACAAATCCTGTTTTTAATTGACAAAAAAATCCGTCGGACCGTAACATTGATCGGACATTTGTATTTTCTCGTCGGACAATGTCCGATGTCCGACGGTTAAATCGAGCCCTGTGTGGAAAAAAAGGTGATGTTGTATATCCAGATTAGTGTTGTCTTGGCTGTATTTTCAGAGTCAACTTAGTATCAGTGGATGCTTAGTTTAGTTTATCACTCTTTTAGGTGAACGGAATACCCCAACAGGCTAGAAGCCCAATTGATAGGGGTTCCGAGGGGCTACGATTTAAGGTCGTTATCCGAGAAGACCCGAAAGTCTTACCATTTGCTGATATTATTGCAAAGACAATACTTCCTCCTCAATTATTTAAGACCCTGAGTGGTCCGACCCAGGATTTGAACCTGTGCCTCCCAGCTCATAGACATGTGTGGTAACCAGTAGACCACAACAGCTGGTTTTAAATAATAGATATCTATTATTCTTATTATTCTCATTGTGGCTTGTATTTTCATTGTGTGTAGTCGGCCTGCAAAAGAGAGAGTTCCACAGCTCGAAGCGACAGGTCTGATGAGAAGGTGGTGCTGAAACCACAAAAAGACGGAACACGTTCCGGGAAAGGAGAAAGATCAATGTCGATAACTCAAGACAAGAATGGCAAAACAAAGAAAGTAAGCCAAAATCCCGAGAAGAAAAATGAACCAGGAGTTCAAACCAAGAGTCCTGGAGCAAGACGAATATCCAAGACTGATTTTAAAGGTTAGAACTACCTACATTGTTTAAAGTTATTGTTTTTGTTTTACATGAGAAGACAAAAAAGTGGGTTCTTACTTTATTCACTTGGGACTTTTGTCTTTCTTTCACCTTCTAGTTAACGGCAACCTAGAATCTTTATGCGAAACAAAAATAATTAATAATTTTTATTCCCAAGAGTAATCTCAACGCCATTCTGTTTACAACGCCATTGAGAGTATTTTCACGTCTTTAGGACGACGGTAACTCGCTGAGAGATGAGAGCTCTTCCTCACGATTGACTTAAACACAGATACTACAATCGTTTTAGAAATCTTAAAGCGTTGTGGAGATCATAAAACAAGCTTTGAGTGTCAAATACGCTAGTCAATCGACCGTGGTTTCATTCAAATACTAAAATTTATATTTCTTTCACTGCCGTCGCCGTCCTACGTTGCCGTCGTAGATCTTAAGATCCCTATCCAGCCCAGGATCACTCAATTTTAATATTAACTTTATTTCTTTTTTTTTGTTTTTTTATTCGATATATATTTATCACATTTAGTTTGTTTGTTTCAAAGGATTTGACAAGGATTTGAAAAAAGCAGCAAAGTTGGAGAAAGAAGCCAAAAGTGAAGTTAAAGTTGAAATAACTGATTGTAGTGTGACTGATGATGGACAAGAAAATAGTGGCGGAGAAAAAGAAGAAGGAATTAACACAAGTGAAGAAAATGCTGAAACACAAGAGGAAAGCTTGAAGAAAATGAAAGAAAAGAAATTGTGGATGGAATATGATGACTTTTGGAAGTGCTTTAGGTAAAGAAAGAAAAAAACTAATGACAAACAAATGAATGGGTTAAGAAAAGACGGACGAACGAACGGACGGACCGACGGACAGACAGACAGACAGACACACACACACACACACACACGAGTAGACAGACAAACAGACAGACAGACAGACAGACAGACAGACAGACAGACAGACAGACGCACACACACACAAGACAGACACACACAGAGACAAGACAGACACACACACACACACACACACACACAAGACACACACACACACACACACACAAGACAGACACACACACAGACAAGACAGACACACACACAGACAGACAAGACAGACAAGACAGACAAGACAGACACACAGACAGACAAGTAGACAGACAGACACACACAAGTAGACAGACAGACAGACAGACAGACAGACAGACAGACAGACAGACAGACAGACAGACAGACAGAGACAGACAGACAGACAAGGACCGATCGGACAAATTAGCGAACAAACGGGTGGACGGACGGACTAGTGGGCAATCAATCCACGAGTAATCGATGGCAATCTAAAACAAATATTTCTTTATTTCTTTTTTATAGCACTCTATATATCTATCATAAACCTATCACCTACACTTTTAATAAATCTCACATGGAGCTCAAGGTATTCATTGCGTTTAAATTATAATCATACTAGTCATGATAACCCTAACCACAACTAAAGACCAGACAAAAACAGAAAGGTCCTTTTCTGATTATCAAATTTATTATAAACTCTTGTAAAACACTGCTTTTTATATAGTATAATTTTTTATCTTTTCTAGAATGTCGCATCAACTACTCATTCTAAGAAATCAGGAATAGGCCTTCACAGTTCATCAATGGCTGCTGCTCAAGGTGGTGGAAAAGGCCAGGGTATTGCTCCATCCCCTATTGGTCATCATGGTCTCTGTGGTTCCCCTATTGATCCACCACCTCCATACCTGTTCGTCGATAGTTTAGGGACAATTGAGATTGTTGTCAATTTCACTGCCTTCTCAAAATGGTTAGATCCACCTCAGCCAATATTCAGAGAGAAAGGGAAAGAAGTTGGAAGCAATTTAGGTACGTTTTAAGATAGGATTCTTATCGAGCACCGTTCATCTCTCACGTTTGTAGTCCATGTAGCTCAATAGTTAGAGCATCTCACTGGTGATCAGCTTACAGGTTGTACACATATGTAACCTTCACTCGTCATCTTAGTCCATGTAGCTCAATAGTTAGAGCATCTCACTAGTCATCAGAAGGTTACAGGTTGTACACATATGTAACCTTCACTCATCATCTTAGTCCATGTAGCTCAATAGTTAGAGCATCTCACTAGTCATCAGAAGGTTACAGGTTGTATACATATGTAACCTTCACTCATCATCTTAGTCAATGTAGCTCAATAATTAGAGCATCTCACTAGTCATCAGAAGGTTACAGGTTGTACACATATGTAACCTTCACTCATCATCTTAGTCCATGTAGCTCAATAGTTAGAGCATCTCACTAGTCATCAGAAGGTTACAGGTTGTACACATATGTAACCTTCACTCGTCATCTTAGTCCATGTAGCTCAATAGTTAGAGCATCTCACTAGTCATCAGAAGGTTACAGGTTGTACACATATGTAACCTTCACTCATCATCTTAGTCCATGTAGCTCAATAGTTAGAGCATCTCACTAGTCATCAGAAGGTTACAGGTTGTATACATATGTAACCTTCACTCATCATCTTAGTCAATGTAGCTCAATAATTAGAGCATCTCACTAGTCATCAGAAGGTTACAGGTTGTACACATATGTAACCTTCACTCATCATCTTAGTCCATGTAGCTCAATAGTTAGAGCATCTCACTAGTTATCAGAAGGTTACAGGTTGTACACATATGTAACCTTCACTCATCATCTTAGTCCATGTAGCTCAATAGTTAGAGCATCTTACTAGTCATCAGAAGGTTACAGGTTGTACACATATGTAACCTTCACTCATCATCTTAGTCCATGTAGCTCAATAGTTAGAGCATCTCACTAGTCATCAGAATTAGGTTACAGGTTGTACACATATGTAACCTTCACTCATCATCTTAGTCAATGTAGCTCAATAATTAGAGCATCTCACTAGTCATCAGAAGGTTACAGGTTGTACACATATGTAACTTTCACTCATCATCTTAGTCCATGTAGTTCAATAGTTAGAGCATCTCACTAGTCATCAGAAGGTTACAGGTTGTATACATATGTAACCTTCACTCGTCATCTTAGTCCATGTAGCTGAATAGTTAGAGCATCTCACTAGTCATCAGAAGGTTACAGGTTGTACACATGTGTAACCTTTACTCATCATCTTAGTCCATGTAGCTCAATAGTTAGAGCATCTCACTGGTCATCAGAAGGTTACAGGTTGTACACATATGTAACCTTCACTCATCATTTTTTTATCATATGTTTTATCATGTTTCCTCATACACGATCTTTTATTCTCATGGCTCTAGATTTAAAAGCTGATAGTGCTACGGACTGTACTCCTGTTATACCTTCTCCTGGTTTACTTGTCGCGGAACCTTATACTTGGAAAAGCCTGGTAACTGGTCAACCTTGTCTTAGGATCAAGACCACTGGCTCGAAGGCTGCAGTATTGGTTCTCCCCCCGGGGTAAATCATTTCATTTTCACTTCATCACACAACACGAGAGACGATGTCCTTGATATCGACGTTTTTAAAGACGAGTTTTATTTCTATTTTCGAGACCAAATTTCTTGTGTTCTTTTTTTTGTAATCTGGATGAGGTTGACACGCCTCCCTCTACATACCCGATGTCACCTACACCTGTACCACACCAGTTTCCACCCTACTTATTGTACCCCATACCTCAACAGACTTTACGTTCCCAAGCCATCTTCCAAGCAACCCCCCATATCACTTCCCATCCGCCATCAACCCCTCCTCCACACGATACCTCCACGCACTGCACATGATCCTACCCCATCACTCGCCACCTCTCTGTGACGTCAGCTATATTTATAAAATACGTCATTCTTCCTTTCAAGACGTCACGTGTTACGGTTTCTCCTTCAATCACCGAATGGCTACCATGTTGGTCTGTGTTCTCAAACTCCATTTACGTTTGGTGATGAAGATCTCGTCATGTCATGTCTACAAAAGGTGAGATTCCTCTTGAGCCCCCGGACACTGTGACATTATTGACCTTCACTCTTATTGACCTTTACTCTTATTGACCTTTACTCTTATTGACCTTATTGACCTTCACTCTTATTGACCTTTACTCTTAATTGACCTTATTGACCTTCACTCTTATTGACCTTTACTCTTATTGACCTTTACTCTTATTGACCTTATTGACCTTCACTCTTATTGACCTTCACTCTTATTGACCTTATTGACCATCACTATTATTGACCTTCACTCTATTGACCTTCTCTCTTTGACCTTCACTATTATTTACCTTTGACCTTCACTCTTATTGACCTTATTGACCTTCACTCTTATTGACCTTCACTCTTATTGACCTTCACTCTTATTGACCTTATTGACCGCCACCTCTTTTCTAGGAAAGCTGTCGTTTTATTGAACACACGACTGGTGTTCTACAAAATATTGGAAATGTTGTGACTTCATTTGATGATCTAAGTACCAACGACAAACATACAATTTTGGATTTGGGTGTGAAAGAACAACACAAAGAAATACAGGAAAGACATTACAAGGTAAGATGGAAGGTCGTTCGTCAGAATGTCTGACGTTTCCTCTGATGAAGGGGGTTTGCTCGAAACGTCCGCACGTACACACATCATTTCGGTAGTATACAGTAAACTTTTAGAGTTTTTGTTTACACTTAAGTTCTCTTCTTCTCAGATGTAAGATGGGTCTCAAAGTCCAGTGTGAACCTAAGATGGTTATGATACACTTCTCTTTTTATTTTGTTAGATTTTCATGATATGTTTACTGGAGACTCTGAGCTCTCAGCTCGGCGACGATTACACGCGAGACACACAATTTGCGTGGAAAGCTTTCGACTTTATTGCTCGGGTTTATCTGAAGGAAAGATTGACGTTCAGGCCGAAATCTTCAGCGGATGTTGCTCGCCTCGGGAGCGTTCACAAGACACGAAGTGATCTATCAAGATCTTTATCTTCCTCGAATCAACAGTTACGGACTATAGACGATGAATTAGCAGCGACGAAGATCCAGGCCATATTTCGAGGCTACTATGTTCGTAAATTAAACCTCGCCTACAAGCCAGGTATTTCAACTACTCACCACATAACCATCCCATCTTTAATCAAACTTATTATATGGCTTATGTGGCAAAATTTCAAAAATTGTCAGCTACAGCAACAGGTCGCACTCGTGAGACTACGCGCTGTGTTCTGGTATAGATGGATTTCCATGTCCTTCGTTCTTCTGGGTCGTATAGCTGGTCTACTGGTGTCTGGTGGTAAAGTTGGAGCTGGTGGAAGCATGGTTAATGATGAGGAAGCGGTTACGAGTGCTGAGACCCAGAACCAGAATATACCTTATAATAATTATATTTATTATTTATTTAAAATAATTCGTGATCGCTGATTGGCTAACAGCCAACGGTGAAATCGTCATATCAACTCATTGCCCTACCAAATATGGAGTTGTGACATCATGGTGCAATATGACAAAAGATTATTGCACGATTGACGTCACCTGGTGCAATATGAAAAACTAATATTGCACGCTATGACGTTTTTCCGACGATGCAGTTGAATAGTTGATAAAGTTAATCTTTTAAATGAATAATAAAACAATTATTGAATTCGGTTTTCGCATTATATGAAGAATTATCAAGGCCTCAGTTTGTGTTATCCGCCTCAGCCTTCGGCTTCGGCAGATAACACAAACTTCGGCCTTGATAATTCTTCATATCATGCTCAACCTCATTCAATAATTGATAAATATATATATATCGCTCTCTAATAAGCCAATTCGTAATGTCGACTGCGCATCAAAATACCGCGTTCTGCTTCGGGATAAACCTTATTTCAATTCATAACCAGGCTGGGAAATTCAGTATAACGAATTTGCAAGTGTAAATAGAAATGCAAATGACTATTGTGGTTTTAGCCTGATGTTATGAATTGAAATAAGTTTTATCCCGACGCAGAACGCGTCATTTTGAACATTACGAACTGGCTTATTGAGCTCCTCTCTTGTTACAGATACATCGATCCATCAACAAGTTCAAGAACAATTAACCAAGTCCTGGACACACGTCGAAAACAACTTAGAAACATTTGCCATCCAGTTATACAGAAGATTATTTAAACTAGATCCAAATTTATTTCCTTTCTTCCCGTTCTACAAAGACGAATGGACAAGAGTGACATACATGGATTATAATGCAGGCTTTCCGGAGCAGCCAGCAAACACTTGGTTTTTGTTATTCAGGTAAATTTGTCATGAATAAAGTGACAAAAACAAGTGTTAAAAAAAACTCCAAAAACAAGTGTTAAGTCTTTGTCGCCTTACATGAGAATAGGTATTAGTTTTCTTCTAATCGTTTTAGAATTAATTTTTGACGTCATTGAGTGATGGAAACACTACACAAAGAAACCCTTCACAATAGCGTGACAATAACGTGGTCTTAGTCTATTGTGAAGGATTTCTTTTCAAAGCTAGTGTTTCTATCACTTAATGACGTCAAAAATTAATGGAGCAACCGCAACTAAAATTACGCAATATAATGCAGTTTTCGGGAATTTTATTATTCTTTTCACAGAGAGGTCTTTTACGTAGACGAAGATATCCTAATGGTTCCCAAAATGTACACAGGTATCCCCACGTGTTTTCTGCGTGTAGTCAACAATGACACGTACGAAGAGATTCCTAAAGTATTTCAAAGAGTAGCTCCGTATACTTTCACCAAGAATAAGGTACGCAGTTTTCCGTTTCGTAAACTCACCTATGTATACATACACCATCTATCTATTAACGTCCATCTCTATCCATTAACTTCCCTCGCTATCCCTTAACTTCCCTCTCTATCCTTTAACATCATTAACTTCGCTGTCAGTCCCTTAATTTCTCTGTCAGTCCCTTAATTTCTCTGTCAGTCCTTTAGCCTCCCTCTCTGTCCCCTAACTTCCCTCTCTATCCCCAACTTCCCTCTCTATCCCCTAAATTCCCTTGTCCCTTACTTCCCTCTCTGTCCCCTAACTTCCCTCTCTATCCCCAACTTCCCTCTCTATCCCCTAAATTCCCTTGTTGTCCCTTACTTCCCTCTCTGTCACCTAACTTCCCTCTCTGTCCCCTAACTTCCTTCTCTCCCTCTCTTCCACAGTATGGTTACACGTTCCTTGCTGAGGCTCGCTCTTGCTCCTCCGCTCTTCCAGCTGGAAAATTTCGTTTACGTTTGATTGGATCAACTCATCCTCTCCCCACCCCTGCAGGGGACGGCATTGGCACACACTTTGTTACCAAGGAGATACGAGACTACTACATTCCAAATAAACTAAACGTGTTATTCAGGTGTGTGACATATCTGAAAGTAATCTTTAAATCCGTCCATTCGTCCGTCTCTCTATCCATCTCTCATTCCATCTCTCTCTCTGTCCATCTCTCTCTCTCTCTGTCCATCTCTCTCTCTCTCTGTCCATCTCTCCATCTCACTCTCCATCTCACTCTCCATCTCTCTCTCTCCATCTCTCTCTCTCCATCTCTTTCTCTCCACCCTTCTCTCCATCTCTCTTTCCATCTCTCTCTGCATCTCTCTCTCTCTCTTATCTAGATATTCTGTCCATGTTACTGAAGACCAGCTGATCACTGTTCAACTATGTACATCTAAACCTGATGTTTATATTAAACTACAGGTGAGAGTATATTTTATTTATTCATCTTCGTGTGCACCATAGCAATGTTTCCATTTTTGGATTGGAGTTACTTTTGAAAAATGGTTAAGACGGTTGCTTATTAACTTGTTAACCAGAGGCTGGTTGTTTAATACCTGGATAACTCGCTTACTGATAAGTTATCTCATTAGCAAACATTCGTACATTTTAAAAGTCAGAAAAGCTTTGGAAAAAGAATGTTGGAATAACATGTATTGCTGTCAAAACCTTGACAAGTGATCAAGATTTTAACAACATGTTGATTGAATCTAGGGATGTTTGTGTTTGATTAGGTGTTGGACAATGAAGAAGAGGTTGCAAGCTCAACTGGCCGAGGACATACTGTATCACCTGTTCATATTGTAAGACGAGATAGAATTGTTGGCGAAGAAGACAACAAATATCGCAAGAGAGGTAAGAATTGCTTTCAGGAATCTTCTCATTTTTGACAAAAATATTCTTTAGAATAAGAAATAAAGATCCCAAACTCTAATGTTATGATATTTTAATGTGTGCACGTGATGTGTGCACGTGATGTGTGCACGTGATGTGTGACGGGGGTGAGCTCTATTTTTCTCATCGCTAGGTTCCAGACCTCCAAGTAAAGACAGCGGCAAAGATGGCAGGCCATCGTCGACAGCTGGGAAAAATCAAAAGTCTAAAGTTAAAAAAAACAGTGGTAAAGAATTGTCTCCTAGCCATTCAAGACCAGGTTCATCTCAGGTAAGACTTGGCGTTTACCATTACCATTATCACCATCTTCATCACCATCATCTTCATCATCACCATCATCACCATCATCTTCATCATCACCATCATCACCATCATGTTCATCACCACCACCACCACCATCACCACCACCATCTTCATCATCATCACCATCATCATCATCATTACCATCATCATCATCACCATCACCGTCATCATCACCATCATCATCATCACCATCATCTTCATCATCATCATCACCACCACCATCTTCATCATCACCATCATCATCATCATCATCATCACCATCATCACCATCACCGTCATCATCACCATCATCGTCATCATCATCACCACCACCATCTTCATCACCACCATCTTCATCATCACCATCATCGTCATCATCGTCTTCATCACCACCATCACTCTTCATCACCACCATCTTCATCATCACCATCATCACCATCATCGTCATCACCACCATCATCACCACCATCATCACCACCATCATCATCACCACCACCATCACCACCACCATCTTCATCATCACCATCATCACCATCATCGTCATCACCACCATCATCACCACCATCATCACCACCATCATCATCACCACCACCATCATCATCGTCATCCATTGTCATCACGTTGATTTAATTTCTTCGTCTCTATTTCTTTAACAGGAGAAACAAAGTGATGTTTCAGGTGGCGGTGTTGTTCATAGCATCACTCAAGAAGAAGACTTAAAACCCCAGGTATATGATCATACATAACTCCCAGACTTTGCCATCCTCTGTTTCTTCTATCTTCTACGACCTCTCTCTCTCTCTTTCACTCTTCAGGTCCACAAGTACATCATACAAGCTGTAGTTCTAAGAGACAGTTGGCCATTATCAAGAGATGCCTGGGATTTTGTACTTGCTTTAAAAAACTCCGAAAAACAAGAACATTCAGATGGTAAATATTGCTAAACGTAACCATCACTTATCATCTCAGCCCATGAAGCTCAATGGTTGATCATCTCACTAGTCATCATCAGGTTCCATGTTGTACACATCCGACAGCTTGACGCTACTCTGGCTTTAAAAAGTTTTTAAAACGTAACTTTAAAAGTTACTGACTATGACCCAACGTTTCAACACTCCAATCTAGTGTCTTCATCAGGGTTGATCGTTGTAAAGTTAGGATCCCTATTTATACCCTAGATGTAAATAAGCTTCTTGTAATAAACCACCGTCATCGCGATTCAATGGGGCGTGGGCGCTATTGATATATCAAGCCTCTAGACAACGTCTCTGATGGTACCACGGATTAGTGGTAATAATTTTGGAATTTCCCCACGCAATCTCATGGTTGGTTACGCACGCGTGCTCCGACAAAGCAGAATTTTCCTTTTTTGAAAAGAAAACAGCCTTTTTGGTGTTCTTTTAAACGCGTACGAAACTGACGTTTAGTCTGACCAATGTACTCCTGATCTGCAGTCATTGCACGGAATGGAATAAATAGCGTCTTTCTTCATATTTAACCTTGTCTATGTGTTTGTTTATCCTCATTGGTTGGCCATCTCACTAGTCATCATCAGGTTACATGTTGTATGTTCATCCTCCTTCATGTTGTTCTAGTTGAGTCCACGTCTCGTGCTGAAAAATCCGCTGGTCAAAGCAAAGGAAAGAAGGGAAAGGACGGGAAAGAAAGTCGCTCTGGTAAGAACCAGCCAGGATCAAGACCAGCTTCGCAGGTAATGTATGGAGTGATTATTTTGATTTCATATCTGGTTACTTGGTTTGTGTATAAATAACTAAGGAATGTTCTCTTCTTTTTTAATTTACAGCAACTTCAGTTTGATAACACCAAACCTAACTGGACTTTGAGGATTGTTAGTGACGCCAGTTATGCTGTAAGTTACGTCGATTGTCAAGTTGAAATCCTCTCGGACAGGAATTGAAACTGTAACCTTCTGAAGGAAGGTTCAACTGCCTATACTTCTCTTTTCTTCTTCTCTTTTCTCCAGGACGATATTGAAATCAAGCGAGATACTGAACGTCAAGATGAAATTCGAGCAATGAAAGCAGCTTGGGAAGCCGCTGAACCAGGAAGGGCGGCCAAGGTAATAAGTTGGCCGTGAACAATGTTGTGCCAGGGCCGCATTAACCAATGGGCACACTGGGTAAGTGCCCAGGGCCCGAAATTTTTAGGGGCCCAAAAAATAATCAACAGTCATAAGTCATTCAGTAAATTCAAACAAATATTTACCACTCAACATCGTATAATCAGCGCACGCGATTTCTATAATCACCTCACGTATTTATACTAAAATTCTATATTAATTTTTCGGTAAATTACGTAACTGAACTGAACAGACGCGAGCATGAGAATAGTCACTGTTTTCAGAATGTTCAAAATCACTGTGGATGGTTACAAATTAATATATTAAAGTCTAATTTGGACAAAATTTATATGTTAAATATAATAAAATGTGCCATTGAAAACATGTTTTAAAACTTTTAAGATTTTGCTTAAAAGTGTTGTCTGCAGAAGAGACGAAATGCCATTTCGGATACATCAATTTCAAAAATGTTCAAAGGGAGGATACCCCTCCTACAGTCTACAGACGCCGACCCATAAGGGCCCAACATTTTCTAGTCCTGTTGTTGTGCTGCACCCCGTGAATAAATTGTTGTGAACAAGGTTGTTCAGAGATGAAAACAATGTTGTTACAGCATTGTTCAGCCATCAATACTGCTACAACGTCTTATGCATGAGAGAGTCAATTCCAACAGTGACCATTCCGCTCAAGAATTAGCATTTTTTTGTAAAGACAGTGCTAATTCCAGGCTACGGGGCACTTACTGCTGGGCAATGTCCCACTCCCAGGAGCACAAACCAGTTAAAGATATAGTTTAATTATGACATGAACCATGAGGAAAACATTCTCTCTCATGATCCTTTGTGGATTTCAACATTGTCAAATCCCCGGGGTCTTTGAGCTCTAGTACAATGTCCACCGCTTGACAAGCAAATGGGGTGTTCCGGGGGGGGGGGGGATGGTCACTGTTGGAATTGACTCATGCATTGTAACAAGGTTTACCAACAATGATAATAATGAACATACATGTTCTATCAAAGCATATTAGTTTTTCTTATTCCAACAACCAGTGTTGGTTCATCAATGGTAAACAACTGTGTTTATTTAACAATGTTTAGAGTATCGTTCAGACGGCAACGTTGTAAAATTTATGTCTATTCCTTCTCTATCACCTCAGTGTCCACACCCTGTAGTTGTGAAACACTACATACTATGTATGTGCATAGTGCTTTCTATATCTCATGTAATATATGAACAACGAGAGCGAGTGTTTCACCGGGATATCCAAACACGAGAAAATAATGGTGAAAACACGAGCGCGCAGCGCGAGTGTTTTTGTCCATTGTTTTCGAGTGTTTGGATATCCCGGTGGGACACGAGCTCGAGTTGTTTATATAGCTTCTGAAATGAATGGAGAGGTAAGAGAATGTTTGAATAGAATTTCTAACGAAGGATATCGTAATTAGGAATTCTATTGAGATATTACACAATGCATAACTGAAGTGGGTTTTCCACGATGAATAGATAATGATAAATTAAATAGTGGAGTTGAGATGATTGTGATGCATGGTAGAGGGTTTTGTTTCTGCGAGTATTAAACTGGACAAGTGTGTGTTTACTGGCTGTAACATTAGATTTGTGGTAGACGACAAAGAGTGAATAAAGGAATTTTGTGTGTGAATTTGTTTGCTGACTTGATTTTGCATACGTAATTAAGATATTTGATCCAAACACTAGTGTTTGGATCAAATATCTTAATTACGTATGCAGCTGAAATCTTTTGTCTGGCGGTGTTTGACCGGGGTATCCAAACAGCATCATGTGACCGAATGCTTACATGCTATTGGTTTAATTACTCATGAATTATTAATGAATTTTAGAATTGTATTTCCTTATTTCCTTACCAGGCTCAACAAAGTCGACAGAAATATTTGAATGAAAATTTAATTAAAATAAAGACTGATGCCGAGTGTGATGGTGATCAAGGGGACGATCAGGGTGAAAATGGTAAGTAGGAGGACACATTTACAGGGCTCGAAATAAGCGCCGATCAATGATCGGCAAGATATTGTTTATGATCGACGGAAAAGCAGGGTTGGCGATCATCTTGATCGGCAAGAAATATATTGGACCATTCAAAAAGATGCACACGCGTACAGTTAAAAGAGAGCAACCTACGTTATAGGTTTATAATCCTGTGCACGCAATAGGCAACTATGTGTCTTCTTAGCTGCAACCTTTTCAGTCTATAATGTTGCAGCTCGGAAGACACAGAGTCATTGCCTGTGGTGCAGGCTACAATAAAGCGAGGAAAGCCAATACTTTTATTTATGGTGTTTCAGTTGACATTACATCATCATCGTCAACGATAATAACCGCTGATCAAGAGGAATATTATACAGACCCTCCGCCGAGACAACCCAGTAGAATATTAAAACCTTTTGATATTACACCTTACGTCAGGTAAGTTATTAGTGGTGTGACAAATTGTTGTTGATAAAATCCTATGATGAGAAGATAAAAAAGCTCAACGTGTTTTCATTATAATGTTATGGCCTCGATTTTCGTTAAAGGGATAAGTTTTTAAACGTTTGAAATGGTTTAGATCTGATGGCGAGCGTATTATTTTGGACGAAATGGAAGAAAGCAAGCGACGAGAACAACGACAGAAAATGTTTCGTCAACACAAAGCTTGGCGAGATGAAGTTGAAAAAAGACGAGAGGAAGACAGGCTGAACAGAAATATTGCAAAGGAAAGACAGATACAGTTAGCTGAGGAATGGCAGGTTGGTGAAATATGGTGATGGTGACGGTGATGATGATAGCGGCGGTGATGATGATAGCGGCGGTGATGGTGATGGAGGTGGTGATTGTGATGATGAAGATGATGACGGTGATGATGATAGTGATGATAGCGGTGATGATGGTGATAGCGGCGATGGTGATGATGATGATGGTGATGATAGCGATGATGGTGATGATGATGATGATAGCGGTGATGATGATGGTGATGATGGTGATGATGATGGTGATGATAGCGGTGATGATAGCGGTGATGATGATGATGGCGGTGATGATGGTGATGGCGGTGATGATGATAGCGATGATGATGATGGTGGTGATGGCGGTGATGATGGTGATGATGATGATGATGGCGGTGATGATGGTGATGGCGGTGATGATGGCGGTGATGATGGCGGTGATGATGATGATGATGATGGCGGTGATGATGGTGATGATGATGGCGGTGATGATGGTGATGATGGTGATGGTGATGATCATGGCGGTGATGATGGTGATGATGGTGGTGGTGATGGTGATGATGGTGATGGTGATGATGGTGATGATCATGGCGGTGATGATGGTGATGATGGTGGTGGTGATGGTGATGATGATGGCGGTGGTGATGGTGGTTGTGATGATGGTGATGATGATGGTGATGGTTGTGATGATGGTTGTGATGATGATGATGATGATGGTGATGATGGTGATGGTTGTGATGATGGTTGTGATGATGGTGATGATGATGGTGATGATGGTTATTTATGGCAATGATGGCGATGATGGCAATGATGTTGATGATAATGATTATGTGATGTTGATAACACAACGATGGTAATAATATGTCCCATTCATTTCCAGGCGACGTTAGACAAGGCTCGCGAAGACATAAACACGACACGTGAAGCTTACAGACAAACATTTATTACAAAAGAACAACCTCAAGAAGAACCAGCTGCAGACGGTGAGGGGTCTGGAGTCAAGGATAGATCCCCATCACCTTCGAAAGGTAGAAAGAACAGCAAAAGTCCAAAAGCTGCACGAAAATCACCAAAATCAAAAAAGAAGTAAAACGGATGCTTGTTGAAAAGGTTTTTTGCACTTTTTCTATAACAAAATACGCTGTACTATTGCCACCCACAAGGTTGTATATTATTTATTTAAGAAAAAAGTAAGATATCGATGGCGATATGCTGTATATTTTATTAATTTATAAATTTATAAAACTACAAAAACAAATGGTATTATTACTATGGCGCTCCTCCTTAAATTCTGAAAATGTCGTAACCTTTCGTTGTCACATGGTGGCCATTTTGAAACCAGTACATCAAGGTTATTTAGTTTGGGTTTTACTACATCCCGGGCGTTCTTTGTCAGCGCCTTCTGGACGATCCTTTCATTAGTATTAAGGTTAGTATTAGAAAACCATTAGGTGGGGGGTTAGTGTTAGAATCTAAGTTGTTTTGGGGTTAGCAGTTCTATGATGTATTTCATCATAAAGGCATGTCTGATCGTATGATAGCAGTACAATCTCTCATTTCGTCCGAATACTAAAAAAGTTCGTTCAGAAGTCGATTGCTTGCAGACGCTGATAAAGAACTCCGGGATATAGTAAAACCCATTTAGTTTACTTACACTATTTGATCAATATAATGTTTACGCCAACTGTTTGATAACACAACATTTGAAGAACATAATATCATACATTCTCTCATTATAACGGAGAACTCTTTACACAAAATACTAAATAAAGAATGATAAAGAAGACTATGAATAATGATATACAGCAAACTATAGTCAATCGAGATATGGTCTGGAAACTCGGCAAACTAAATGCGACTATAATGAGCTACGTTTTTCAAAGCGACTATAATGAGCTACGTTTTGATGTTGAACCGTACCTTACACCGTGCACATCCTTTGTTTTAGGTTTATTAATATTTAAACAACACGGTTGAGAGAATAAACCCAAACGATTCTATTGGACGATTGCTTCATTATACTAAAATACAATAGGTTCAGTGACCGTGCACCGTGCACAAAATTGCATAAAGACGAACAAAAAGATCTCGATTGACTATGTTTACACAAATATTAAATAAAGAATGATAAAGAAGACTATGAATAATGATATAAAGCAAACTATAAACGACAAAGTTGCTACGAAAAATCGTTTTTCACACGTTATTAGTTCTCTTGCATACAGCCTTAATATCTAAACCAAGCAAGCCTTAATATTGTTGAGGATAATGGAAGAGTTTTGTATCTTCTGAAAAGAGAAATTGTTCCGAAATATCCTTGTTTTCTGGTTGAATATTTGTGAAACTTGTGTCCAATTGTGGTGCGGAGTCAAACCTTACTCGACCCATTGGCTCTCTCATGTTTAATTCCTGAGACTTGTTGAATAATGCTGCTTCACTGTTGGAGATTCCATAGAGAAAATAGAGAATAAGACCTACAAAATGTTGAATAAAATATATTGTGAAAAGTAGGCTGAGGTGGAGATATAATATTTTTAACAACACGTATAAATGAAGTTATATACGAAGTGTGAAGTCCCGGATTCAGTTTCATCCCGGATTGAACGTGAATTCAAACCGCGTTTACATTGGATCGAAAATCGCGCGAAATCTGAAATTTCAAGATGGCGATCAATAACATTATAGCGGGTATGTTTCTTTCAGCGATTTCTGCGCTTGTACATTTCAACACGTGCCTTAAACTGATATTTGGCGAAGAGTAAATATAAAGAAAAGGGGAAAAGCATTACTAGCAAGTAACGTCGTCGACAAAGAGCTATTTATATTGAACAATATGACGTCGGCGCAATTCCTGTCTCTAGCTGCACATTGTCATCTATAAATGTTAAAAGTACGTATGTGTTGTTCGTTTCAGTCTTCTAGGTCGTATTTTTTATTCCGGAATGAAATCTCGCACCGCCTTTACATGACACCGGAATGAAATTTCAATGAAACTCAATCCGGAATGAGAACCGGAATGAATTCAATCCGGATTGAGCTACATCTCATTCCGGATTCATGTAAACACCTAAAAGGGATTTTAAATAAAATGCAAACAGGAAGATGTTTAATACTACAGCATAATTTGTGAGAGTTCTAGCTGTCTTACCTAAAGCAAGCCATACTCCAACAGCGGTATACGCAATCCACTCAAATGAAACAAGTAAAATAGACAAGAGGCCAACGTTGAATAGAGGAACGAAAGACGACAAGAAATTGTTTCCAAATAATGAAGCTTTTGCGTTATACCTTGGTTGAATTAAAATAATTCTTATCGTAATGAACAGCGTGATGGTGAGTAAACCAAGTGCACCTAGACCAATCCATTGTTTCCAACCAAGAACAGGAAGCCCATGAAACATGGCTAACGCTAAGCCAACGGAAGAAGGGATAAAAGACAGTACAAGCCAATTGACAACCTTGCTCGTTTGCTGTGTCGCTTTTGGCTTTTCACTTACGCCAAGCGCTGCAAGGACTCGCTCGTGGGTAATATACCCGAAGCATAATATAAACCGAATTATGCAATATTTGGTGCTCTCCCATTTTGGTAAACCAACGTTTTTCTCACTGTCTTGAGTAAGCGGTCTGTACTGGACAATAATTGCTGTACAGTTAATAACAATTGATATCATTAACGAAACGATACAAAAACCTTGTATTAGTTTTACCAACGGAAGCCACATCAACAATGGTATTGATAAAGCACAGGTTACTAATACTAACAGCAGTGGTACTCTTGTTCTGCGACATTGTTGCTCGTTGGTAAACTTTCGACATACCAAACCATCTTCCGCCATAAGATCAAATAGTTTCTGTGCATCGAAATATGACTCGATTATTGTCAGACAGAATACGATTATGGCTGCTGCTGATAAAATGTACTTTGAACTCGCAAACGTTGTCAGGGAGAACAGTTTTGGAATTGTTGCCTCTTCGCTCAGCATCTCAAATGGTGCAAGGATGGTGACGAATAGCGTCGAACATAAATAATACAACGACACAGTTAACAGGGAAATTGTCAGAGACACAGGCAGTGTGTTTGAGTCGCTCTTCATGTACACCCCTTGTTCAACCACTTTATCTAATTTCGTAAAAAAGAATGCTGTTATGGCTACACCTTGAGTCATGCCATAAAAGTCAAACGGTTGAAACTTGGTTGAAATAACTGACCAATTGATGGCATTCGCGTAATAGATTATTACCACAATCATGAACAAAAACACGGCGATATTTGTGACGAATAATATTGTTATGTATACAGAAAACTGCGGTAGACCAGCAGCTATGACCAATGATACAATAACGAGAAATGCTGCTATGAATACCAAGTCATCTAGTCGAACTACTGTCCATGAAGTGTGGCCTGGCAGCGACGAGCTATCGAGAACTGGATCCAACAAGTAGCGGATGTTTTCTCCAGCAGCAACGCTCACCACTGATATCATGAAAATGCTTTGTAAGAGACGAAACCAGCCGACCATGAAAGCACAAAGCTCTCCGACATGCATGTAGATGATTGCATAAAAACTTGTTGTGCTTTGAAAGCTAGTACACAATTCAGCCAATGATACGTTGTTCAGCATCGCTACAGCAGCACCCATAATGATTGAAAACAACATAGCTGGTCCTGCGATGCTTTTCACTGCAACTCCTACGACAACAAAAACAGCGCAATTGAAGCAGCCTCCTGTTAACATCTTGACTGAGTTAGGAATCTGTAAATGACGCGAGGGTTTGATGAAATCCATCCCACCATCCTCGTCTTCGTCTTGAGTCTTTGTTCGCGTTATTTTCTCCATGAATAGAGACACCAATGTACCCATTTTAAAAGCGTTTCTTGATCACTTCGTTCAATGTTTCCCGTGGCGTGACGATGTCTGGACTGTACAGCTCATAAATTATGGTCGTCAAGGAGCTATGCTTCAATGCTCAAACACTAAAGTGCTGTCATTTATTATTATAAAATAGCTATATACTTATAGGACTTATTTGAATAATAATACCAAGTGCAATCAGTAAGGTTTTGCGCTTCGAATGATATCTGAAAATTGTTTCAAATTAATCCTTAATCGAAAATCCTTCTAGCAAAATCATATCAAATTACTTGTTTTGTTTTTTGTTGTTTTTTTAACAACTTTATTTGGTAAACACTGACAAAAAGTATAATATATATAATAATAAACTATTATCTAAACTAAAGTAGCGAAAAGATCGAACAGGGCAGAAGCAGCGAGGAGGTTGTTGTATAGTCTTGAGAAAGACTATTGTTGGTGACTGACGTTTCAACAGCCTCACAACAACCTGGACGATCAACTTCACACATCTAATGATACTCCTAGGTTCAAACCATTTACTTTATAGGATAAGTTATGCGTTATTTATCAGAAATATGTGTACTCTAATTTTGAAACTTGATAACGTGACAATGTAAAAATATATCAATATATCTCGTCTTCCTCTGATGAAGGGCTCCGCTCGAAACGTCAGTATTTCGTCACTAAATTATTGGCAGTTTACCACCTTTTCACTTTGATATATATTCAAAACACTGTCTACGCAGCACTCTACTTTTTAAAAAATATATCAGATACATATATACATTATACACTATGTAAACAATGATATTATTAATAGTCTGTGTGGACTGTTTTACAAAAACGATTCAAACATACTCGAAGTCTCCGTGCAACCCTTGCATTGCAGGACGTCGGTTAAAATTTAATCGACTTTTGTTTGATATTCTAAGTTAGGAATATTAATGCCCAGCAAATAGCTTTAGAAAGAGCCATAACAACATAATTTTAAAAAGAAAAATTTTAATACTACCATTGTGATGTTTTTGTTTGACAAAACGTTTCTAAATCTCTACGATATCTTTGCCTGTATCTTCATAATTTCGTCTACAAAGTTTTCTCTAATTTCATCTTTTAATCAAATACTTTAAAAGGTTGGTGTACCACCAACCTTCTGGAGTATATTCAAATTGTACTTTTAAATCACTCGAGATTGATAGCTGTCATTTTATTTTTAAATTTTCTACTTGAATGCCACGTAAACAATGCCAGAGGGCTTATTAAGTAAATCGCTTATCATAAAGAGGCATTATATAGAAAGCTAGCGAGTCGCGTAACCAATCAGATCGCAGTATTTGACTTCTACCAATTATAACATGCATCGGAGTAATGAACCCCGGAGTCCTGGACCATAGCTGACGTGCAAACAACATGGCGGTATCAAAAGTCCCAGTTTTACCAACAAATTACCGTCATGTATCTGTGCAAAGAACAGGTCTGCGACTACGAGAGAAATACGTGTTGCTGATAATAGGTGTTATATTTTGCTGCATAATGTTTGGCGCTTTCTTTTTCGTTCCTGATTTTCATACTAGCTCGGGATACTTGGAAGCAGCGTATGCCAAGTTTGTTGTTAATAAGAAAGTTCATAAATTAGCTATTCCAATTAAACCACCTGTTATGGACACTACCAGCGCTATTTCAAAAGGTAAGAAGTTTCTACAGCCCGTCTAATTTTTCCTCGATATGGTGCTTGTTTATAAGGCGTTAGGGTTTACCTAGGAATAGGGTTACCCTAGCGCCCTGCAGGTGACCCTAGTGTAGTTATTTTTCTACGTGTTTATAAGCAAACTAGGGTTACCCTACTAGTAGGGTCACCCTATCACTTAGCTAGGGAAACCCTAGCACTAGGGATATGTTTTTGCCTTATAAACACAATCGATAGTGACAACTCTGACACACGGGTCAAGTTTTTAGGTATCAGGCCTCTTCATGCACTCGCAAGCCTCGCGTATGTCAATGTCTGTAAAAATCATGGCGTCCAAAGAAAGTGTTGGTCTGTTCGCCCTGGCCTACGTATCATCGATCTGTGCCTTGATGCAAAATTTCTTCGACGAAGTAGTCGAGATAGGGCATCACAACACGTTTTATCACTAAGTTGGGAGAAGTTGTTTTAAAATATGTAGTGATCAGTATCTAACTTCTCCTAATAATATCAATGGTTAACCAAGTATAGAAGTAATGAGAATAAAAGAAATGATCACTAAAGATAAACTCACATGTTTTTAAAACAACTTCTCCCAACTAGTACTATAAGAAATGTTTGGAGACCAATAAGGAGAATTTGTATGTTCATACCATGGCAGTGGTACTACGATCAAATTTTTACCTATCGATATTTTTACGTATTTATAAAGCAGAGCTGCTAAATATTACTCGGTCAAAACCGATTGCAAGTATTATTTTTCTGACTCTGAATCTGGAATTGTTACGTCCGCCATTAATCGATCATGTTCCTGACCAGCGTAACAAAGTGACATCAGACTCTCAACGCGAAGACTCCACATGGCTAATTCTTCAAGTAAATCCATAGTGATTTTTTAAAATTCTTCGTCTTAAAGGCTGGACATTTCATCTACTTCTCGAAGAAAACAAGTAATACTGAAATTCAGGCATAGCATTGAGAATCTGACGTCACAAACAATATTACCTTTTGAAATTGCAGGCTCACTTGGAACACGTTCTTAGTGTCAGATGGTGGCCTAAATAATAGTGATATACTTACTTCAAAATACCATTTTTTAGTTTGTTTTTTTACATCGATGATCACTTTCGACCCTGAAATACTATTCTATGCTAAAGAAAATCTAAAAAACGGGGGTGAATTTTCACCATAGTACCACTTTAAAGGGTTAAACATTAATTTTAATTTGATGAATAGACTATATGCCATTGGAGCCAGAAGCTATAACAACAGCACGGACAATGCAACCAGTTACGGTTGACAATAGTGAGGAAATAAAGAAAGCAAAAGAGAAAATACGGAAGGAAAAAGAAGAATTAAGAAAGAAACGAATGGAGGAAGAAGAAAAGAAGAAACAAGAAGAGAAAGAGCGTTTGTTGCACATGAGACCATCACAACACAAGGAGAAGGCTGGAGGTGGGGAAGATGCTGACTTAGAAACAAGAAAAAGACGAGAAACTGTCAAAAAAGTAATGTGGAAAATGATAATTTATTGGCTTTTTTAAAATGATGATTGGTGATGATGACAAATGATGGTGATGATCAATGATGGTGATGATCAATGATGGTGATGATGATGATGATCAATAATGACTATGAGGTGATGGTGATGATCAATGATGGTGATTATCAGTCATGGTGATGATGATCAGTGATGGTGATGATCAGAGATGGTGATGACCAATGATGATGATCAATGATGGTAATTGGTGATGGTGGTTATCAATGATGGTGATGATCAATGATGGTGATGATGATCAATAATGACTATATGGTGATGATCAATGATGGTGATGATCAGTCATGGTGATGATGATTGATGATGGTGATGATCAGAGAAGGTGATGATCAGTCATGGTGATGATGATTGATGATGGTGATGATCAGAGAAGGTGATGATCAGTCATGGTGATGATGATTGATGATGGTGATGATCAGAGAAGGTGATGATCAATGATAGTGATGATCAGTGATGGTGATGATCAATGGTGATGATCAGTGATAGTGATTGATGATGATCAGTGATGGTGATGATGATCAATAATGGTGATGATCAATGATGGTGATGATGATCAATGATGGTGATGATCAATGATGGTGATAATGGTGATGATGATCAATAATGGTGATGATCAATGGTGATGATCAGTGATAGTGATTGATGATGATCAGTGATGGTGATGATGATCAATAATGGTGATGATCAATGATGGTGATGATGATTGATGATGGTGATGATCAATGATGGTGATAATGGTGATGATGATCAATAATGACTATAAGGGTGATGATTGATGATGATGATGATCAATGATGTTGATGATCAATGATGTTGATGATCAATGATGTTGATGATCAATGATGTTGATGATCAATGATGTTGATGATCAATGATGTTGATGATCAATGATGGTGATGATAAACGATGGTGATAATCAATGAGGGGATGAGGATAAATGATGGGGATAGATGAGCCAGAGTAGCATCAAACTGTGTATAATGATGATGATGATGATTATATCAATGCTAAAAGAACCTGGTAAAATTTTAATTTCTTAGATGATGGAGCGAGCATGGAATGGTTATGTCCAACATTCTTGGGGTCAGAATGAGTTAAAACCAATCAGTAAGATGGGTCATTCTGCATCTGTTTTTGGTTCTCAGTCAATGGGAGCCACAATTGTTGATTCATTAGACACACTTTTCATCATGGGAATGGAAGATGAGTTTAAGAGAGCTCGTGACTGGGTTGCTGCCAATTTATCTTTTGATAAGGTTTGTAATCACTGGTCATCTTGTTACTTAGTTTTTCAATTAAATAACTCATTGGTTTCTCTATTCATTTTCCCCATAGCCCATAACGGTTTCAGTGTTTGAAATTTGTATTCGATTCCTTGGTGGAATGCTGACTGCCTTTGCATTAACAGGAGATGAGGTATTCATGATGTCATGTCGTTTTGTTGTAGAATGTTTTATTTGTTATATGTTATATATATATATATATGAATGTGTTATATGTTTTATTTCTTTGCTGTTAGGTTTTTAAGATAAAAGCTAAGGACCTTGGGAATCATTTGTTGCCAGCCTTCAATACTCCAACAGGAATACCATATGGGTTGATCAATTTGGCAAGGTATGGTATAAACAGAGCTCTGATTAAAAAAATGTTTGTTGATTCCATTATTGAAAAAAAAATTAATTCAAGCTTTGACTGAATTCCTAAGCCTGGAACTTTTGATCATAATTGCTCAATGCAACATATGTGAGGAGAGACGTGTTGTCCAGTTTGACTCTGGTGAACACACCAGGGTTTCAGGGGTTCCTCAATTTCAGAGGTATCCCTTCCTGTGGTCACATTGGACTGGTTCTGTGATCTAGCGATTGATGGGTTTAATAACTTAACCAAGATTCCTCTGAAGATTATCTTGAAAGTTTCTCTATCTGATATATAACTGATAAGATTATTTTTATTTTCTTAGTGGATCAGGACATAATTGGGGTTGGGCTTCAGGTGGTTCTTCGATTCTTGCTGAATTTGGAACCCTTCATTTGGAGTTTGTGTATCTGTCACATATCACTAATGAACCTATCTATGCTGCAAAGGTATAAATATAATCATAGCCATTTATGCACTGGTGTCTGTGTGTGATAGCTTAGTTTAAGTCTATTAGATTTATCACTCTTATAGGTGAACGGAATACCCCAACAGGCTAGAAGCCCAATTGATAGGGGTTCCCAAGGGCCTACGATTTAAGGTCGTTATCCAAGAAGACCCGAAAGTCTTACCATTTGCTGATATTATTGCAAAGGCAGCACTTTCTCCTCAATTATTTTAAGACCCTGAGTGGTGGTCCGACCCTTGATTTGAACTTGTGTCTCCCAGCTCATAGACATGTGTGGTAACCACTAGACCACAATAACAGTGATGGTATTGCCTTCTCCTACTGTAAGGTTCTAGACCAGTGCTCTATTACAATTGTACAATTTATTAAATACAAGATAATCTAATTTCTTTTCTAATTTTTTACTAGGTAAACAAGATTCGAGAAGTGGTTGATAAAATGAATAAACCTAATGGTCTTTATCCTAATTATTTAAACCCGAGAAGTGGTTCATGGGGACAAAGTAAGACTGATAGTTTTACCTATTGCCTCTCTCTCTATTTCCTTCAGTTGCAGTGTTTAAAGTGTCTATGAAGTGAAAAATTCGCGAGCATTTTTTTCCTTTAACGGACAAAGTAGCACGGCAGGAGCGTACACTGAAAATTCCAAGTAAATCTGCTGCATAGTCTTCAAACTCTCAACTCTCAAAGTTTGGCATGGCTAAATGTTTATGTGAAATCTGAAACGCGCGGTTCATTGTCTTGTGACGTATGCAGGTGTACTTACTATGCATAAGAACAATGGATTTGAACATTAATGATCCACCTCAGTCTTTCCCTATTTTGTAACGTGAAACTATGCCAATGGACAAACTTTGAGAGTTGATGGCTCGAAGACTCTGCAGCAGTTTTCAGTGAACAATCCTGCCGTGCTACTTTGTTCATTAGAGCAAAAAAATGCTTGAGATTTTTTCACTTCGTAGACACTTTAAGATGATCATAAAATTTGAGAAAATAATTAAAATTTTTATTTTAAAAAATCACACAGTCTTGAGTAGCTTGAGTTTACATACACAATAATGTAAATAACAATACTCTAACTTACTTAGCTTTAGTATAATACTGATTTCCACTTTCTGTTTTCTGTTAGATCATGTTTCTATGGGCGCATTAGGAGATAGCTTTTATGAATATCTCATAAAGTCGTGGATACAATCTGGTAAAACAGACAAATTAGCTAGGAAATTATATGATGATACTATTGAGGTAATTAATTGTGCAGTTAACAATTTTAACATCATGTGTTTGGACTTGTTGAGCACTTATCAGCATTTCCTAATAGGTACACACATAAAAATCTCACAGGTTGTAACAAGGTTGTTGGTTCAACATGCCTGTAACAGTATTGTCAACATGATAGAACATGACTGTTAAAATAACAGCACTGTTCAAGCATGTTTCAACATGTTGTGACAGGCTTGTTGAATCGACAGCAGTTGTTCATTCATGTTAGAACATGCAAAAACCAGCTAAGATAGAACAACCAAGTTCATGGCTGTTGTAACAATGCTGTTCAACCTTGTTATTTCATCATGCTCTGTGACAACATGTTGTATCATGCATGAACAATGTTGTTCAATGCTGTTCAAGCCTGTTCGATCATCAGCCATGAACAATACTGTTCCAACATCCATGAACAGGCCTGTTGACAACCCTGTTCAACCCTGTTGATATCAACCATGTTTTTGGCTGTTAACAGGTAAAAACAGACTGTGCATTTTTACGTGTGTACAATAAGGAACTTGTGTCTACAGTAATAATATTTTTTTTATTAAGGCTGTTGAACGAATTATGGTGAAAAAAAGTTCATCTGGTTTGACATATATTGCTGAATATAAAGGAGGAGGAATTGAACATAAAATGGATCACTTGGTAATGAATGAATGATTTTTATAATGAGCTTTTGTTGAATCGTTTATATCATTGTTGTATATTTTAATTTAAGATAATTATGCTGTTTCTGACTGTTTATTTTTGCCATAGGCTTGTTTCTCTGGGGGAATGCTTGCCCTTGGCGCGGCGGGTTCTCGTGATAATAAAGAACAACATTACATACAATTAGGAGCAGATATAACCAACACTTGTCATGAGTCATACAAAAGGACTGGTAAGGTTGAGAATTGTGGCAAATACATGTACTGTAGGCTGCCAGATGTGCTTCTCTATTTATTTTATTGTCTGACATTATTAAAAGCAACCTACAGGTATTCTTCAATTTTTTGTTTGTTTACAGCTACTGGTATTGGTCCTGAAGCATTTCGATTTGAAGGTCCTCACGAAGCCAAAGGCTTGAGAAGTAATGAGCGATATTATATCCTACGTCCAGAGGTTGTTGAATCTTACTTTGTTATGTGGAGAAAAACACATGATCAAAAATATCGAGAGTGGGGTTGGGAGGCAGTTCAGGTGAGTTCATGAAGTAGAAGTAGTGTTCTGCATAGTCAATATGAATTACAGGTACAAGTCAAACAGTCTTGATATTTTACTCATTGCAATGACAATGCTCCTTTGCTCAAACCATTAGGTACCTCACCGCTGCCGAGGCCATCGAAATGTTCCTAGACTTCAAACTTCTATTGATGCTCCAAAATTCAAACCATTGTTTATCCTTTCAGGCAATAAAGAAACACTGTGAAGTCAATGCTGGATATTCTGGAATACGAGATGTCGATAGAGTCCCTGTATCTCACGATGATGTTCAACAAAGTTTCTTCTTGGCAGAGACCTTAAAATATTTGTATCTTTTATTCTCAGATGATACACTCATGCCTTTGGATAAATGGGTGTTTAATACAGAGGCTCATCCCCTTCCTGTTATAGGAGCAACATAGCTGAACTATTTTGACAATTATTTATTATTAGAGGTCAACCGGTAATTGATTATCTTATTGTGCTGATATTTTACAAGATTGGCAAAACCAATATCCAATTTTAAAGTTTTGCAGTCAAATTTCAAAATTTGTCAACGTCAACAAACTGTTAGGCCAAATAAAAAAATACCTTGGTTTCCGGTTTCCCGACCCTACCTAGTTTTTGGCCAGTAAAATACCGACCCTAATCTTTTTATTGACATTTTGAGAAGCCTGGGATTACAAACATGGCTGCCGATCCTGGCAGCATCCTCAATATCAGCGTGGTTTGGTAAAACCTATTGTTCGTCCATGCAATGTTTAGAAAAAAAAAGTTTAAAAAAAAAAGAAAAACCGACCTACCCTACCTAATTTTTTTCAGCACGAAATAGGAAACCCAGGTATTTTTTTTCTTGGCCTTATTAATTTGAATGGTATTTGTGGACATTTTGCTGACATTACTGACAACTAACATAATTTATAATTCAATATCAAATACTCAACAATAGTATTATTAAATTAATACAGGGTATAGGCTAATTAGCATTATTTGGCAGCTGGGTGGCAACTTCAAACCAAAAATATCGGCCAATATTTAAACCTGTATCGGTTGACCTCTAATAATTTCTTTTAAATGATATGGAATATAGAAATGGTGCCAAGTGCAGTATTCCCAACCAAGCTTGACGAATTTGCTATGTGAATGCTGGAGTGAGACCAAATTTGACACCAAATCCATGAACCAAAAAAAAAGACATCAAAATACTAAATTGTTTAGTGTACTGAATTTGCTAAAAGATACTGTACGCATGCATACACCCGTCACTGATAAAATGTGCTGTAGAAATTGATCTGCATAAATTCTTTAAGTTTTATTGTATAGTACATGTATAATTCAGTTCTAAGATTCTTTGCAAAACTTTTTTTCAATTCAATTAAATATTTCTAATAATAATAATAATAATGTTTACTATTTATATAGCGCAAATTAGCATGTGTATATGATCAAATGCGCTTTACAACATCGACAATTTATTCTATTATATTCAGTACCTAGTACCCAGTACCCCCAATCAATTAACCTTATCTATTTATTTTTACAGTTTTTATCATCATTAGTTTCCCTAACTATTTATCCTAACCCGCCTTGATAATTGATTACTGTTACTATAGAGCCAGTATGTATGTACTGCTACTACAACACTAGTATGTACTGCTACTACAGTGTGTATCAAAAAAGAGACCAGCAAAAAATTAATTAATATTCTTAACTCTTTCCTGTCCGCGGCCCTGTCAAAAAGAACCATGAAGTCGTCATTCGAAAAACACGGTAACGCAAGATTAAAAATTGAAATTCGACAAGCGCCAGGCACATGAGATCCACTTACATGCCAAGTTTGATTTGATTTCATAAACAACTCTGCGCTTGGTGGCATTTTGAATTTTCTAGAAAAATGGAAGTTTAGATGGAAGTTTTTCAACCTGATTTATGATAATTAATGCTAATTTAATATATTAACATAATGTGTCTTGTTTGGAAAATTCAAAAGCATTGGTAACAGCCGGTTTATTGGGCTTTCAGAAAAGGTATAGGTTTCGCAACAGTTATGGATATTTCCAGAGAGATCAATAGAACAAAGAGGTGGTTCAATTTTGGATGTTTTTCAGCCAGACAGGAAAGAGTTAAACAACTTACATGTATTGTGGTAGTTTGAAAACCCTAGACACTTCTGAGTCACGGGTTTGCAAACAAAACGCAGTCTTATACACCTCGGGCAATTAAGATAACTTTAAATGTATGCATGGTGAAAGAATTTAAAAGCAAATATGGCACATGAATACTAATTAATTTTCCACCGGTTTTGGGTTTTTTTATACACACTGTAGAGAAATGTTTGCAATTTTTTATTTTTTTCTAACAAAATTGGTGTATTGTAATAAAGTAATGTTTGGTCTTATATTATTAGGATAGTCTTACACTAACTTCATGTGTGGTTGAAAGCACTATATTAGGCTTACACACTAGGCTTTAATTCAGGTATTTCTCATCCTGGTAGATGTGATTTAGTGGATTTACTTGCACAAGTATTGTACCATTGGAAATGTTCCACTTGTATCGATGATGACATATTCACACCATTAATCACAGAAAGATAGATTTAGTGTATTTTATTTATGCTTGTCCCAAAATTCCTTCCCAGACAAGCAAATATCTTTGTTTCGTAGTATTTCAATGTGATAGTTTCCTTTCTTTGTTAGTTCACCAATATTTACAACTTTCACTTGACCATATTTTATTATATTCTTGCTTTGTTGACTCTTGGATATTTGGTCTATAATATCTCCATTCATTACCTTTCAAAATAAAGATATTTCAGAATATAAGTTCACTTTTAATTGGTAAAATATTTTGCAAAATTTCAATGATAAGTTTCTGAATGAATACAGAGTAAACTCGTGTCAAGAATGTACATATTAATCATTGTATTAATGTACAATAACATTCGGATTTATGGTGGATAAGGGAACGAAAGGAAATGAAGAAGAATTGGTCATGAAGTAAAATCTATTGGAGTAACAGATTGTAATCAAGCATTAAAGCTTACATGTCTGCTTTTCTTTGTCACTTTTTCTCCATTAAGAAAAACATGTCCAGCAAGAAGGGAATGGTCAACTTTTCTATAAAGGTATGGAAACAAGCTAAGGTTGGGCGGTTTACCGTTTTTTTTCGGTTTTAATGTTAGTAGACCGTTTTTTTTTTCGGTTTTAATGTTAGACCGTTTTTTTTGTTAAGCTTTGACCCTAGTCAGTTATAGATTTATTAGGGTTCATTTCAGGGTTAATATTGAGGTTAGTTTTCTGGTTAGAATTACCATTTGGCAGGGCCCGTGAGAGTCAAGATATGCACGGGGAAGGTGGGGTTATGGTCTTTCATGGTCTCCTAAATGCTCTAGAAGCTTCATTCTATGTGTAGGATTTGCATACAGTTGTTTCAGGCCCCTTATTTGGCCTGGGCCCTGTTAGGCTAACCCTCCACTCTGCAGCCATCATACAAATCCTACATGCATAGAATGAAGCTTCTAGGGACTCTTACCCACAGAATATCACATCATTGAAATCTTTAGTTTAAAAGTAGGGTCCTTTATTTCAAGGTTAGGACTAGAGTTTTTATTTGGGTTATGGTTAGGGTTTTTATTCTTGTAAAGCTTCTGAATCTTGAGAAAATAATCTTGATGTGTGTATGTACCGGACACACAATGGACACAGACTACGTCATGAAGGAGATGCGCTACTACTTTAAAGGTTATGATGTATTTGATTTTGATTGCTTCACCTTCTAGCCAACCCAAGCCCAGAGGCCGCAACACGATCAACTCTGAGTGACGTCACAACTAGTTGGATAAGTTTCCCAGAAATATTCGTATTGTTTTCTTTGACGTCATCATCGCTGGAGTACTCGCTGCTATTGGATGAGTCATTTGAGATGTGTTGACGATCCAAGAAAGGTAAATTTAGATGTTTTGTCGGTGTTGATGCTGGGATAACTAAGAAAGTAACAGGATTATGGCAACAGAACTTAATAATACGTAACTTACGAAACGCTGCCATGTTTGTAATCTCGTACCCAGTCTGTTCCCCGATAGACGCTGGCCAAGAGCCAACCTCGTACCCAGGCTTTTCACACGCTCGGCCAAGAGCTCCCCTCGTCGTGCGTGTTTCGCTCGTTTGACATTGGCACGTGCAAAATTGCAAATACAGAAACAGGTGGCTGTAATTTATATTGATCGGGGACAACTCCATAGGCCGCGTCGTCAAGGTTTCTGTATCGTAGATTTTAAAGTCCGTAGTAATCTATGGATGCGTGGCACGGAAGCTCATCAGAGCTGTTTACCATAAAAACACATAGAATGTGAGCTGCATCATGGCAGACCAGATCATGAAGCCAAGTTTTCGAGCGACGTTCACTTGTAAGCCTTTCTCTTTGAATTCACTAAGACTTGCATTTGTTGTGTTTCTAGTTCTTGGTTTCCTCAACGTTATTCTTATTGTAATCCAATCACAAAGAAGCAACATTGCTTCGAAGGTTCAGTTCATATCCGGGAGGAATAAACCGAATAATTCAAGTATTTCTGGCCATTTGAATGTACATATTTGGCAGTTGGCTTGCAATTTTAATTTTAAAGACTTTTTCGACTACTATCCTATTTATCCTACCGCACCTCATCTGCAAATGCTTACCGCCAACGGCCTGGAGAAAAGTAATACAGAAAATGTTCATGGCAGAAGTCTTGGGAAACGGGTTTTTGGATTCGTTCGTGCACTTATTACTGGGAATTTCAGATTTGCTTTGTCTTCGAGTGGCAGCGCCGAACTTTGGCTCAGTAGAGATGAAAATTGGAGAAATGTCCAACTGCTCTGTAACGTAGACAGATGGCGTAATGAAACAGGCTGGTCTACAAATAATGACACTCGGCCATATCCGGTTTCCTCTGACGTATTCTTGGAGAGCAGTAGATTTTATTTCATAGAAATACTGCATGTTCAAAAGAGTTATAACGATGAGAATCTTCAGGTTAAATGGAAAACCCCTCATTCTGTGAATTTTGAAAAAATTCCGGAAATCTATCTATTCTCGTTCACTCAAAAACACTTAAACTTGAGAAAAATGATTCGAGAAATTCCTATGACAAGATCTGTACAAAATAACAATGCAAAATATCGAAAACAACGCGGTATTAAAACCATAAAGCCTTTAGTAACCAACAGAAAATACTTGCATTTTAGTAAAGTTTACTTGGCTTTACCATCTTGTCCATATAAGCCAGGTTATGTTGGAAAACGAGTTGTGTATCAGTACCATACTGTTGAGAGGTTTGTGAATCCTAGTTATGTCTATCCAGAGATTAAGCATGCGAAAATCAAAGACGGAAAATGGATTCCATGGTTCCCTCTTGATGCAAGGATTGCAGAGGATGTTGCCCAAGTGTATGTGAAACATTTGCAAATGGCCTACCCAGGGTAAGTTGATTGTATTTTACGTAATAATTTATTCAAATTAATAATTTATGCAAATTAGTAATTTATGCAAATTAGTAATTTATGCAAATTATAATTTTGCAAATCAATAATTTATGCAAATTAATAATTTATGGCAATCAATAATTTATGCAAATTAATAATTTATTCAAATTAATAATTTACGCTAATTAAACTTATTTACATGGAAACTAACTTTATTGGCTAATAAGTTACAATAAGTGCTGGTTTTAAATGTAACATACTATCATAAGTTGATAATTGTTATATATTATAATATAAAACTTCTATAAACGACAGTAAACGGAATGAAATATTACTTATGTTTACAGGAAATACCGACTCAAAACTATTCTGAATGTGGAACAGAAACCAAATTGGCATCATGGAAACCCAGTATTTTATGAAGGGAAGACAAGACATGGTGATAGATATTTGTTGGAATTAGAATTATGGGATGAAGAAAAGAGTGAAAATGTTGTGTTATCTGAGTATATCTATCGCCATTCAAGTAATGGTAGTTTGTGTTACCCTGAAGGGATTCAATGGAATCGAACATCACCTGTTTATTTATTAGTATCATCAAGGAAGCTTGGAGAGTGGCTATGGCATTTCATCCGAAACATAGAGCATATTTACCTTGTCACAAAAGACGAAAATCTTCATGTAGTGATTTATGACTATAATACTACTAATCTCGATGTTGAAACAGCGTTGAAAGAAAGTTCATTTAAAAACTACAAAGTTTTGAAGGGCAGAGACGAGAAGTACTCCAGGACGTATTCATTAAACAGAGCGGCCGAGGCTGTTTCTGATCCTCATGCTATTGTGTTCACGCTGGATATGCATTTGGAAATACCTTCATCATTTCCAAATAATGTGCGCAAGGTAAGATGTACTTGAATGTGTAGCAATTAACATCAATGAAGTTATTAACTAAGGTTATGTCTTGTGAGCTCTCGTAATCCGCAAAATTCCAAACATTGTTAGTTACAGCAACAGGTCTCACTCGATGAGACACTGAGACTACGGGCTGTGTTGCATCTGAATTTCCATGTCCTTGGTTCTTGTGGCTCTTGAACCTTCTTACATCATTTCGCATGGTAGAGTGTTCCATGTTCTACACATTCTTATAAAGAAGGAGCTAGCGCAAAAATTCAAAGCGCTGTAACCAGAGCCGTACGTAGCGTTGTTCTTTTCAGAGCAGTTTGGCTCCTCCCACCGGTGTCCACAATTTCTCGCCATGTTTTAGACAGATTGATTTCGGGAGTCTCCAGGATCATAATTTATGAAAGCAGACAAGCAGTATTATAGTATTCCAATAAACTAGATTTAAAAAGGTAACGGAGTTGATTTGCATATTATTACAATGTTAAATGTTACATATTATTAGAAGATTTGGAGTTTCTCGCTCTCTGAGATTACGAAATAAGCGAGAAACGTGTAATTGTTTAATTTTCAAATTTCCTAGCATTGTGTCGAAGGGAAAATGTTTTACACACCAATAATTTGCCGACTAAACTGTGGTGCTTCTCCGGAACAACCTTCAGGATCATGGGATCCTTGGGGATATGGAATGTTTGGTGTATACAAATCAGACTGGGATCGTTTCAAAGGATTTGATGAAGAAAAATATAAAGGAAAATGGGGTGGAGAAGATTGGGATATTGTTGATCGTGCTTATAAAATTGGCCTTGAATTTGAAAGGATTAAACACCAAGATTTTTATCATTATTATCACTCAAAAAAGGGAATGTGGAAATAATGATATC
This sequence comes from Chrysogorgia sp. JL179-B06, assembly GCA_035772405.1. NCBI lineage: Eukaryota > Metazoa > Cnidaria > Anthozoa > Scleralcyonacea > Chrysogorgiidae > Chrysogorgia > Chrysogorgia sp. JL179-B06. The sequence continues at coordinate 402,028 of JAYKKM010000071.1, read as the reverse complement.
TTTGATGGTTTATTAACGACATTAACGTTGAAGAACTTTGTAAAATAATGTGGAAATAAATTACAAATAAATTAAAATTAATTTTGAGTACCACACCATTACTATAGTTGAAAGTTCTACAACTATAGTACCACAACAATTATTAATTTAAACTAATAAAACATGTTATTCTTCAACCATCAGTTGCGCTCTTCCTGTCTCAATTCCTGATAGTACTTCAGAGTAAAGTTCTGTTATCTAGAAAGAAGAAAGATTGTGTCACTTTTTCTTTTTTACAAACGTCGAAAAGGAATACACTTACTACAATAGTCGATACACGATACACTTACTACTATAGTCGATACACGATACACTTACTACTATAGTCGATACACGATACACTTACTACTATAGTCGATACACGATACACTTACTACTATAGTCGATACACGATACACTTACTATAGTCGATACACGATACACTTACTACTATAGTCGATACACGATACACTTACTACTATAGTCGATACACTTACTACTATAGTCGATACACTTACTACTATAGTCGATACACTTACTACTATAGTCGATACACTTACTACTATAGTCGATACACTTACTACTATAGTCGATACACTTACTACTATAGTCGATACACTTACTACTATAGTCGATACACTTACTACTATAGTCGATACACTTACTACTATAGTCGATACACTTACTACTATAGTCGATACACTTACTACTATAGTCGATACACTTACTACTATAGTCGATACACTTACTACTATAGTCGATACACTTACTACTATAGTCGATACACTTACTACTATAGTCGATACACTTACTACTATAGTCGATACACTTACTACTATAGTCGATACACTTACTACTATAGTCGATACACTTACTACTATAGTCGATACACTTACTACTATAGTCGATACACTTACTACTATAGTCGATACACTTACTACTATAGTCGATACACTTACTACTACTATAGTCGATACACTTACTACTATAGTCGATACACTTACTACTATAGTCGATACACTTACTACTATAGTCGATACACTTACTACTATAGTCGATACACTTACTACTATAGTCGATACACTTACTACTATAGTCGATACACTTACTACTATAGTCGATACACTTACTACTATAGTCGATACACTTACTACTATAGTCGATACACTTACTACTATAGTCGATACACTTACTACTATAGTCGATACACTTACTACTATAGTCGATACACTTACTACTATAGTCGATACACTTACTACTATAGTCGATACACTTACTACTATAGTCGATACACTTACTACTATAGTCGATACACTTACTACTATAGTCGATACACTTACTACTATAGTCGATACACGATACATGTGCGATTGTGAAGCTCAAATCCTCAGAAAATCAGAGAGTCCTGGACAGGAATCAAACCTGTAACCTTCTGATTGCTGGTGAGACGCTCTAACCATTGAGCTACCGAGACTCCGATGGAGAGCGAAGGTTGCAATAATGTACTATCTTGATCCGATTTAAAACATTGAAATTCTTAGATATTTGTTACGGCCCTACCTTTCTTTCGTAGAAATGTTTTAAATCTGACAGTTGTTCCATCAATCTCATTCCCATTCCGCACCATTTCTCCGCCGCTTGATATTTTCCCGCACTGTAAGACAATACAGAGCATTCTTGAACTTCAAACCATGTACTTGAAATAAGCGCAACTGCCGAGGAAATACTACTCTTTCAACGAATAAACAATTATTGGATGAGGCTAAAGCCTGGTTTCCATTTGGTCGCCACGATCGCAACGGTGTGTCATAGTGGTCGATGTAATAGAGTGTCGATCTATCTTAGTTGTCTTTTGTCTGCTGTATTATGCAAAGCAGTCTTTACTCATTTAAGAGATAGATGGACACTCTATTACATCAACCATTATGACACCGTTGTGATCGTGGCGACCAAATGGAAACCAGGCTTAAGCATGATATCAAGAATTATCCAGACCGATGTCAATGTTCTCATGAGCCGAAGGCTGAGGACGTTTAGGAAGTATAAGCCACGCAAAGATAATTACTATGCACTCGAAATATAAGCGCAACTGGCGAGGAAATACTACTGTTAAGAATTATCTGCTGAGCAATTATTTTCCTGACAAGACGTCGTTATTTGTAGTATTTTCCTTGAAGCGCGTTATCTGCTGTTTGAATGCTATTATTTTCAAATATCAACGTCTTTCATCCGGTACCTGTACAAATGAACACCACTGTTCCACGATTTCGTCATTAGCCATTGAATCTCAATTTCCGGTAGCGTTGACTAGAGGAAAAGAAAATACCAGATTAGACGTTAACCCGGCTTTTGAACAACTATGCCCAGACCGCTAGTACTCTCTGGATAAACCCATGTTTCAATTACAAATATATTCAACCATCTCGGAAATCGCACTCCGACATCCGTCAAAGCTAGGTCACATGGAAAATAGTTATCTCCGAATCCTTATGAACAATCTTACTGACTTTAGTTTATTTCCAAAGTGTCAGCATTCCTATCAATTAAATTACGAAGATATTGCTAGTTGAAGTTGAAAATTTGAGGATTTTGACGCCATATTTGGTTTGAAAATATGACATCATTGAGTGATTCTTTATCGGCAGTGGAGTTGTTTTGATGGCGATCACACAGTGATAGCTGATGTGAGTGCTCTTTGGATGAAAATTAGTCGAAATAAACTATTTAGTTCCTCATGCAGGAAAGTAGAGGAACTTCTTAGGCATAATGCATGCGAGATAGAATCACTCAGTGACGTCATATTTGAGAAACAAATATGGCATCGAAATTGGACAAACTCTCCAACTTCAACTAGCCATATCTTCTTAACTTAATTGATTTGAATGCTGAAACTTCTGAAGATCTTTCATGTGAACTACATTTATATTTTGGCTAGCCCTAACTTCGGTTTATTATAGGCAACAAGTTTTTCGTAGACGATTTCTTACGTGACCTACTTTTGACGGATATCTGAGTGCGCTACCCCCACCTTCTCGCTTTTCTCTATCACGTTGGCAGCCTCTTGAAAGTAGTGCCAGGCCTCCTCCTTACTCTCGGCGTCACTGCTACTTCCATTTCTTAAACACAGTTCGATTAAACCACGATAGGACTTGCTAGAAACCATGAGATATAAAGACAGTTTAATGTTTGCGTCAGTTGGTGTGAAAGACTCGCTCATCTTACTCATCATGTGTCTTAATCATTAGATTTGAACTTAAAAATATAGATATCTGTAAAGAATGAGATATATGACTAGAGTGGTATCCTGTGTGGCAAGGTTGTGGCTTCGATTCCCGGCTGGGGCCCTCCATTTTTCTAAGTTTGCGTTAAAACTTGAGTAGCAAACGATTTACTATTTAACAAATAGATTCCATTTTTTGTTGTCTGTTCAGTTATAGATGCACAGAGTGAGTCAGAACGTTGTAAGAACAAAAAAGTGGCCCACGAGACGAAGTCGAGTGGGTCACTGATGTTCTTACCACGTTCTGACGTCCTCTGTGTATCTATAACTGAACAGACAACAAAAAATGGAATCTATTTGTTTTATACAATCAAAAACAACCCCAAAGGTTTATCAAAGCTGTTGGGGCATGAAAAAAGAAAAACACAGCTGCTGATGTGATTTGACCCCCCTTTAATAGATCATGGGCAAGAACCAATATATATAAGTCACGTGATTGTATAAATTGAAATAACCAAGCTGCAAGTCATATTTAATATATACTGCAGTGGGATATGAACCAGTCAATCCTCGGGCAGTGTTACACTTTGTGCAGATCAATTTCCATGGGTCATCAGGGTCGTAACACATCTCCACTGCTACGTGATAGTATTTTAGCAGACTGTTTTTTGGCCCTTTCTCGATATATGAGCAACCGAAATTTAAAATTATTATAACATCAACCCAAGTCAGTTTTAGGGTTAGGATTTGGGTTAGGGTTAGGATTAGGGTTAGGATTAGGATTAGCGATTGTTTGAATTTCGGTTTGTTCATATATCGAGAAAAGCGCCTGTTTTTTCAAAAAGTGAAGGTGACATATTTAAGTCGCATTTCGGTAGGAAGGACGTTCCATGTCTTACAGGCTCTCACTAAATAGGAACGCTGGAAAGTTAGTAATTTGCATTTACACAGGTTTGACTTTCTACCCATGCACTATATTTCATATTATTTCTTTACATGTAACATTATACCTGCAGTCTCCATAATCAGCACATTCTTTCTTAGTCTCACAATGCTTCTGGATTGCCATTATTAATGCGTTCTTAGTAATTTGGATATGTCGTGGAGTGCAGGGTAGTTGAGTTGCAAGACCTATTGAAAAGTAAGATGTAAGTGAAATGTAGAAAAACATCTTTTCGATGTAAACAACACTGTTGTGGTCTAGTGGTTACCACATATGTGTCTATGCATGAGCTGGGAGACACAGGTTCAAATCCTGTGTTGGACCCACTCAGGGTCTTAAAAATAATTGAGGAGAAAGTGTTGTCTTTGCAATAATACCAGCAAATGGTAAGACTTTTGGGTCTTCTCGGATAACGACCTTAAATCGTAGGTCCTCGGAATCCCTATCAATTAGGCTTCTAGCCTGTTGGGGTAATCCGTTCACCTAAAGGTCTGATGTAACTGATGCATGTAACTTGGCTCGATGTAACTGGGTTGGAGCGTTCACACAATCCGTGCCTTTTGTTGGCATCTCCTTCGTGTACCGGACACACAGTGGACACAGACTACGTCGTAGACACATCAAGGTTATTTTCTCAAGATTCACAAGCTTTACAAGAATAAAAACCCTAACCATAACCCAAATAAAAACTCTAGTCCTAACCCTGACATACAGGAATACTAACCCTACTTTTAAACTAAATATTTCAATGATGTAATATTCTGTGTCCGGTACATGAAGTAGCAGCCCTTTTGTTTAGATCGGTCTAACTGACTAGCGTGAATGGCCTTATATAATGCATATGTTAGATCACCTGCGATCGTCTCAAATGTTTTCGCTTTCACGTTTTGTAGTTTTGATATTTTTTCTAATAAAGATTCTATATCATCGTGATTCAAGTTGGCTTTCGCATCGAACTCATAGATACAAAGAAGGACAGGCACGTCGTCAGGATTCAGGCTTGAGACTACAAAACGGAAAGAGTTCAAGAACAGTTTTATTATAGATAAATGATAATACACAAAAAGTAACTGTTCAATGTATAATTCTTTGCACATTTGTAAAATTTGTCGTAATTCAGCCATCTGGGCTGTAATGGTTTAACTAGTTAATACTGAACTATCTGCTGAACAAGTAATTTCCCAACGCAAACAGCTGATAAATCAGACATAGTGGCTTCAAAAAGTTTTTTGAACGTAACTTTACAAGTTACAACGTTTCGACACTCCAATCTAGTGTCTTCATCTGGGGTGATCGTTGTAAAGTTAGGATCTCTATTTATACCCTCATAGAACCGATGATGACGTTATCTATTAACAATGGGCCACTGTTATTGGGGTTTTCCCTGTTGATCACCTGGCATTATTTATTGATTGTATTTTTGCCAAATTGATATAAATAAATAAAAAATATTATTATATTCCAATAGACGCCCACTATTTAATAAACGCCTCTCTCCGAATAATAATATAAGAATATATACACAAAAAAGTCCAAAACAAAATTTATTAGTTTAAATTGTGTTGTTGTTGGGCGTTTATATTTCAAAAGCAAGTTCGGAAGGGAGGCGTTTATTAGAGAGGTACCATCTGGAGGCTTATCTGGAGACTTGGCGTATAAATAGCGTCCACGCCCCATTGAATCTCGACGACAGTGGTTTCTAACTTTACAACGATCACCCCTGATGAAGACACTAGATTGGAGTGTCGAAACGTTGGGTCATGGACAGTAATCTTCTGAAGTTATCTTCTGAACATTATACCAACCTTGGTTTAAGGTTTTGTTTAGTAAATCTAATATGTTTCGACAGTTGTTTACATGATCCAGAACTTGAAGAAAATACTTTTTCTGGGAAAGATAAAAATATCAAGCGTTATAGCAAAACTTCCATCTATACTCATGTTCAAAATAGCGGCAGCATTTCTCGTCTTTTCTTACTTTCTCATCCTGATCTGAAGCATCTTTAGCAATCTGTAAACTACTTGATGCTGCCATCAAAAGGGACGACTTCTGTTTGACTAGAGTAGTTTTATCTTGAGGACATAATTTTGCAAACTATTTAAAGTGAGGGGAAAATAACAATATTATTTAAAAAAGTAGCAAGTCTGTGATATTCAGTTGGTATGTATTAATTGCATGGTTACTAACCTTATCTGTTAAGACAAAAAGTTCATGCATTTCTTGATGAAGGCCTTCACTTTCTAATGCAAGATTCCAAGCTGGAGAATAGCAAAGAGATGAATGTACACCGATTGGATTGAATATGGAATATCCTATAGTGTATTATATACTATATATAGTGTTTACTAAAAGCTGTTTGCCTTTCCGAAAGTCAGTGTGTTTGTGTGGTTTATGTAATATATGTATTCGAAATAATGGCAGATATAGGCAGTATACCCAAAATTACAAACGATATGTGATCTCCATGCAAACCTTAAAATATTTAATATATGATGTTGTTGCACATATATATAGTAATATGATGGTAATATAGTTGTAGAAGACTCACCAATTTTCATGAACCATATATACTCAGCACTATTTTTTTGCCCTCCATTGGGAAGGTTGTTAGTCTGAGTTAGCTTATCGAGAGCTGTCTTCAGGTAAAACAACATGGTGTTGATGTCATTTCTAGGAAACATATACGGATATATAATTACCATGTGTTGAATTTATACAAAAATATGTGATGGCACTATTATATTCTTCTATTATGCACGCCCCTTGTGGAAATCAGCTACGGTTGACGAGGTCAGCGTGTTTAAATAAAGTTTTCTATCTACTATACAGGGTGATGGTGATATAGAGGGTGATATTATTTATATTATTTTATATTTATTATTACTTGATATTATTTGTGAGGAAATCTATATTGTCTAACTGTTGTAAAAAAGGCAAACAGGAATGGAGATTCAGCTACCTCTTTGGTTTACCAGTGAAAAAGCTCATCTTCAAGCGAATAAGACACCTGTACCCATTCATGGTGAAAGAATATAATTAGTAGATCTTTTGACGACGATATCATCATCATGATCATGATGATGACGATAATGATGATGATGATCAAGATGATGACGACGACGATAATGATGATGACGATGATGATGATGATCAAGATGATGACGACGACGATGATGATGATCAAGATGATCAAGATGATGACGACGACGATGATGATGATCAAGATGATCAAGATGATGACGACGACGATAATGATCATGATCATGATGATGACGATAATGATGATGATCAAGATGATGACGACGATGATGATGATGATGATGATGATGATGATGATGACGACAATAATGATGATGATCATGATGATGACGTAATGATGATAATAATGATGATCAAGATGATGATGACGATAATGCATGATATATGATGATGATTGATGATAATGATGACGACGATAATGCATGATATATGATGATGATTGATGATAATGATGACGATATTGACGATGATGATGATGATGACGACGATTACGCTAATCCTAGGGGGGGCATATACACTCCAAATGAACATGATGATGACTACTCTAATGATAAGCTGCACACTGTAAATAAACAGTAGTTTTCATGATTACCTTAGTGCTGTTATTACTTGTTGGTTATCTGGTGAATGTTTAATGATACTTTCTATGGCTGGAATAGCCACTTCATGATTGTTATCCTAAACAAGAATAGATTTATTAAAAAGAAGAGTTTTCTATATTATAATCATAAAATAGACACTTCCCGAATCTGCTTCAATACTCGCGAAACAATTATGGCTCCTCCAAGTCGATGAGATCGTAAAGGCCGTTTTCCACCGTTTCGCTTGCTGCCAGCGAAACAATTTCTGCATTGGCGTGTTTTCTGTTTTCGCTGGTCTGAGAACTTTGTTTTGAAAGTGGAGAGCACACTTTTTCTGACGAAACTTTTCGCCGCGAAGTTTTTTTCTTTTGCGGCGCAAAAAGGTTACATAATTAATTAGTACATATATCTTTCATATCCAACTTCGCTTTTATTACATTTATTTCTTTATTTCTTTACCTCGAGAGCCAGTTGCCCTGCCAAGCAAATGATATCATGGATTGTTAGGCCATCAACTTCCTCCAGTTTGTCGTGGTTTTCACTCATCTTGTTTATAGCTGTTATAGCTGCAAGGGAGATATATATATATATATATATATATATATATATATATATATATATATATATATATACATATATATATATATATATATATATATATATATATATATATATATATATATATATATATATATATATATATATATATATATATATATATATATATATATATATATATATATATATATATATATATATATATATATATATATATATATATATATATATATATATATATATATATATATATATATATATATATATATATAGACATTTTCTGAGTTTTTAAGCACCCTAAACACCAAGCTAGAGTTGAATTCATCAACAAATATATACAATATACATAAGAGAACGAGATGTAGACTTATCAGTAATCCTATCACTGACCTGAAGAACGACACACATCGTCCAAAACATCGTCAATGGAAATAAGTATTTTTTGACTTAGTGAAGTACTCTTATTTCTCTTTAATACTATTTTATCTAGTTCTTTTGAAAACAGCAGTTTATTATTGATATTCTAATTATTATCACTACGTATAACATGTCTATTTAACCTCTCATTCTTTTTCTTTCGTCGATAGTTCATCCATTCGTCTATCTACTTTTTTCATCCTTTCACTTGTCCAATATCCCATCCACCTGCATGTAACGTCACTGATCATTACTAATGTAGTCTCTACTAATCCTTACTATACGCTTCTAATCTTTTACCTATAGTTATTTTCTAACTCCTATATATCCATACATACCTCTGCTATTATTCTTGGCTAAAAGAGCTATTTTGAATTCGAAATAGCAGTTCAATGGACAACCGTGGTCACTATTTTCTGCTTCTGTTATAGATTGTCTCGCCTTGAAAATTCAAGAGTAAACGTTTTTAACATTGACAAGTTGATATAGTAAGATAAACTAAACGAAACAGTGGCCTCATGAGTAGAGTAGAAAGATAAGCAGCGTAGAATAAAAATAATTACCTTATCAAGGTCTTTCATGGAAAGGTAACAGGAACATATATTACGCTGTGTGAGTTAGAAATAAAAATAGGATTATAAATAATAACTACTAGTTCTAATGATGATTATTGCAAATGTACCCTTGGGTAATGGTCTTCGATTTTGGTACAAATAGCAGATTTCGGTTAGATTTTTTTATCATAGAGAGTCTGTGTTTCTTGTTTTGATGTCTAGGTTATGGAAATTCATTGAGGCTTGGTAGATTAATTTTTGTTTTCCCAAGTTTGTCTTCGCTTTAGATGATCAGCTTTGAGAGTAATCAACAATATCTACAGTATATATGGTACATATATATGGTATACAGTATATATGGTACATATATATGGTATACAGTATATATGGTACAGTATATATGGTACTTTTGTTGAAGAAATAGAAAACCGTGTTTCCATCGAGTTATATATAAAGAAACTCGAAAGTTAAAATCCAAGTCGGTTGATCTTCTACAGTGAAAGATATCAAAAAGACTTGGCTACTCTGCAGTTTCACATTTAGTTGTATGTAACAGTTTGTCTATCGTGTATAGACAACACAACGTGGAAGATAAAAACCTATATCTATTTATTTTTGTAATAAAACCTACATGAAGTTTCCCAGCATTGGTACTTTGTCGTTCTCCAGGTGAAAACAAACTTAATGAATAGTTGTACCACTGAACTGCTTCTTCATACTTGTTCTCCTGTTCGTAAACGGAAAACACAAGCAATTATTACTCAAGTTCTCTACGGTGGGAAACAGTAAGCATAGTATAGTGGGACATTGACATAGTCTGGCTTTAAAAAGTTTTTTGAACGTAACTTTAAAAGTTACTGTCCATGACCCATGAAGACACTAGATTGGAGTGTCGAAACGTTCAGGGGTGATCGTAGTAAAGTTAGGATCCCTATTTATACCCTCATAGAACCAATGATGACGTTATCTATTAACAAGATATATGCAAAAAACCACCGTCATCGCGATTCAATGGGGCGTGGGTGCTATTTATATGCCAAGCCTCCAGACAACGTCTCTGATGGTACCATGGATTAGTGGTAATAATTTTGGTGACTATATTTGTCTAATAGCTAGGAGATCGAGGTGACCACCACTCAGGGTCTTGGACATTCCAATAATAATGGAGCATTTAAACACGAACCTCTGGCTTGGATGAAAAGGGGTCAACCTTATCCTGAGTTATCGACTTTACTAGTACATGATAATGAAAGAGTGTTTTGTCGTCGGAAACTCACATCACATTTTGAAGCTGCTTTTTCCCAGATAATTATATGAAATGTTTTCTTTGTTCCTGGGTCCAGTGGGAAGCCATTGTTGTGTCCTACAGCAGATTTTTTTTGAAATTAGCAATATTTAATATATAGACTTGTTTATAGTATTCATTGATATACATCGCAAAATCAATATTTTAACTTGTTGAATATTATGATTATATAATATCTATCTGTTAACATTAATATATGTGAATTCATAAATTAACATTAATGCATTAATTAATTATAAATTGTATAAGTTATATAATTAGTAGATAATTTAATTAATTAAATATTTAGTTAGTTAATTAATTATTTAATTATTTATTAAATATTTATTAATTAAATTTTTTTAAATATTTAATTAATTATATAATTATTAATTAATTAATTAATTATAAACTCCCATGCCCAAAATTCCGCCTGTTGAATTGTTGTCACCAACCTTGGATGCAATGTTCTATAAGGGTTTTTCCTTCTTCTTCCTGCTTGTGTTGAATTAAAAGTTCCTGGAAAAACGAGTTGCATATTACTATTAACATAGTTTGTGACTAAAAGGAAACCTTGGGTGACACGGGTGGCACGTGCAGTAGGCGCGTTACCTCTCACCACTGAGGTTTTGTGGCCAACAGTGGACGGCGGGGTACTTGGATGGGTGACCATATGGGTATACCCGTGTTAACTTCTGAGCTTCAGACTCGTGTGAGTATAGAGTTGTTGATTCTCTCCTGTGCATCGAGGATTTTTCTCCCCCCCCCAGTAGCGACCACCCCTACCTTCGGGTAGCAGCTAAAAAAAGAGGAGCCTACAGGTCGCCTCCAGCCGACCAACTAACTAACTAACTAAAAGGAAACCTGTTATTTTATGTCTAGTGCAACTCACAAGATGCTGAAGCTGTATCTTTGATAAATCTGGTGAATTTTGAAAGGTGGTAGTGAGCTGTTTTAAACCTGCGAACGCCAGTTGTATTCTGGTAAAAATATAAAGTAGGTAACATTAATAAAAACCCTTTTTATTGCAGCTAACTGATCAAATCCTCCCAGCTAATGTTGCTTCAAAACTGTGTTGTTATATTAGCCTGTATAAGAATAAATATGGAAGCTGCTAAGTTCTCAAAAGAACTGGATATAATATGAAAAGGAGAAATAAGAGAACTTCAATGTGTTGAAAAATACTTAAGTATAAGAGTACTTACGTATATTAATGGACGACGTTTTGGACGGTCAGACCTGAAGAAGGACACAACGTCCGAAACGTCGTCCATGAATATATGTAAGTACTCTTACTTAAGTATTTTTCAACACATTGAAGTTCTCTTATTTCTCCTTTTCATATTATGTCTATTGTATTTAGCCAGTTTACTCTACTGTTATGAAATACGATACATCGTTACGGCGTTATTGGTCAGTTGTATGGTGAATGTCCATGAGATAAAGTCAACCAACAATACTGTAACAATTTGTGAGGTTTTTACAAATCTAGCTATGTAGTTTTTATAATTTGATAAAGACAAGCAAGGTGTAATTCTAATTAGGCCAACTTACTTGTTATATTTAATCGCTAATTCAATCATACTAAGGCCAATGTCAGCAGTTAAGCCCTGATGGAGAAGTAATTCTAGAAATGCTATATGTATGAATATAATTAGTATAGAGAGACATATATAGTGGTATAATGCTATTATTTGTATAATGCTATTTGGTATAATGCTATTATTTGCTTACGTCTATACGTATTGATCGTATACTAAGGCCAATGTCAGCTGTTAGGCCCTGGTCTAATGCTCTAGTTATTTGCTTACGTATTCGTTAGTCTAATAGATTGATAGATACCGGAGAGTGACGCAATAAAGCTGGACTGATTCCATGACTGTCTCGTGAATTTGTACGTGCGTAAAATGTTCGTAAATAGAACGTATACGTCTGTGTTTTTTCACGCGTACGTAAACGTACGTAAAACGTTGAATAGTTGAACTATATTCAACTTTTTACGTGACTGCGTATACGTACACGTGGAAAACAGCCTTGGAAGCACTGGAAAGCAGCCTTAAGGCTGATTTACATGAGCTAGTGCTGTGTTTTTTTCACCCATACGTAAACGTACGTGGTGTTGTTGGCACAGTGTGTAACACACGTGTCTTTCACCTCTGCAACCCGGATTCGATTCCTGCTCAGTGCAGTTACTAGATTAAAGATTTCGCCTTGGCCGCAAGTGAGAAGAGTGCTTCCAGTTTGACTCTACCAAACACCGCAGGTTTTCTCCGGGTACTCCGGTTTCCTCCTGTAATAACACTGGACCAATGAGGGTGGCCCTTACTGGACCTCTAGGGAGAACAGTTTAATGTCTGATAGGGTTACCCAGTGAGGGGTTATATTGCAGAACGTATTTCTAGTAGTTCTATAATTGATATATGCTTACCAGATTGCTGATCGTTCGGTGAAATTTCGCCGAGGAGTAAAATCTTTGCTTTGAGATAAAGTCCAGCAGGATGAAGATGTTCCTAGACGTGTTTGTTAATCACATCAGTATATTGTTTATTATAATTAATGAAATAAATATTATCACAGGTTAATATACTTACAGTGTTTGCCAACCCTGCAAAAAGGATATAGAACTATATTACTGATTTGTAAAGTTAACTACAGAGTAATAGTGATAACATAACTTATGTAGGTGCACTATACTACTAACCTATGTAGGTGCACTATACTACTAACCTATGTAGGTGCACTATACTACTCATTATCCTACTTAGGTAGTTAGGTTCACTATTACTACTTTACCTACTGCATTCAGCGCTGTTTCCCAGTGTCGCTTGTGATCCCATTCGAGATAAGCATTGGCAAGTAATCGAAGCGTTGTGGCCTGTAAACCAAGGCAATGAAGTCACTTGTAATAAGTTACATCATATCACTTATCCAGTCCCCGGCTTATACTTTAGTAGTTAAAACTTCCTCTCCACATACGTTTGTTCGATACTTCCTAAATCCTTCTCAAATTGCTCCTTCGCTATGCTTTCCTTTTTATCCTTAAGTCCGTAGTCCTTTTCGCTTCCTTTATAAACACCAGGCATTCCCGTTTTATCATGCCCAAAACAAACAGTATTTCTAAGGAAACAAAGTCGGTATACCTGCTTTTCTGGACTTAGAGAAAACTCTCCTTTGCCAAGCTCAAAACTCTCTCTATAATTGCCAAAGATGAAGGTATAATGTACACTTGTGGTTAAAGTGCACCTGACATCAAAATTTTTTATTGTCTTATTTGGAAGAACTTTTAAAATGATAAAGTAACTTCTTTTGAAGATTTTCATTTATTCGCTTTCTTTTTGAGATATATCAGTTTGTTTGATATGCAAATGTACGGAATTTACGTCACACATGCATAATGAGTTATCAGAGAATGTTATATATCTTTGCGTTCATCAAATAAAAACACTAAAGTGTGAATAACACGCGTGTGCGTTTCTCCCACAACACCAAACTTCTCGATTTTAAAGGTTTCGTTCGAGAATGAAAGAGATACACACATTCCTCCAATAAGTCATTATGCATGTGTGACGTAAATTCCGGACATTTGCATATCAAACAAACTGATATATCTCAAAAAGAAAGCGAAGAAACGAAAATCTTCAAAAGAAGTTACTTTATCATTTTAAAAGTTCTTCCAAATAAGACAATAAAAATTTTTGATGTCAGGTGCACTTTAAGGATAATTACAGCACATGTGCATGTACACATGTAACAATTTCACAGCTTATCAACAAGCTGTGTCCGCAACAGCCTGTGAATAAGTTGTACTAACAATGGCGTTATTTCATGAAGCTTCAACAAGCTTGCTATCGTCAACATTGTATAGCAACTCATTACAAACAATGCAACAGGCTAATTATTGATCACAACAACTTGTTACAAACTTGCGAACAATTTGTTGCAGGGGAGTAAGTGGTGCGAAGATATTTTGATACAAACTGGATGTTGTCAGGCTCAATTTGTGTGTATATTTACATGTGTAGAAAGCCGACAATAAGACATGGTTGCTTAGGGAATGTTAACACTGCCTGGCCTACATCATAGTCAATCGAGATATGGTCTAGAAACTCGGCAAACTTCAAAGCGACTATAATGAGCTACGTTCTGATGTTGAACCGTACCTTACACCGTGCACATCCTTTGTTTTAGGTTTATTAATATTTAACTACAACACGGTTGAGCGATTAAAACCCAAACGATTCTATTGGATGATTGCTTCATTATACTAAAATACAATAGGTTCAGTGACCGTGCACAATATTGCATAAAGACGAACAAAAATATAGAACAAAGACTTTAGCTGAGTTTTCAGACCATATCTCGATTGACTATGCCTACATCAACAATGTATAGCGTAGGTAACAGATTAAGATTTTAATCCATACCTCAACCATTCAACACATTCATCGTATTGTTCTCTTTGAAAAGTATCCACTCCAAAATTATAACAAACCATTGCCAAACAACAACTCTGAAAATTTGAAATATATATACCATACTGTGATTATTAGGAAATAGAGTAAAAAGAGTGAACTTTTAATAAGATGGTTATGAGTCTTATCTGCTGCAGAAATTTCACCAATCACCTCTTTTGGATGTCGTCCTAAAAAAGTCTTTGCCTTGTTAATGTGTTGTTTCGCGTCTTCATATTTGGAGAGCGCCATTCCCTGAGAATATGTAGAAATTAATAGGGATACCAGTCAACTTAATTTATAATAAATATGAAAGCTGCTAAGTTCTCAAAAGAACTGGATATAATATCAAAAGGAGAAATAGGAGAACTTCAATGTGTCGAAAAATACTTAAGTAAGAGTACTTTGAAGTTCACTTATTTCTCCTTAACTTTATTTATTTTACCGCTTTCAATCACGCTTTCTGATTGGCTAATGCTACATTAATACATTGTGATTGGTCAGTATTTCCTACCCTGATGCATTCTCAGATCATCATGCAGTATTAAAATAAAACTATCATGCCAAGTGTAAAATTGCTCTTGAAGAGATATAATAAATGATAAAACTAAAGATAAAAAAATCATAAATAAACCTACCACCTCCGCTTGATAACAGTAAGTTCTAAAAATATATCTCTCGCATTCTTCAGTCATGAAGAGCTTCTCTTGGCACGGCGTTTTGGCGTTCAATTTCTTGCTAAGATTTTCCCAGCACTATTATGGAACATAATACAATTTAGTCTAAAGAAATTTTCATAATGAACACATGTGGCCTAAACATGGAAAAGCGTATGTTTAAAATGCAATACAGCTCGAAGCCTTATGAACCTTATGTATCGCTATGTATCTTTAAGGGCCGCAGTAATTGGCACTAGCTGTTGCGGTTACCCAGCCTATTGCAATGCCTGTATTTATGTTTGTAATGTGTATGGCAAAGTTATTAAAATAAAATAAAATAATCTCGAGAATTTTGATAGAAAATGTACTCCGAGTAATGATAATTTACATCGTAAACAGATAGTTACCTCTTCTGCCATTTCAAGAGACGTCTCAGCCATGTCAGGATTATCACAATCTTTACAACATTAAGTAAAAAAGCATGGTACTAGGCATGGTGTTTCTCCAGGTGATCTTGTAGTATAGTTTAAAACAGCAGTGTTTTATTGGATATAAAACACGAGGCGATAGCCGAGTTTTTACCAACTATTTCAGTGATTCAAGCCATTTTCGCCGAGAAAATCGAAGGAAAAGTTTATGTAAATCAGGTGGTCATGATTTTACTTTGTCTTTTCCTCATGAATTGCTAATGATTTTTGAATTATGATTAATATAATGTACACGAATTCTAGTTCTTTGTATTGTTGTACTTTTTCGTGACATATATAGCTTTAATTCCGTTAATTCTTTTACCGTACTGAACGAAGTAAATATTTTTCATAAAATGCTTTGACCATCTCAATTTTGTTACAGAGAAAGTGGAAGATAAAATGGTTTCTGGATTCATTATACTTGCCTAGCCAAGCGCGTCCTGTTTTAGTGGCCATCTAAGAAAAAAATACAAACGCAACAAAATTTCTGAGAATCGATCCAATAACTTTCTGATTATTATTGAGATGCGATCAATTAATGGATTTCCGTGAAAGACTAGAAGCAGTGTATGCAATTTTGTTTTTCGGTTAAATTGTAGTATATTTTTCACACATGGGGTTTTGCTCTCATTTCCCATTTAACCTGAGGAAGGTTCAAGGACACAGCATTAGAAACCTTGTACCTTAGAAGTTCTTAGAATTTCACATATATATATTATATATTTCTGGGAACTCGTTTAGCAATTATTAATTTCTTCACCCTTATTGTGAAAACGCCCAACAAAAACTTGCACTGGAGGTGTACTCACAACTAATTGCTTCTTGTAACTTGATTCGGTGCATTCTATGGTGTTTACGATGCATAGTAAATTGCATGAAACATGTCTCACTACAAAAAATTACATACATAAAAGAAATTGAAGAACAGGATAGTGCAAGACAGTGTAGGACAGGACAGTGCAGAACAGGACACGCAGGACAGTGCAGGACAGGACAGTGCAGGACAGGACACGCAGGACAGTGCAGGACAGTGTAGAACAGGACTGTGCAAGACAATGTAAACTGTAAAGACAGTGCAGGACAATGTATCTGTGCAGGAAAATATAGGACAGTGTAGGACAGTACAGGACAGTGCAGGATAGAGTAGGACAGTGCAGGATAGTGCAAGATAGTGTAGGACAGAACTGCGCAGGAAAATATAGGACAGTGTAGGACAGTATAGGACAGTACAGGACAGTGCAGGATAGTGTAGGACAGGACTAGGACAGTACAGGATAGTGTAGGACAGTGCATGATAGTGTAGGACAGGACTGTGCAGGACAAAATAGGACAGTAGAGGACAGTGCAGGATAGTGTAGGACAGTTTAATACAAAGTACAAAAAATTCAATTTCATACAAATTTGCCTTAAAACTTACATCTTGCGTTTATTTTTAACGTTCCTGTCCCGTCACTTTTCATCCCAACTGCAATATTCCATAAGCTAACTGCACAGCTGTGAATTTGGATTAATGCTGAACAATGTTGCTCTTGTTTAAAGACAATTTTTTGCAGTTCTTCCACGATGCCCCAAATGTCGTCCACCATTGTTTCTGCCAATTCAATTTTGCTTTGGCTAATATTTTTTGTCAGCGCTACACAAAGTGAGGTTACAAAGAGCATAAATCAAAATATATAAGTAAAAAGCAAAGGGTTTGGTGTCAACAATAACTTCGTCTAGTTGATAGAAAATTTAAAAATAATTGTTCAAAAATAGAAATAGGTTTCGTCTTCGTCTTTTTGTGAAACAAATACCGCCATTTATTCAGTGAGAAAACCCTATTTTATCCCATTAAAAGTTAATTTAAATATAAAACTAAGTCTTTCTTTGTACCAGTCTGATATTTACAAACCTTTCAATCGAGAAATTGTTTTGTTGATAGTCGAGTCCTTGGTCGGCTCTGGACTTGTCATTTTTATTAGCTTTTTTCGCTTTTTCTTGTTCGCTGCTTCTTTTTTCCAGTCCAAATCTTGTAGAACTACTTTTTTACAAATAAAGAGTCGGGAAATCGTAGACTCACGTCAAATAAAACTGAAATAAAAGTTAAAAAGTCACTTTTTTTCTTCTTGATACATGTTGATATTACCCCACTCTCATCTTATTTGAAATTGGCGCGAAAACTGGGAAATTATATATTATAATTTATGCGTTTTCTATTAATTGCCTCCAAAGACAATTCTTCTAGCTTCGCTACCTCAACTTTTTGGCATTTTATCGTACTTCTGGTCAACGAACTTTCACTTAAAACATCTTATTAACAGTTTACGTTATCGTTGGATGTAAGTTGACACTTATTTTCGAAATAAATGCTAATTTTACCACTCAAAGTTAATTTTTTTTCACTGCATAGTAAGGGTTCGTTTATTCCAGTTCAATGGACATACTCGACACAGTGAGCCATCTTTACGAAAATGATGAATTAGAGGAAAGACAAGACACTGCCATACTTCAAACAATGGGGTAGGTTGTTCACAAGAATTCAAGTAATAATTAAATACCATTTAGTTGTAACTGGCTTTCTTAATTAACATATTTAAACAACTATATAGTCAAATATTTAATGTAGATCTAATAGCAGTGGTTTCTTGTGGGCATTTTAAAGTTATAGGTTTAAGAATGAGTTTGGTCAACAGGTGGAATACAGCAATGATCAAAGTAGAGCATCGGTAGACACATACAGAAGTACAGAAAATATTCCATGTGAAGGGTGCACTGAAAGTTCTGTTGATGTGACTGCCATTGTTGAACACTTGGGTAAGCTTAAGAGAAAGGAAGGAGGGATTTAGGAAAGAAGGAAGGGAAGGAAGGAAGGAAGGAAGGGAGGGAAGGAAGGAAGGGAGAAAAGGGAGAAAAGGAAGGAAGGGAGGAAGGAAGGAAGGAAGGAAGGAAGGAAGGAAGGAAAGAAAGAAAGAAAGAAAGAAGGAAGGAAGGAAGGAAGGAAGGAAGGAAGGAAGGAAGGAAAGAAGGAAGGAAGGGAGAGAGGGAGAGAGGGAGGAAGGAAGGAAGGAAGGAAGGAAGGAAGGAAAGAAAGAAGGAAGGAAGGAAAGAAAGAAGGAAGGAAGGAAGGGAGAGAGGGAGGAAGGAAGGAAGGGAGAGAGGAAGGAAAGGAAGGAAGGGAGAGAGGGAGGAAGGAAGGAAGGGAGGAAGGAGATGGAGAGAGTAAATGAAGGAAGGAAAGAATAGAGGATGGATGAGTGCAGTTTTCAATTGCTAGGAACATTTGCATTTTAGATGGTACATTTCGGCAAAGAATTAACACAGAAATTGAGAACTTCCGAGTCAGTATCAATGAAATTGTCAGTGAACAGCAAATGAATTATCGAACAATGTTTGGAATGCAACAGGACATGGATCCGTCGCAAGAGGTATACTAGGTTTAAGGAAGGAAGGAAGGGAGAACAAATTGATTAATTGAATATGCTTTATATATATATATATATATTTACGCGTGAAACTCAGAGTAGTGACGAAAACATTCTAACTCTTATATATATATATAGAATAACTGGACACGGTTACACTTTTGACATTAGTTTATTGTAACCGTGTCCAGTTATTCTATATATTTGCTCTATCAATGGTATCGAGCACTCTCGAAACACAAACACAAGATCTCTATTTGATATATATATATATATATATATATATATATATATATATATATATATATATATATATATATATATATATATATATATATTATATATATATATATATATATATATATATATATATATATATATATATATATATATATATATATATATATATATATATATATATATATATATATATATATATATATATATATATAGGTAATATTTGGATATATATATATAACAATATCTATATCTTTAAGGTGCCTGTCCAAATGTATTCAAGATCATCCAGTACAGATAATATTTCATCAGGTACTGCAAATTATTTTTTGAAAATTATTAAATATAAAATTGCATCACATGTTTTTTCAAACTTTTCCCATTTATTTTTTGTTGAACTTCCTTATCTTACTAGATTTTCATGTGTCTGAAAATGGCAAACAAAATGATCAAAATATGGCAATGTAAGTGGTTATTGTGTTCTTAGTTGGAGTTAGGAGTTGGAGAAGGTTATGTGTGCAAGTGAAGTAGACGTTTGCTAGAACTAGTGGAGTAGGAGTGAAGTAGGAGTAGGAGTAGAGTGGGAAGTGGGAGTAGAGTGAAGTAAGGTAGAGTGTAGTGAAGTGAATTGGAGTGGAGTAGAGTAGAGTGAAAAAATGGAGTGGAGTAGAGTAGAGTGGAGTGAAGAAGTGAAGTGGAGTAGAGTGTAGTTAATTGGAATGAAATAGAGTAGAGTGGAGTGAATTGGAGTGGAGTGTCTGTGAAGAAGTGGAGTGAATTGGAGTGAAGAAGTTGAGTGGAGTAAAGTAGAGCAGAGTAGAATAAAGTGAAGTGAACTCAAATAATGTGGAATAGAGTAGAGTGGAGTGAAGAAATGAAGTGAATTGGAGTAGAGTGGCCAGTGAAGAAGTGGAGATAAGTGAAGGAAATTGAAGTGGAGTGAGGTAGAGTAGTGGACTGAAGTAAAGCAGAGTGAAGTGGAGTAAAGTAGAGTGGAGTGAAGAAATGAAGTGAATTGGAGTAGAGTGGCCAGTGAAGAAGTGGAGATAAGTGAAGGAAATTGAAGTGGAGTGAGGTAGAGTAGTGGACTGAAGTAAAGCAGAGTGAAGTGGAGTAAAGTAGAGTGGAGTGAAGAAATGAAGTGAATTGGAGTAGAGTGACAAGTGAAGAAAAGTGGAGATAAGTGAAGGAAATTGAAGTGGAGTGAGGTAGAGTGGAGTGAAGTGGAGTGAAGTAAAGCAAAGTGAAGCAGAGTAGAGTGGAGTGAAGAAATGAAGTGAATTGGAGTAGAGTGGCCAGTGAAGAAGTGGAGATAAGTAAGGAAACTGACGTGGAGTGAGGTAGAGTGGAGTGAAGTGGAGTGAAGTAAAGCAAAGTGAAACAGAGTAGAGTGGAGTGGAGTGAAGTAAAGTGAAGAAAAGTGATAAATAGAGTAGAGTGAAGAAGTGGAGTAGGGTGAAGGAGTGGACTAGAGTGAAGAAGTGGTGTGGAGTAGAATGGAGTGAAGAAGTGGTGTGGAAACAGAGAAGAGTGAAATAATGAGGTTTTTAATTCTCAGTTGTTACTTTACCCCTAGGGTTGAGTCGCCAGCCTCAACATTTAATAGTTATGGTACTTCTGAAGGAGAACAAGCCGGGTGAGTGAAATTTTACGCATGAAATTATTTAGCATTTCCGAAATTGTGTTGTAACGTTTGGCCGATCTTTCTCGCGACGAACCACTGTCACAAGGTCCTTGGTTTGAAATTAGGTTAGACGCACTCCAAGTTGTAGACACATATATAACTGCTTATATATAACTGCTTCATATATAACTGCTTCATATATAACTGCTTCATTTAACATGGTTTATATACAGTAGCATCCGCTATATGCCTATATCGGTTATAATGACGTTACTAGATTTCTGTATCTATCTGTATGAGCAGCCTGCATTGCGTCACTGATTAAATGCGGTTACGCTACATTGCGCTGTGTTCCTAAGGAGCTGCGCGCTCAGTGTCATTAAGCAGCACACAACCCACGAGATTTTATACTTCCATCACTTTCCCTCCAGACTATTGAGAGATTTTCAAATCGTTCATTTAATCCCCTCGCCTGAAAGTCCTGGTGTGCTAATCCCGACCGGCGTGAAGTCCACTTGTACACAAATTGCAGGCAAAACAAATTTTACTTTGAGTTTATTTAGTTGCTTATCTGCAAAGATTTCGAAAATCCCCAACCTTAATCAAGAAAATCTGTTTTTTTATTCAGCTTATATGCAAGTCGCTTATATTCAAAAGTCGGACCAAAGTCGCTTAATATATGCGAAGAAAATGTTTGAAAAATTTGTTCTATAACCGGATTCAAGCCAACTTCACTGTTTCTTTCGGCAGTACCATAATTTGCATCTCTAAGATTGGCAAAAATATATATTATTAAAATGTATTGTTGCATGTTGCAAAGTTAAAGTCGATTTTGGTTATTTAAATTTTGCTGAACGCGGAAAAAACATCTGTTTTCTATTATAAAGTGTCAATACTATCATGTTTCAATTAATGATATTGTCATTGTTTAATATTTTGATGTGATATGATAATATTTTGATATAAATATGAAAAGGAGAAAGAAGAGAGCTTCAATGTGTTGAAAAATACTTAAGTAAGAGTACTTACGTATATTCATGAACGTCGTTTCGAGCGATGTGTCCTTCATGTCAGGTGAACGACGACACATCGTCCGAAACGTCGTCCATGAATATACGTAAGTACTCTTAATATTTTTCGACACATTGAAGTTCTCTTATTTCTCCTTTTCATATTATATCCAGTTCTTTTGAAAACTTAGCAGCTGTCATATTTATTCTTAATATTTTGTTGTTCTCACTGGTGTATCAATATTTGCGCTTTCATTTCCTTCGATGTTTGTTTGTTTTATATTTTCACTTTGTTTTTTTTTTCTTGTCATGATTTTAAGCTCGTTTTTTGTATAAATTGGTGTATAAATTATGCATGGCGGCTTCATTCTGTGTACTCTGTTAACATGTCGCGCGTAGGCAGTGTAGAAATACAAATTGAGAAACTCTAAAAGGTTGGTGTATTGCCGAAATTAATAATGTGTGTACAGGTATAGGGGCGTAATGTTTTAAGTGAAGGCCCTTCGTGAAAGAGTGAAACGCAAAGTAACGAAGTGCCTTCATTCTTGACGTTAGACCTCTTTCATACTGATTGCGGGGCAGCGTACCCTCTAACCTTTTTAAGTATTCGATTTATAAAGAGAAATCCTTGAGTTTCGGCGTGGAAAGGGCTATTTAGAACGACCCTGTTTACTTTTGATCTGAGGTTTACTTTCTTCGCAGTCTGTAATGGAATCAATAGAAATTAGAAAGGTTATGAAGATATAGGCAGATTAGAAACTTGAGGATTGTGTTGAAGGACCGGAAGAAGGTTTTTAATACGTGTTTATATATATTGTGTTTCAAACAACTTGTGAAAGCCACTCTGCTATGGGGCTGTCATGCAGTGGGTGTGTGAATTACTCTTGTCATTCAACACCTGGCTTCATTTATTAACTCCAGCATGGTGTCGTTTGCATCCATATGTGGTATAATTATAGTTGACCACGCTATTTTCTCTACTTCGTTGCCGTTGCCGCTTTCCCCCGGAAATTCACTGTGTTCTTCCTTGTTTTATCTTTCAATATTTTTCTTAATGCGGTTGAGGGAATGCGAGTCTTGACGGGAATCGAACCCGCAAACCACAACCTTCCGGTGAAACGATCTCTGCGGTCTAACACTGAATTGAGATGGATTTAGATGCTAGAGCAATAGAGCTGTAATTAATGTATAAAGTTAAGAAAGGTATTAACCCAGTATATGTAAATAGAATTTTTAAGAGTATATTGATAAGTGGTATTTGCTGCGTAATGCAGATTTTCCATAGGCCTAGGTATAACACAGTCCACAGTCCACTACACAGTCCAAAGTACATTATTTAGTGCTCACCGTATTTATGGACTAAATTAAATGAAGAGATAAATCATCTTAAGATAGTTTCAAGAAATGTGTAAGAGGAAAAAATCCAAAGAACTAACTGTAAGAATTGTAATATTTGCTTTACTTAGAATGAAACTTCACCAATAAAAGATGGCAGTGACATAAATCCCGAAATGACGTCACATAGACTATCGGTAGTAAAATTCGAACTTAAAATCAGCTGTTATTTCTTAAAATAAAACATTATCGTAAGAGTTAGGGTTAGTATTAGGTTCAGGGTTAGGGTTAGGATTAAGGTTAGGATTAAGGTTATGTTGGGGTTAGGACTATGTTTTAAATTCGGGATATTTATATGAAACGTCAGCCCGTTTATTGATTTTAGAATTGTATTGTTTTATTATATCCACATAGAACTTCATGTACGATCGATTTCATTGAGTTAGTTACTGTATAGGTGTCCCAGATTAGTTTGTAAAAAAATTAACACATTGACACAATTTTAATAAACTTTTAATAATAATAATAATAATAAACGAGATACTCTAACTATGTACATTGAGTTGGAGTGAAGAAATGATAGATGCAGTCTATTGTTATGTAACAGATTTAGCACTATCTATCAGCGTGGTTCTCGACGGCAGTGAGGCGGCGACGTTACCGTACTAGATAAGATAAGATAAGATAAGATAAAAGCTTTACTTCAAGAGGTACGTGGCACGTTACAATATAAAATTGACAAATATGTGGCCCTCGGTTAATATAATAATTAGTTACAAATAAACTTATCGATAACCGTCGACGTTGTCTTTGATAAGGTCCTAATTTCAACCCCCCACCTCCGCGGATGGGTGTGGAGGCCGGAGAATTAGAAGCGGAATTTTTATAATATATAATTATTATTATTCGACGTTAGCACTTGATGTTCGAGGTGGGACCCAAGCAAACGTCTCAGCTCTATATCAACGAAAATCGTGTATTTGACTTGTCTTTATAAGCTTAATAAGCTCGTTTTGTTGCGCGCACCTTGCTTGTGGATTTTTTTCCGAGTCAAATAGCTTCCAACGCTGTTCCCTTGCTGTCCCCTCTTTGTCAATCAATCCCTTCACAATCCCTATACTTCCCTGCAATCCCAGCCAAAACATTGCTCGTACAGCCTTGGAAGCTATTTGACTTGGAAAAAAAAAGCCACAGAGTTGCCTGTGGAGGAAGCTTGGCGCGCACCGTAATCAACTTATTTCCTCTGCGTCGGCGTGGGTGTTCAATAATAGGCAAGTTACGTCAACGGTCCAAGGATAAATTTCAATTCGCGCTCCTTGATTGAAGAATTAAAACGATAATTTGGTATCCTGAGTTTATGATAAGAATACATTGAGTTTATGAAAAAAGCATCTTGTAATTATTACGTATAAAAAAGTTCAATATATGTTCAATCGAGTATACTCACGAAAAATATTTTTAAAACTGCACAGCGGGAGTTGAAAGGATTAAGGAGTATTAGTTGCGTGGGCTGTGGTTTTGCTGATCAAAACAACACACGCGAACTCATAATAAGGAAATTAACTCTTTTAAAGAAACTATTCCGTTTATCTCAACAGAAATATCTCGAGTATTTCAGTAGAGTAAAAGTGATACTATTGATAAAAACAAAATTATGTTCATCAGCTGTCGGTAATATACTAATTTGCAGGTTTCTCATATAGTCTGTTAGAGCTGGTTATATTTATTATAACTCGGAAGCATTTGTGCTATCTATCTATCTATCTATCTATCTATCTATCTATCTATCTATCTATCTATCTATCTATCTATCTATCTATCTATCTATCTATCTATCTATCTATCTATCTATCTATCTATCTATCTATCTATCTATCTATCTATTTATCTATCTATCTATCTATCTATCTATCTATCTATCTATCTATCTATCTATCTATCTATCTATCTATCTATCTATCTATCTATCTATCTATCTATCTACTATCTATCTATCTATCTATCTATCTATCTATCTATCTATCTATCTATCTATCTATCTATCTATCTATCTATCTATCTATCTGTCTATCTATCTATCTATCAATCGAACCAGTACATCATTGTAACCTTCACTCTCTATCTTAGTCTCGGTAGCTCAATGGTTACAGCGTCTCACCGGCAATCAGAAGGTTACAGGTTCGATACCTGTCCGGGAATCATTTTTCTGAGGATATATCGTCTGTTTACTCCAAGCTCTCCCACATTCACTACAGCAGTGTGTGAATAGAATCCAGTTACGAATAGAGTCTTACTCAGCAGTAATGGTGAATAGAATCCAGTTACGAACACCTGGCTTAAAATCAAAAGACACACAACAAATTAGAGGAAGAGGCAGAAACAGTTCGATCGGAGTATCAAGATCTGGATCAAACTTGTTTACTATATAAAGCTTGTGTATATTACCGATTTCTCCCGTTCTCTTGACGTACATAATCACATGATCCCTATGTTATTTTTTGTAATATCCGTTTGATGTGTTATTTTTATCCAATATTTTCTTTCATCTAAAAGGATTTTACCTGCTGCGGTTTCATGACATATCCCATCACATATATATGTCAAAACATGAGTGACACAGCGTTCAGTTCATTGGCTAAACACACTCCAAATATAACCTACTGTTCAAAGTCAACAAAATATAACATTGATCTTGAAAACTCATTATAGTACGAGTCTAAACATTGACAAATGGAATGGATATTATTTCGACTTTATATATATCAAAGTCATTGTCAGACCAATTAAAATCAAATAAGAAAGTAGACACTCATACTATACTATTTCCAGCTTACAAGGTCAGAGAATAGCGTAATATATAGCCTATGTTTATTAGACAATTAATCTGTAATTGGATCTTCATACCTGTAGAAATATTCACGACCGTGTAATCTGAGCTCTCCGATCAAGGTATGGGACAAACCAAACCTCTCCGGCTTCTGAAATATTTTCCGTATCGAGTATTTATGTTTTCTTTGTGTTTAAAGCTGATTCCTCATTCTCATCGGTACCAGAAGAGCAAATTGTACTTTACGATTTTACTGTACAATTGTATTGTACTGTTTACGGAGAGGTGCCGATCGCATGGGTACTCGGCATCCCGTTCGCGCCCCGTCCGATTGGGTAACTACTTTTTTGTATTCTTGTTGTATTTTCTTGTTATTATTTTCTCTTTTGCTCTGAATTTTTGTAAACAAATAATTTTGTGGTTGACCCATTAAAGTTAGTATAGAACTAAAACTAAACTAAACTAAAACTAAATAGTTTGCTTGCAATAGTAATCTCAGCCTTTTTTAAGCAGACATATTCAAAACTCGCGCAAAATGGTATTCCCGCCAAACGATAAAAACAGCAAAAAAACATAAAAAAGTTTGTGCTCTTCGTTGTCGTTTCTAGTTAGTTTTGCTTTAAGTTTTTCTGAAAAAAACAAGAAACGTCAAGATAAAGCTACTGGAAACCAGGTTGTTTAATTGGCAGTGGCTATTCTCTTATATACGTCAACGTTTATTTGCTATTCGTACGGTAGTCTTTTAGAATTCAACGAAATGCTAACCCTAATATCACTAAAATACTAACCCTAATGCTAACGCTATACCTAACCAAAATAGTAACTGAGATTTGAATATCTTTTGACATTAGTTGGCCGATTAGTTTTTCTTCGCTTGTTCAACGAACATCTCAAATATTTGACCAACCTTATTCCAGCAATTAATTCTTTTATTTTTGTCTTTAAATTCTCGACTAAATCTCGGTTGTAGAGACATTCGTAACGTACGCTGAATTTCTTCCATGAACCACTCAACTGTGAATGAGTTTCCGTCATATATTGTTTGATAGCAAAGCATTTTATCCTGGGTTAAAAAAGATCTTTCTTGTCTGTTTTGGTTTTTTCTTGTGTTTTATCGTCGTTCATTGCTTCTTTTTGTCGCTCCTGTGCAGTTTTTTATAGCGACGATGTCTTTTCTTTCAAAATTGTGCCAATTTGGCACCTGTATTTTCAAATATCACGAGCTGTCGTGTAAATCCTTAATTCGGTACGAGCAATATCATATGATTGCTTGTTTATTATATGCATGACAACATTTGATTCGCCATTTAGTTTGTTTTGGGAAAATCATTAACTGTACTGCAGTACAATTAATAAAATTATCGTACTCCTCTCAACCAATCAGAATGCAGTAATTTTGTCATGTATATAATTAATACTTTTGAAAATCATTTGTTTCTTCTTCATAAATTATTGCATTAAAGTTAAATTATTAGTGATTTAATGGCAGTACTCTAATAGGTCGCTGTATGCATGCCTTGGTATCTTGTAGATTTTCTGGTTCCACAGATGCACCGCGGAGTACTCGAGAACACGAGAACGCTATTGCAGACAAGTACATTATCAGATTAATGACCGCTACGCTGCTTGTTGGAAACACTTTACGAAGGAAAGAATATAAAGTTTAATACATGGTACGTTATGGTAAATAATACTGTCACTTCGAGGTTTTTGTTTCTAACACAGACAGACAGACAGACAGACAGACAGACAGACAGACAGACAGACAGACAGACAGACAGACAGACAGACAGACACTGACAGACAGACACTGACAGACAGACAGACAGACACTGACAGACAGACACTGACAGACAGACACTGACAGACAGACACTGGCAGACAGACAGACAGACACTGACAGACAGACACTGACAGACAGACAGACACTGACAGACAGACACGACAGACAGACACTGACAGACAAACAGACAGACAGACACAGACAGACAGACACAGGCAGACACAGACAGACAGACAGACACTGACTGACTGGCTGGCTGGCTGACAGGCTGACAGGCTGGCTGATGACTGACTGAACTAGACACGTGATCAAGCGAGAATGAACTAGACACGTGATCAAGCGAGGATGATTTTGTTGATCGCTTTTTTGTGGCGGGCCGCTAACTTTTATACATGCATGTATAGCACGCGCTCATAGACACAGAATTAAGGCAATGTTACACAGCTGCGCAGTGTTTCGTGCAACTTATATTGCAACCACGTTGCGAAACAAGTTGCATAAACCATTGCTCAGTATAACATACCTTACAATGGCAAATATTGTTGTGTATTACGCAATGTAACCCATCTACAGTACTTGTCTCTCAATTTTCGTCTTGCGAGTCAAGTTTCACGAAACCTTGCCAAGTGAAATACCGTGCCTCCAATAGCTCACGGGTTTGGTTCCCGGATGGGGCAGTCATATTTCCAAGCACCCATGCTGTATATTATTGTTCCATATAATCGTGTACATGTGAGATGATCACTAGTAATTCACATGTGTTTGATTATCAAAATTTATTAGTAACGGAAATCCTTATATAAAACATTGCTTTTTATATCATAGGTGTTAATGTTTATTCATTCACGTGGACAACCAATGATACAACATAAATCTTTCACATAAACAATACCTACATTGATGTCAGTAATTTTACATGCGTACGTAACTAGATATTAAATATATCTGATCACTGGAAAAGTCCCACACGTGTTCTATATTTCATAGACTATAACTTGTTACACTACACGCTCGTCAAATCTGAATTCGTAATAATAATAATAAAGACGTTTCAGGAGCATTATACAATAGTCACAACGCTCCGGTAAATTTAGAATGTTACAGGTTCGATTCCTGTCCGGGACTCAGAATCATTTTTCTGAGGATACGAGCTTGACGATCGTCCATGTATCGTCTGTCACTCCAAGCTCTCCCACATTCACTGCTGCAGTGAATATTATTATTAACACAAAATTACTAAAGTTACTTATAAAACTGAGCACATTTCATTATAAATTCAGGCTTGAAGTGTTTCCAATTTTGCTGTTGTTGTTTTTTAATGAAACAAAACCCAAAAATGCTTCTTTGGTTCCTGATGCAGATTTTTGCCATGTTTATATCAAACTATCCTGCAATCTCGTCTTCGTCTGCAGTGACTGAAAGCATGTTTCCTGGGTATCAGTTTTCTCTCTCTTTGATTCGTGCACTTATATAGGGTGCATTATTCATTCTTTCTACCTATATCGCCTCAGAAATTGGGAGCAAAAATCTAGTTGTTTTAGTAGAAATTACCTCATGATGTTCATTATTCCGAAAAATGAGACATACTCGATATCTATCGGCCGAGCCACAACCGCTATTTTCAGATCGACACTGGGTACGAGGTGCTATGGTCGCCAAGCAACGAACCTCGCTTTCACTTTTTGATGATCTTCCATATTATTTTCTTTTTTGATATGCGAAATAGATGTATCGATTTTTCATAATCTGTTTTGCGTCCACAAAATAATTTGTTGGACGAGTTCAGTTTTTGCAAGAAATTGAAATCCACAATGATATACACAATACAAAAATTGGGCCACCACGGGGTCAGAAATTTGAGGAAAAGTCTGCCGTCAAAGAATCGGGACTTTTTGCGAGTATATTAATACATCCTTCGCTTTAACTATGTAATAACGTTACGTATGCAGGAAATGAACTGTGGTCTCGGTGGGAGATTGGAAAGATAGAGTCAGTAAGTTTGTGTGGTAAACTAAATGACAAATGCTTATCTCCTTGATGGAGAGATACATCATGCAACATCAATTGAAAGTGCTATACAAAGTAATTTGAGGCTGCCACAAAAAATCATAAAAATTTCACTGTAACAATTATAGAAAAAAAAAACTATTTATGTTACTCATAGTTCTTCAAGAAAGCTGATAGTCTGAAGTCCCATGGCGGTTGTTCACAGACAGCAGCTGCAAATCTCAATTGCAATTTGTGGTATGCCATTCGGCCTAACCAAAAAGCCCTGATAAACTGCTGTGTGACATTAAAACTCTCGTAGCCGCCATCTCAAAGACTGTCAAATATTTGGAATATGATATTCTGTCGCGTGTATTGAAGTGGCGTCAACGCGTACACCGTAGCGCAGACTCTCCGTTTTCTACCCCGTCTGGCGAAACCGCCGCCTTTGTCTGAAATAGGAACACTAGAAGTACATGTTCCTTCAGAAACCCTTATATGAAATGCCATAATTTTTTTAAATGCCATAATTTTTTGTGCTTCGTAGGCAGTGTAGAAATACAAATGTATAAAACTCTAAAATGTTGGTGCCGAAATCATGCGTCGAAAGCTTCAAGCGAAAGCTCTTGGTCGGTCTGCAGCCGTATGTATAAGTGAAGTCTCCTTACGTAAAATCGATCTTTACGTGTTTCACTCTTCCGACGAAGGGCCTTCGCTGGAAACGTTAGACCTCGGCTCCTACACACCATTTCGGCAGTACACCAACTTTTAGAATATTCGATTTGTAGAAAACTAGAATTAGAATTATCGTCTCAGGAACT
The DNA here is from genome assembly GCA_035772405.1 of Chrysogorgia sp. JL179-B06. NCBI lineage: Eukaryota > Metazoa > Cnidaria > Anthozoa > Scleralcyonacea > Chrysogorgiidae > Chrysogorgia > Chrysogorgia sp. JL179-B06. The sequence continues at coordinate 370,809 of JAYKKM010000071.1, read as the reverse complement.
GCGCTTCGGGTCAGTAGAGCGACATTAGAATGTCTTTTTTATTTTGACATGACGTCAATGTTTGTTCTTGAACTTTATTTTTGGAAATGGCGAAGAGGAACGACTCAAAAGGAAATTTAGCGCTTTTGTTTGGTCTTTATCTTCGGGTTAGGTTAGAGTTAAGGTTAGGGGTTAGGGTAAGAGTTAGGATTATAGACTAATTGTTGAAAATGGGAAGGTCTTAAGAGTTATTCTTTTAACCACTCCTGTGGTCAATTGAATGAAACAGCACTGATTTCTTGTTGACTTTCCTTGGCAAATAATCCATTTCGCTTTTATTTTCTTTCCATCAATGTGTACACACTGCTCTCTTGGCGTTCCCCGCCCTCGTGACGTCAGACATGCGCTACGTGCGCTAGAGTCGATTCGTCCGTCATAAATCGTAATTCCATCGAGAATTCGCCAGAATTTTCTTCCACTTTGCGTAAAGCACATAGGTTTAAGAAAACGAGATTTTTAGAACGAGTCATTAACTTTAGTTTGGGCTTAATTCTGCGTTACACTTTTTTACATCTTTGCATATATATTCTAGATCCAATTATATAGCTGTGTGTTCAAGTGTCATCGGCTCATCATTGTACTTTGACAGTTGCCGAAAAGCATAGTCAACGTCCGTACGCCCGAGAACAAGATGCTGTGCCATAGCAACTCGAAGACGGAAGTAGACGGTCTAGAACACAGTAGCCATTAGAAGAACTACCCAATATATGTCATGATATCACAGAGTCCACAGACATTACAGAAACCTATTTTGAGAATGCTTGAAATATTGCTACGAAGCTGATCACTATGTGAACCATGCGTGGCGCATTCTCCATTATATTTCCGTAGTTATATTGCCACGTTTTCCCCTGTGAATTCCGTCCACGAGCAATTAGTGTGAAGAGGTAGCGATGAAGTAATTTTATACTGCATTATGATAATGCGGAAGAATAAAATGAATTTCTATATTTTGCCCTTGAAAATATCATGCAAAAATGAACCAAAAAGATATACACCGAGGGACTATTTCGTTGCTTTGCTGTGGTCCAAATGAAATTGAAATAGTGTTGTCGTTAAGGGTGAGAAATATCTCACTTAAAAAACCTGTAACACTATCTAAATGAATGTCTGTCAGTAGCGAGAGTGTTGCATGCTTACCAGATTGTATAGTCTCAACACGCTATCATATTTACGTACACATTTTAACCATTAAAACGTGATTCCCAATGCATATGCAACAGCGTACATTTACACCTTTCAACAGACGTTCGAATTTTGAATAATATATTTGCCACAATCACTCATTTGCATTCAAACTCGTAAAACTTTCATAATTCAAGGCGCAATAAACTACGTGTGTGTGTGTCTCGAATAATTAAATCAATCTGCTTGTAGTCGACGTGCGTTGATTAAGCTTTTTTGACGACCGGGAGATCTAACAAGCGTTTGCCATTGGTCAGTGTCTTTCTTATACCTATATTTAATTGTATATTTCAACACGCCCCCTGTCTTCGACCGCAGCTTCATCCGTGCAAGGTGATTGGTCAGTGGGAATTCTGACGCAAATAAATGAGCTCTAATAGGGCGGTTAACTTTATCAACTACCAATCAACACTTCCGTTTTATTCAATAAGACGTCATGCATGAGACTTATTTCCTATCGATCCCTTGCGGTGTGCTTGATAAAAAAGAAACATAACTCGGTGGTAATTGATTGAGTTGGAGTTTCGTCAGGACACCAGAGGGTACAGTAGCTTGTAGGTTAGGCACCGTTGTTCTGTTACACATTTCTTGAATCGACAATGGAGGAAGATATCCTTCAAGAAATCCAAGGGAATCGTCCGCGTTCGAGAACATGGCCACTCCCCCAACCTGAAGAAGTCGACGAATCTAAAACGCACGAAGAAGAAACGAACTCGAAGCTTGAAGGAGCTAAGAAAGGGTCGCGGAAGAATGCTTGGGGAAATCTCTCATACGCAGACCTGATAACTCAAGCAATAACGAGTTCAGCCGACCAACGAATGACGCTATCTCAAATTTATACATGGATGGTGGAGAATATCCCATATTTCAAAGATAAAGGAGACAGCACAAGTAGCGCTGGTTGGAAGGTAAATGAAACACTTTATTGTTATTCTTCTTCCTTATACAACACGAGACGCTATCTAAAGTTGTACATCGATTAATGCCGATGCAACCTGCTTAATTATACACATAAGTTTAATACCATCTGTATCGTTTATTCTCGTAGAACTCGATTCGCCATAACTTGTCGCTTCACAACCGGTTCATGCGAATTCAGAACGAGGGAAACGGCAAGAGCTCTTGGTGGATACTTAACCACGACGCCAAATGTGAGAAAACGAAGAGAAGAAACCGTTCCAGTTCTTTGGATTCGGATGTTGGCGTTCCGAAGATTAAAACTAACAAGCGTGGAAGAAAAGCTACCAAACGTGGCGACGTCGATGACCGACCGCAGAGTCCGTCCTCAAAATGTCGAGGCGGTATTGCACCTAAATCTCCAATAAGCGGCGAACCATCTGTAATCCTGGAAGATTCACCCTTTCCATTTCCGTTGGCGGACTATCGACATCGTTCATCATCCAATACATCGACGGTGAGTAGCATTGGACGTCTGTCGCCGATACCTTCGCACGAAGAAGAAGACAGCCAAGATATGTCTATGACTATGTCGCCCGCGCAAGACCACGGCAAAACAACGCCAACCCCTATGACAGATGAACTCATTGAAAACATGAAAGAGAATCTAAATATGACGATAGGACAAGCTCAGGGGAACCGTATTTCACCGTTTCGAAGAACCTGCAGTAACGGAGACACGAGCAATATGACATCCGTACAGCAGTCGATGAATATCGTCGATTCTTCTCCTTCGTTTGTTGACACCAGATACCAAACCACCGCGAACGGGTACTATCCAACACCGAACTTGAAACAAACATCCTTCGCACACGCAAAGATACCTCCACAGCAAAAGAACGTGTACACCAGCGAACCAGTTCTTCGTAATGGTCTTTATCTTGTTGGAAATACGGTTTCTTCATCGACTCAGTACAACATACAGGTACCTGAACGATCTGTGGGGCAGCAGCAGTCATATAACCGACCACCTCCAACGTACAGTCAAGCCATGATTCTTAATAACTGCGTGGTTGAACCAAAAGCTCAAGTAATGGGTCGTTTATCCTTTCCAAACAATGCTTGTTCAGTCACCAATGAAACATTACCAATGATCAGCGTTGAGATGGCTGATAGTTTACCTGTGGATATTGATATTGACTTCCTAGAGGGTGATATACAATGTGATGTGGAAAATGTCTTGCGAAGTGAACTTGCTTTCAACGATGGTTCCCTTGACTTTAATCTAGACAATTATGTCCCTTCTATTGCACTACCAGAGATGCCACCACTACATGGCTATGTTTCGGGAAGTATGGTACACTGAATGTTTGAATAACTAATAACCGGCCTTCATTGGCTACCTTTGCAGCACCTATAGTAACATGCCTTTGGTGGTTTGTGCATGTAGTCAATGTTGCAATAACCTAAGAAGCCGATTGTGACTGGTCGACTACTCGATACCAATTTGGTCTTTAAAAGGCTCTTTCAAGACTTATTAAATGAAACAGTCCAAAATGGCTGTAAGCTGATCGAGAAACTGGACTTAAATTGCCAAAAGAAAACTGGGAACAGTTCTAAATTATATAATACATGTATATGAACAATCTCTGGGTCTGTCCAAAGGATCAAAGTCTCTTTGGACAACTAAAAGGAATATTTGTGGTTAGGTATATAGTAAGACGAGCTTAATGAAGTTTTTTATTTGTGTCTGTTGCAGTATATAACAGCTTTTTACTGTGTGAAAAGCACCCAGAGTCTATGGCTGAGCCTTAGAACTGGTTACATAATTTTATTTGCTAATAGCTTGTAATAATATCTCATAAGTTTAGAGTGATTCAAATATGGTTCATACCATATTTTATGACCAAAAAAATATAATAGCTTTACATCAGTATTATTATTCTAGAAAATAGTCATTGCATATTGAGAAAACACAGAGCTGAGATGATAAAATTACACAAATCTCAGCCCCAAATGCTTGTAATCTTAGACTAATTATAAATTCACGAGTATAAATTCGTATTCCTGAACACGGTGTCTGAGGATGTCTTAAAAAAATAAAATATAAAAAAACTCAATCTGAAATGATATATACAGTATATATATGTATGTTGTGACTATCCCTTCGCATGTTCTGTTTAATATAATCGAGACATTATCTGATTTCAATTGAAGGATCTGCTTCCATGTTTTCAATAAACCCGATAAGATGCGATTAAGAATTGTATAAATAGATTTAACAGCTGCAAATTTAGGAAATTTATGCAAGAGTGGGAAGTATGGATGGCTTGGAGATCTCATGAAACTGCATGTTGTAATATGTATTCCTGTTTGCCGTGCATCGGCTCGATGAAATGCTGTTTTACACTAAGTGAAACAAATTGGTTTGTACAGCATGGTTTTTGTCTTAAAATACTAATTCTCAGCTATGTGGAGAATTTTTTCTGTTCTAAGTGATTCATGGTCTCCAATTTCACTCTTTCAATTTGCCTGCTGGTGTACTCTCTGGTTAAAAGGCAAACAAATCCCATGTTTTTATTCAAATTACTGTAGCACAGCCATCTTTGGTAGGTTCTCGCACGATCGTTTTGACAGACTAGGCTAGTAAACCACGACATGCCGTGAAAATGATATATGAAAGGATAATATAATTGCGTTGGTCAGGGCTCCCGCCGTGAAATCAATTTAATAGCACTGTTCTCGTGCCCTATGGTGCTCTTTGGTTGTCATAGCAACGAGTGTGACGTTAATAAGTTGTGCTGTATATGGATGGCACATCTACGCATGGCGCGCTTCAAATGGCTATATAAGATGTTTCTGGAACTTCATTACAGGGTTAAAGTTCAATAGTAAAGTGGTTTCACTTTCCTTTGCCCGCAAGTTCTAAGACTGTTCTTTTAAAGACCGTCTTGTACTGTACAATACGAAGCAATATCGGTGAAAGAGAACTGAGTTAGAATTCCGAACGCCCAGCATTTTCTGCCAGCTTGCACATGTGAACAGAAATGGAACTGGTATATTACATTGCTACCTGTGGGGCAAGACACTCGAAATAGCATGGCTATTTATTTTCAGTTTTTTTAATATCTTTTATACAATACTTCGAGTTCACAACAATAGACCATGTTGGGAAGATATAGATTATATATGGTATGGCACTGTGGCCTAACAGCTCAATCGAGGGTCGAAAATGACCAGCTGAAGCCCTTGAATACTGAAATTCCGTGGCGACATTTTCTCGCAAGTTGTTGCCACTAAGTACTTACGTAGTTCTATATTGAAGGAAGTACGCCCTCAGGTCATGCCAAAAGCCGAATATACAATGCAGTGATTTGGCAAATTTAATCCTGACTTATAGTTGCAAATCTGAACGTTACCTATAGTGTAATATCATCTATTTATATCGTGCATAATATACCCAGCAACGTTCGGATTCAATATTTCATTCCATCTCGACAAGCTAGGCATGACTATATGCATATTTTCTCATGATTTATCTTCACGTGATGTAAACTGAGCACAGTGTGTTCATGCCGAGCGAATTCAAGCAATGAGGAAATATCTCAAGCCATCAAGGAAATGGCGATCGATCAAGTAACTAACCCCGACGTTTGCAACATAAACTACCAATAAAAATATTGTTATGTGATATTATAGTATATTTTACGTTATTGAGAAGTAATGTCTTGATTCGTGTTTTGTCTACTGTTGCAAATTTCAGTTTCCAAATTGGTTTCGAATCGCTTCCCTTGTTCCTAATTTGGAGATAAGGTTTTTTCAATTTCAATTTCTCACGTTTGAAGCCGCAATTCCAAGATAGCCGTTTTCTAGTGGCCGAAGATTAGTTTGCTCGAAACTTACAGAATAGAGTCACATGTGACGGTTCTATGTGACAATTAGAGTTATGAAATTTTTATGAAGCAAAATATTGCGAAAAATCGCCGAGACATTTACCATTGTTGCGGTCTTAAACGCGGTCTTAAACGACGTCACTCGCCACCACTTCACTTGATATCCATCCACAATTGCAACATTCACATTACACTATACTCCATAAGTTTTTACTAAATCAAATTATTCTATGTTTTTGAATACTAGTCTATCAAAAGGTTGGTGTACTGCCGGAATATAATGTGAAGAACTGATCTAACGTTTCAATCGAAGGCCCTTTGTCAGAGAGTGAACCGTAAAGTGTTTCAGTCAAAAAATGAAACGTTTGGAATGAAATTTTCGGCCTGGGCATGCAAGGGAACCCCAATCTCGGCTACCCAGGCTGGGTTTTTCCCATATACTTTTTCCTTGTGACCATTCACCGGGCGGCCACCACCTACCCAGAGCCGCTGTGCACACCTACCCAGAGCCACTGTGCATGCACGAGACAAAAGTAACTGTCTTTACAAGCATTTCAATTCTGGACAACCTTTTATTTGTGGTCAGGCCTGTTGGATGGTGTATAGGTTATAAATTGAAAACTTGCTCACAAAAGTGGAATTATGGGATTAGAACACGGCTAAGGCTAAGCAAGCATACACTGGAGGGCTAGCACATGTAAACATGCAGGATGAAATTCAGCAAATACCCCTTATAAGTATAGTGTGCTGCCGATAGGTATAGTGTTGAAATAAGAATCGCAAATACTGAATGATTGGTGTAGTTCCGAGATATGGAATAGAAAGATAAGTCTGCGGGTTCACAGAATTTCTAGTGAATTCTAAACAGCTTTCTAATCTGAGAGAAAAAAATCCACTATTCATAGTCTACGATATGCGAGTATAATCATGCATATACATGCGACATCCTGCGGCTTGTAGATTGATAATGATAAGGTTGAGATTAGAGTGAGCCTAGAAAAGTCCAAGGCATGAGTGCCAGTCTGTCAGCTCCAGCCCACGTATTGTCTCGATGCTAATAACTACGTCCTGTCGTGTGGCATGACCAGCGGCGGTACTTGATAACGCCCTTCGTATAACTCGGCGGTGGCAGTCGCAGGTTTTAGAACACATGGTGTGCTCAACACGCTATAAATAGCTATAGTATATATGATATGATGAGAGTAAAACGGAATAGCTGGATATGATCTCAAGTAAAAAGAGTCGAAATATGTGTCGAAAAATACTTACGTAAAAGTACTTGTGGTTTTTGATATGTATATATACCGCAAGCTATGCCCAAGGGTCGTTCTAAGATAGCGATCATAGAAACAACGAACGACACAAACAGTTGAGAAGATTTAAGAATAATGACACGCTTAGAAAGAAAACCGAATCTCTCAGGCTCTCATATTCACCCTGAATCACCTGCCCTGCTTATTAAAACCTAATGCGTCATGCGACGGGTGGAACAGAATTAAAGAAATGCGAGAAAGGAGATAAGTTCAAACACGCACTGCTATTAATCAGGCTTATTATTGAGTGACGGCTGTGACGCAATTTTCACCTAATCAGGCTAAAATCTTTGTAAATTTAAAATGAATAACTTCAAAAAAGAATCAGCCAACTTTCTTGGCTAATCGATCGACGTTCGAAATGAGCCCTAGTGGATATGATTCAGTGGATGATTTAGCCACGAGACTGTAGTTGTAGTATTAAAAAAGTATATATATAGATTTCTTCTTGGAATTAACTTTATAATCTCAGTGATCGAAACTAAATCCTGCAGGAAGGGAGTACATAATTACCCTTGATGCGGAGTTTTAACATTAACATTTCCTCATTATATTCACGAACGAGGAAGGAATCTCTTGGAGAGTTGTTTCCGATCCGGGAAAAGAGAAATTATGACAATTATCCACTTCACAACCTCTGAAAGAACTGTTAGAAAGATACAGAGATACCGCACAAAGCAATCTGATATCACTCTATACAAGAGAATATACCACCAGTAATTTAGACCACACACGTGTTGAACTAATTGTTGTGAGATTGTAGTTTTGATAAACTTTATTCATCTTTAAAGAGCGTGTTTGGAGGCCCCTCTTGGTAGGGCTGCTTCTAGTATCTCGGCTATCCTTTGTAAAAATTGTTTCAGTTTACACGAGAGGAGGGCTTGCCGTCCTCGGCGAGATCTCGCTATGGACTATCCCCAAGATCCCTGTGTTCAGCAAAGTAATGATATTTTGTACTTTAAACTCGTTTTATACTTCAGTAAAAGTAAAAGTATGGCCTGAAAATGTTACTAAAGTAAAAGTATGGCAAAAAAATATTCCAGAAAAGTACTTCTGAAACAAACTATATATTCTCGAACCCAATTGATAATCTGGTACTGTACTTTAATCTGTCGCTGTTTGGCGGCGCCAACTCAACACTTGCCAATCACGTGCACATGCAAAACCAACTTCACGCGATTTCTCCACTCTTGTCGCGACTCCGCGTTCCGAATTTCATTTTTTAATAAAACTGTTTAAAAAGTAACGAAGTTAAAAAGTAATTATTGAACAAAAATTTTACTTCGTTACAAGTAACCTTTTTCACCAATTAGCTTTTTTCCATGAAAGCTTCAGTTTTGCTATTTTCGTGCTTGTTTTGTTAACTACCTTGTTATACCCTTCTTATTTTCTTTAGTTAGTTCAGTATCACTTATTTGAAGTCGGAGTAACACAAGATCATAAGCCATTTTCATCCAAGTCGTCAGAGACTGGCGTGTTTAAACTTTAAACACTATCAATTCTGCTCTTCCTCGTTATCATTCAATCTCTTTTTCCACGTATAGCCACGTTCGGTTAGCTTGGACCAACTGAAGTTGTAACTATTGTACCCAAAACCCAAGCGCTTTGCGAACTTTTCCACCATCAAAAATCAAGAACATTTCACTTAGATATGCATTTGTGATGACTAGATGTTTATTGTAAATTGTACATTATAAATAGCCACTGTTAATGTTAGATATAGATATTTCTCATGTATATATAATTATTAGCGATCCTCCGCAGACAACTCTGTGGCTTCTTTTTTCCGAGTCAAATAGCTTCCAAGGTTGTTTTGGCCAAGCCATCAAATCCCAGCAATCCCGCGCGGCTATACTTCCCTGTAATCCCTATACTTCCCTGCAATCCCTATACTTCCCTGTAATCCCTATACTTCCCTGTAATCCCTATACTTCCCCGCAATCCCTATACTTCCCTGCAATCCCTATACTTCCATGTAATCCCTATACTTCCCTGTAATCCCTATACTTCCCTGCAATCCCTATACTTCCCTGTAATCCCTATACTTCCCTGTAATCCCTATACTTCCCTGCAATCCCTATACTTCCCTGTAATCCCTATACTTCCCTGCAATCCCTATACTTCCCTGCAATCCCTATACTTCCCTGCAATCCCCATACTTCCCTGCAATCCCTATACTTCCCTGCAATCCCTATACTTCCCTGCAATCCCTATACTTCCCTGTAATCCCTATACTTCCCTGTAATCCCTATACTTCCCTGCAATCTCTATACTTCCCTGTAATCCCTATACTTCCCTGTAATCCCTATACTTCCCTGCAATCCCTATACTTCCCTGTAATCCCTATACTTCCCTGCAATCCCTATACTTCCCTGCAATCCCAACCAAAACATTGCTCGCACAGCCTTGGAAGCTATTTGACTCAGAAAAAAGAAGCCCGCACGAGTTGCTTATGGAGGAGGCTATGTAATGATGACCCCTGCACCTTGTAATTCAGCTATTTGCTACAATAATATGCTTGGAATAAACTATTCATATCACTGTGAACGACCCCAGACTGAAAGGCAGTAATTAATAGCAATCGAGGTGCCAGGTGGAAATCGTAATCTGGTAATAAAAATAATTGCCCAGCAGATAATTCGCAGGAACGCCATATTAAAACACGGGATTGAACACACTAATGACAAAATATAATGCCGCAAATTTACTTCCAATTCAGAACGTCTTCTTTAACGGATTTTTCAAATAAACCCAAAAATATTCGAACAAATGGCCTTAGGCAGAGATTCTAAGGGGTACTACCCCTGCCACCCCCTGAGGCTTGATATACTACACTACTGTAAACTTGCGATAGTGAGCCCTGGGCACAATACGCCCTGGGCTTATATTTTGTAGGTTTATTTTTTTGGGGGGGGGGGGGTATGATTGGAGGGAATTTCGCGTTTCAAAATTTATATATATATATATATATGTTCTAAGGATTTATGGTGAAGGCAAATTTCGAGTGTTGGAATATATACATTTTAAGACCAAACCGGGACCAGTTGCGAAAAATGCAACTTCAAGGCCTTCCGGCTGGAATTGAACCCGCGACCCTGCGATGCTATATATATTATATATATTATGTATAGTGTATAGTATTCGCCCCTTTCGCAAATACCACAATGCTTTACGCCTTGGGGTAACTCTAATATAACAAATATTGTGTTGATGAGGAGAAAGGGAGCGATAGAAGTGGAGAAAAACTATTCAGTGTACTAGGTGGCTGTACTACATGTCATTGGATTGGATGTTCTTCTTCTTAGTCCTTGGCGTGGTTTGTTTGTGATTGTATTTAAACATCGAAGGAACAAAGTTTTAGTTGGCCTTACATTAAATATAAAGCTGTCGGCAAAATCAAACAAAACATAGACGCGCGTTTTCCTAAGATATAATTCAATTCCCGCCTAATTCTATAATAGCCCAACCAGTTGTAATCAGTCTATAGAATTTTAGTTGGGCCCTTGTCTTTCTAGTATTTAAACGCGAAGCAGCACAATGCAGTAATTAATTTTCCTAGTTCCGTTTTTCCTATTAACTCATGAATATATCTATTGTGTCAGAGCTTTCCCTCAAGGCGCAAAGCATTACGGTATTTGAAAAGTCCTGTTGTGCTGCGTAGGCAGTTTAGAAATACAAATTGAAAAAACCTTGGTGTGAACTTCCGCAATAGTAGGAGGTCTAACGCATTATGTATTATATAGGTTTTGGCATGGTGCCTTTTACAGACAACCAATCTACTTCTCAAGAGCCGATGTTGAAGGGCTCCGTTCGAAACGTAAAATCTCTGCAGTTCCCCGCGTTGCTATACCAAACACTAATCTACGCAGTTCTCTACTTTTTTACACTCCTAATTAATACTGAACCTAATATGTAGATGAACAAAATCTTTTGTTCAAGCTAATGAGTTCGGTATAACTCAAGAACGGCCCCATTTTACAGTACACTAGATTTTTAGTACAGCTCTGGTAAGCGTACCAATTTCACCTGTGATCGATCTACCTATTTACAAGGTCCGAACACGGGTAAACTTGCTACCTGTACCATTTTTATCTGAACCGTATACTAAAACTTCAAAAGTCGAGCGTAGTGAAAATGGGCCGCTTCAAAAGCACTTTCCCTGCTGGTACAGCCTCAGCACTTGATCATACAGGACAATGTCACAATTGCTTAGTCTAAAATGATCTAGTTCAACTAACTGTATGTGAATCAAACAATAGACAAATGCGTTTTTAGATCCAAATAGATGTTCAGATGACAGAGCCGTATAACCCCATGAGGATTTAAAATTCTCGTGAACGAACCCGTGAGTTTAAAGTGAAACTCATTCACATTTCCTGTGCGTAGTCTCGATAGCACTGGTTCTAGACCATACCTCTTGAGTGTAAAGATATAAAAGGTCTTGTTTGGTAAAATAAACTTGATAAACAAAGTAAAAATAGTATGTTTCAAATTTCAAGGCTTTTAAACTACTTATTGAAGAAAAATACCAACAGGTCATGACCTGGCGGTGTCACTTCACTCTTCAAGAACTGAATTTGATTATTCTCTAAAATATATGTCGTTTATATAGAAATTGATAAGTACCAACATATTCATCGTTGTAAAAATGTAAAGTACATATCGTTGTACTAGTCGAATACCATGACTAGTTCTGTATGGCGCCAATATATTGGCTTATATATCGATTAAGACTTCCATCTTTGGTATGAACCATCAATATTATGGTCATCTAAATAATCCAACGCGACTATTAAAATTAATGATCTGAAGTTTTTCAAGTTGAAGAAGCCATATTCATTCTAACGAAACATCTTCGTCATCTTCACTATGTGACTACTGCCATGCCAAGTTAGTTTGATTTGAACAGTATGGTTTCGGAAATGGTGTTCATTCATGACTGTATCCGAATTCTACTTTGTTCTCTACTATATAAAACATAATTGAAGGCTTTGCTTGATTTTAGGCTTGGGACAAATGTCGAACTTCTCGTGAGTCGAACTCAATGCAAATAGGGTTGTCTATTATTCAAACTAATTTGCATCGATTTCGACAAAGGAAAAAGTCGACGTTTAGCCAAATCTCATTCTCTATACAGCCTGGAACGGTATTGTTGCGGAAACAAAAATGTTGCAACGTGACGCAGAGTGTCGCACATCTGTCGCAATATCTTGTTATATGCCTGCCTGGTTCCATTTGGTCGCTACTGTCTTTCCCGCGCTGAAGGGTCTACTCTGGCTAAAGATGATTACATTATAATTAATTATTGATATGCTGCGACCAAATGGCAACCAAGCTTACAACGCAAGAGAATTTCCATGCGTTTCCGACGACGACATGCCATCTAGTTATAAGTTTGATTTAAAGAGACGATATTCTTCTGGACTGGATTTTGAACTTTTTTGCAAGTCATCAAGATTCAAGCATGCTGCCGAACTGCACGTAGTCACGATTGTGCAACGTCATAGTTTTAAATATTAAAATATAGTTTGCGTTTTCCTAGATTAAAATATAGATTGCCTAGATATTACCTTAGCTATTACCTATGCTATTGCCGAGCTATTACCTAGGTTAATCCAACTTGACGTCGAAGGCCGAGTCGTTTTGGCTGGTTGCGTGTTCTTATCACGTCTATAATAGATAATGATTCTCTTTATCGCCATCCTCGCGTGACCTTGTGTCTATATATCTCGTGACATTACCACCTTGCAGGAAGCTATTGAACGGTTCATCAAGTACGACAAAAACTACCTGAGACACATAGACATAATGGTATACAAATTGAATACTCAAATTGATGTACTGTCGAAAAAAGGAAGTCAATCATTTTCAGCGAAGGCCCTTCACTTCCAGAGTGTGTCTAACATCTATGACGTCATCGCTCTGGTCAAATCGGGTGGGGTATGCACGCAGGTTAGATGATACGCGATAAGGAATTAGTCAGATCAATTATGGTATAATTAAATATAGATCTAATTTCTCAAATACATCGGGGCGGGGCTGTATGCATCTTGAATGGTTATCCAATTATTTCATTCATTCAACTGTCACAAAATGTCGCAGGATTGCTACAATTATGGCGGGAAAGATGAGCGACTGGCGCATGCGTGGTTTGTTCATTAGCATTCAATATGGCGGTCTGTTTTGTTGTTGTTGTCTTTCATTTATCTTGATTGGAGTGTATTTCTCTAGTTTTACAATCATGCCTTCCCTAGAAGTGGCGAGATTGGTGCTTGGTAAGTGTCAATGTATTGAAGAGGCAGAGGTAGTTTATCTCAGGTGACTTAATATGGATAAAAAATGTGTTTTTATCTCTCAGGTTATTTGTCAGACCAAGGTTTGGAGCAAACGAAGTCAGTATTTTACCAAGAATGTCCCGATCTAAAGAGTGATGAGCTCAATGACTTGGTACTAATAAGGCTTCTTTATCTTTTAGTACGTTCTATCAATGTTCAAACCACTAAGAGCTTAGAGCTATAATGGCAAACAGTAGACAATCAACATAACATTTTCTATTTCCTCCGTACCCTAGGTTACAGCATGGATAATAAGACTGATTATCTGAGAATGACAACCTAGTTAAAATTTTGTTAATATACACACTGCTGTAGTGAATGTGGGAGAGCTTGGAGTAGACATACAATACATGGGTGATCGTCAAGCTTATACAATATCATCAGTCTCATTACTCATACAATATCCTCAGTCTATAGTCTCGGTAGCTCAATAGTTAGAGTGTCTCACCAGTAATCAGAAGGTTACAGGTTTGATTCCTGTCCAGGACTCGGAAAATTTTTTCTGAGGATATGAGCTTGACGATTGTCGATGTCTCGTCTAGTTAAAATCACAGTTAAAATTGATACAATTTTCAACTGTTTTCAAACAGAGTAGAATGCGACTTAACCAATCAGCTGGCTCACAAAACATACCATGTGATCATTAGTTTCAAGTCTTTTAAGTATCCATGGTTACAGGGAAGAATTATACTGCTGAATTTTGGATCAGTGGGCTCCTAAAATACTGCTTAATCTCCAATATATATTCTGGGTGTAGAGACAATTGACCCTTCTAGCACCCTCCCTGCTCCTAACTTGGTGGTCTTGATTTAGGAGGGCATATTATTGGAAGGGATTTTATGTCAGAGATACAGAGGTTTTGTTTGGGGGCTTATTGTTGGGGACAAGGCTTACTATTAGAAGTTTGTAGGATTTTAACTTTACTCTAAATCCATTGGCTGACCTTATTAATAAGGCCAAGAAAAAAAATACCTGGGTTTCCTATTTCATGCTGAAAAAAATTAGGTAGGGTAGGTCGGTTTTTCCTTTTTTTTAAAAACATTGCATGGATGAACAATAGGTTTTACCAAACCATGCTGATATTGAGGATGCTGCCAGGATCGGCAGCCATGTTTGCTATCCCAGGATGCAAATCAAGCTGCAACTCATGCCCTGCAGGCTTCTCAAAATTTCAATAAAAAGATTAGGGTCGGTATTTTACTGGCGAAAAACTAGGTAGGGTCGGGAAACCGGAAACCAAGGTATTTTTTATTTTGGCCTTATAGGGATGAGCCAATTATTAGAAATGTATCAATGGAAACCAATAAATTTGTCGATTAATGTGTTATAGGTTGTGAATATTGTTAAGTGCTAATACATTTGCATCAGCACCTAAATCATACTGAAATTTACTGGATTATTAAATTTCCATTTTCTTAATTGGTTCATGCCTAAGGGTTAATTAAGTCTTTCAATGAGCCATTTCTCATATTCAATTTTTCTATGATAATATGAAAATCAGTTCATGACCAATCTCAAACATTTTCTATTTTTTACCCAGAGTAATCAAGGCCAAAAATTATCATTAATCATTGAGGAATATTTTGTTCTCAAAGGACATGGTAAGACTATCATCATTGTTAAAAAGTTATAAATAAAGCTATAACTAACCCATGCATGCATGGATTTACAGTAAACTGAATAATAAATACAACCAGGCCTTAAAATTATCGGTCGGTCACAGACATTGTCCGACCTATTCGTGAAATTGTCCGATGTAGGGAGGAAACCGCCGGACATTCTGTCCTACCCAAGTGAAATTGAGGTCAGTAGTTTGTTCGACCCATAGCGTATTGGTGTCCCACCGAACTGTAACTTTGTATGACGAATTACAGAGTTTCAGCGGTAAAAGATCACGCAAAGAATAACGGTGGCGATCCACAACATCCTCACACCATGGCTTATACTGTAGTTATTATCTGAAAGCCAATGGAGTAGAAATAGAACAGCGCGAAAAGAAAAAACTAAAACCAAGTTTCAGACAGCATATTTTGTGGTCAAGAATGAACGACACATCACTACATACAAAGATTTAAATTTCCAAGCCAAACTGAACTCAAAGTCATCGGACATTATCAGATATTTTGTCCGACCCAAACTCAAAGTCATCGGACATTTTGTCAGACGGCTCTACAAAAGATATTTGAAGACCTGAATAGAACAACTATAAGTGGGCTTATAGTAACATATTGGTTCAAATTAGTTATAATCAAACAATGAGTTGATAAATAATGATCCATTGAGATGCAATGACAAAGAAGTCTTTAATGGTTCCTCTTTAATGTACCGCACACAGAATATTTATGATTGCATCAATGAAATGTTAGAAATAGGGTTGCCTAGTATTTCTAGAATTTATATTTGGGTTAGTATAGTTAGAGTTTTTGTTCTCGAAAAGTGAGCTGAATCTTGAGACAACAACGTTGATGTGTAGCTCTATGTCAATTGTCTCTCTATGTCAATTGTCTCTCTGGTACGATACACAAAGAAGATTCCGCTTTAATTCATTGTCACTAAGACAGAACCAACAAGCACAAGAAAAGTCATCTGGACCATCTGGCATTTAGCTATGGAAATAAGTTAATGATTACCAATATTACAAGGATCACACATATTTAATGATCAATATACTGGCTGGCAATTTTGGTAATTGATTTGTTTTCATTCGGCATGATTAGGCATTAATATTACACCATTAACTAAGTCTATCAAGCCATTCTTCATTGGTTGTAATTTAGGCAGCATCAAAAGATTATTTATACAATTTAGGATAGTATTTGTTTGGGTGTCAGTGTTTAGCTTAGCATTTTACTTTGGCTGTCTTAAAACTGTTATATTGTAGTGTATGTATATATATGCAAATCAGTTCCACACTGATAGCTTTGTAATCAAATATTAGACAAAAAAAAATCCTGCTTAAACTGATTTTCAACTATTTTTTGTTATGGTGTAATTGTGTATGCTTAAGATATCAAATAAGCAAAGTTTTTCAAAATCAACAATATTGATAATACCACTTAAGGTTGGCTTCGTTATTGTTTTAGCACGAGTCAGAATGCCTTTAATATTGCAGACGGAAGTTGAGAGATTGAAATGGAACTGATAAAAACTCAGCATAAAAGTGCTTGAAAATTTAGCATGATATTGTAAAACTGAAGATTTTTTTACAATTACTCATTTCCAAATTGAAGCAAAAAATGTGGAGATATTGGTTGTGTATTGAAACATAACATGTACATGTATGGAAATTTGACCATTTTAGGGCCTGCCCTGGCCTTTTAGAGTGAATCTGGCTTTGTCTAGATGATTGTCATGGTTTTCCATAAGTTCTTGGCAAAGGGATTCCATATACCTTTTACAGGAAAAGGAGTGTTATGTATTTTGGTTATAATTTAAAGTGGTGTTATCCTGATATTTCTCGTTTATTATGTCAAATAATCACTTTGACAATTTGTTCAAGGAAAAGGAAAGCTTGTGCTTCCTTAGGTGTGCTCTGTATTTTGAGTTTTATTGCCAGACAACATGATTCAGCGAGTTCAAAGGACTACGTTGAGTGCTAAGTTCCTGCCACTTGATACGCCTGAGATGAATAATGAACTCAGGAAGTGTGATCACTGTCGTACTTTTTAAATGCAATATGGAAATTTTCAAAAACTTCAACTTTTGCACTATTGATGGCGTGATAATCACAAGAAATTATTTACAGTATTAAACAATCATTGGAATCAAATGTGAAAGAAGTAAAGAACATTCTCTAATCTGCAGTATCTTGAAAGATTTCTAATGTCTCCCACAATGATGAACCTTGCGGTCCTTGCCGTATATACAAGTAGTTTTACTCCATTATCTATATTGGGCCAGAAATACTAATTGTCCACAATTCAGTGATATTTCACTTGGCAGACAATATGGTGGCAACAAGCCAGGTAATTCTGGTTCATCCCCGGCAGTTGTATTGCAGCAATTAATGGCAATCTATGCTGGCATTTCTCACGATTTGATTACCACTGAAATATTTCTACATTAGCTTAATATCAGCAAGAGAACATTCTCATAAAAACAAATATATACTGTAACAACAAATAACATGAAGTATATATGCCTTTTCTTGTAAAAACAGACACTATATGAAAGACTATCAGCATTTGAAATATCAACCTACGGTATTAGCCCAGAACCCAATCATGAGAATACATCTATGTGTGTAAGGTTTAAATTACTGAAGCAATGGCTTAAAAAGGAATTTGAAGTACTTGTTTTGTTCAGCGTACTACAACAAATTGCTATGTTCCAATTCTTATTCTAACATTGATTTTATATATTACTGGTTCTGATTGGCTGTTGTACCTGCTCCATGATTTCTTCTATAAGGATAAAATTATTTTTAATCAAAATAAAGCTTACTTAAGTTAAGTACAGTAGTTCCAGCTTAACGTTAGTCAAGTTGCTTGCTGTGCAAGCTGTGTTAAGTTGTCAATACACTGCAGAAAAACTATAAGATCTAGACAAGACCAGTGGTGGATTTACAGGGGGTGGGCACCCCCCTGGCCTTGGCCTAGGGAGGTGCCAATTGCCTTGTAAACTATCATAGCTATCATATGATTCATAGATATATGACTCATATATTAGATAGGTATTAATAGGTATAAAAATGTTTTTTCTGGTGGGCTTCGCATTCTACCCCCAGCCCCACCACCAGCTTGGCCCCTGCCGGAGGCTGTGTTCCCAGACCCCTGCTGTAGCTCCCACAGCGGCTCCACACTGCCTCGGTCGCGCCGCCCCCTTACCAGATCAAGCTGAATCCAACTCACTGGACAGGACTCAAACCCACAACCTTCTGAATGCAAGCCAGGTGCTTTAAACACACGGCATGACTCATCCCAGGTTTAAATAGCGTCAGTATAGCCGTAAAACTGTCAAGCAAACGCAACGCGACAACTAGGAATGCCAGAAATGTGGAAAAATTTATAGAACAGCATAAGTTATGCCACTACGAATAACGAAATTGAAGTGTAAATTACCAAGGGTTTTTAAAACTTTTAATTAAAATTTAATGAACACTAAACGACCAATGGTGCCTGGAAAGGTTACACAACGTTTCTTTGAGACGATGTTCCCCGTCAAAGAAAAGATCGTTGAGAAGTGACAGAGGACGATGGACAAGAAAGATACGAGAGATCTAGACGCGCGGCAAAGCAGGCCATTCGTTTTTGCGGTGGCAATACCAATAGTCCAATAATTAGAGTATTAACTTTGCGACAAGATAGACCTCACAGACATATTGTAATGACTTATTGCTCTAATTTGGCCGTTTGCGGTAGCTGAAATGGTTTGACTCAACAGATTACACTTCAGATCACATGCACATTCAGCAAATTCAGTGTTTCCATTATTTGTGAACAAAGCTTAGTCAAAATTGTCATATTTTTTTGTCATTCTGACATTCCAGCCGGAGAGGGAAGAAAACAACCCGGCTCCGGCCTGTCTGAACAAAAAACGCCGGAGCTGCGGCAGCGCCCCGGCGCACAGCACTAATCTGGCTAGTGTTCAGAGTTAGGTTACGTGTTCCTGTCCTGTCTGGAGCTGTGTGATATTATAGCAAAGTGAAAAGGTGGTAAACTGCCAAGATTTTCAGTAACGAAATACTGACGTTTCAAGCGGAGCCTTTCATCAGAGTAAGAATTAGGCTCCGCTCGAAACGTCAGTATTTCGTCACTTTGCTATAGATTATTTATGTTTTCTCAACTTCCCACATACATCCATACAACCTCGTAGGTAAGACCCTGGGTACGAGGTTGACATCCATCCACTCAGAGTCTTAAAATTAATTGAGGAGAAAGTGCTGCCTCTGCAATAGTACCAGCAAATGGTAAGACTTTCGGGTCTTCTCTGATAACGACAAGAAATGGTCTTCTTCTTCTTCCTTAAATCGTAGGCCCTCGGAACCCCTATCAATTGGGCTTCTAGCCTGTTGGGATATTCTGTTCACCTAAAAGAGTGATAAATATAATAAACTAAACTAAACTAAATAACAGTTGACTGACGTTTTCAAATTGCGGAGCTCCATTCGAGAAAAAGAACTACGTAATAGTACACTCCTACATCTTCCTAAACTAAACAGCAAAGTGGGACAGTAAATGTTTCGTTACGCAGAGCTAAAGATTGGAATTCTTTTCCTAGACAAATCAGAGAAATTACTTTCAATATTTTTATACAAATCTTTTAACTATCTTTTAGAATCTCACATGGATGGTCACATATGTAGTAGCTCTTAAATTTGTATTCACATTCTTAGTAGTATTGTTATTTTAATGTAATTACATATTTGTAAATACTATTCATCCTATTCATATCAGCTTTTTACAGCTGAAAGGGTCTTACAGTATTAAAGAAAGTTCTTATTCAGACATAGTTTGACGCTACTCTGGCTTTAAAAAGTTACTGTCCATGACTCATGTCACTCAACACTCCAATCTAGTGTCTTCATCATGGGTGATCGTTGTAAAGTTAGGATCCCTATTTATACCCTCATAGAACTGATGATGACGTGTGCAGATAAGCTTCTTGTGATAAACCACCGTCATCGCGATTCAATGGGGCGTGGGCGCTATTGATATGTCAAGCCTCCAGACAACGTCTCTGATGGTACCGCGGATTAGTGGTAATAATACACTAGATTGGAGTGTCGAAACGTTGGGTCATGCAGTAACTTTTAAGTTACGTTCAAAAAACTTTTTAAAGACGAAGTAGCGTCAAACTATGTTTGATTTATCACCTGGTTGCGTTGGGAAATTATTTGTTAAAGACTAAAGTTATTATTATCATATGTTTTTGATGATACATTTTCAACACAAAGTTGTTTTTTTTCTTCCAAAAGACAAACAGTCAAAGCGTGATCCAGAGAGTATCCTGCAGTTATTATGGAAACAATTTGATGGTCTTGTTGGTCAATTAAAGTATGTGAATATTTCAATATTAGGATAATAAAAATTTGGTAGCTGATCTCTCCTTCAAATGTGCAATTAATTTGTTTTATTTCTCTGTATGTCCACCACCTTTTGATTAAAAGGCATTCAACTATCCATGCAGTTAAAGATAAAACAAAAGCCAATAAATTACAACCAATCAAACAGGGAGGTGAGTTATAAATAAATGATGGTTTATTAAAATATAAAATCACATCGATATGGTGAATTACTTTATATTTACAAGATTCAACAAAACTATTAAATATAGGTATATAGCAAAGTGAAAAGGTGGTGAACTGCCAAGATTTTTAGGAACGAAATACTGATATTTCGAGCGGAGCGCTTCATCAGAGTAAGACGAGAGAGAGAGAGAGAATCATCTCGTCTTACTCTGATGAAGGGCTCTGCTCGAAACGTCAGTATTTCCTAAAAATATTGGTAGTTCACCCTGTCTACGCAGCACTCTAAATATATATATATATATATATATATATATAAAAATTTCGCTACTCCGAGTTTCACGCCTCGTTTGTCGAGACGATCTTCAGGCGATTGAGTGAAGTTATAAAAATTCAGTTCGTTAATGGCGTCAAAACATCGACTGTTTCTGCTGAATATTCACAGTATTGAGCACTCTTTTATCTACTACAAACAAAGAAATATTGTATATATATATATATATATATATATATATATATATATATATATATATATATATATATATATATATATATATATATATATATATTGACAGGATCAAGGATAAAAAATTAGAACAAGTAATTATTATTATTAAAACTATTATAATAAAGGCTCTCTCAGGTTGATTGAATATTTACAAAAGTAGTCGTAGACGGGAAAAAGCTATGTTTGAAACGATTAGTTCTACACTTTACAAAATTATTGCTGTTACGTAGATGACGACCATGCGTGGTAAGTCTCGAGTCACTAGGTATATTATTGGCTACTTTCTACTTGTGACACCCTTTTGGCATATATATAAGCCCTATTTATTTTATTTCATCTCGTCTTACTCTGATGAAGGGCTCCGCTCGAAACGTCAGTATTTCGTCACTAAAAATCTTGGCAGTTTACCACCTTTTCACTTTGCTCTATATCCAAAACACTGTCTACGCAGCACTCTACTTTTTTACATAGGTCAGACATAGTTTGACGCTACTCTGGCTTTAAAAAGTTTTTCATGAACGTAACTTTAAAAGTTACTGTCCATGACCCAACGTTTCGACACTCCAATCTAGTGTCTTCATCAGGGATGATCATCTAACTTTACAACGATCACCCCTGATGAAGACACTAGATTGGAGTGTCGAAACGTTGTGTCATGGACAGTAACTTTTAAAGTTACGTTCAAAAAACGTTTTAAAGCCAGAGTAGCGTCAAACTATGTCTGATTGCGTTGGGAAATTATTTGTTGAACTACATAGGTAATGAGTGTAAAGAGAATGATCAACAAAGATAAACTGATATGTTTTTAAAACAACTTCTCCCAACTAGTAGTATAAGAAATGTTTGGAGACCAATAAGGAGAATTTGTAGGTTGATAATGGGGGATTAGTCTTCGTTATGCTCTGATGTTTTCTTTTCTTATTCGTATAGTGAGGGTTCGAGAGTTGAACAGGCAAAATCGCGCATCCCTCCAACAAAGAAAAGCCCACTCATTGTTTGTCCCAAATCCTGACCTAGTCAAAGCAAAACAAGAAAGCAATGAAAATGTTAGTTCTCACGAAAGACTTGTACCATCGTATACTATAACTAAAAGTGCTATCGGTGCTCTTGGTACGTCTCACACAAGGTCCTTCAACAAAATACAATCTTTACCTCCATCGACTATCTGTACCGTCAAAGACAATTTTCAACCTGTAACAAAATCCGGAGTCTTGCAGGGAAATAAATTTGCAGAAAATGGTCAAGTGGTTGTCAGTTTTAATTCCAGTTTTGTGTCTTCGAGTTCACCCAAAAGAAAAAGGTATTACATGCAAGATTGATATCGTGGACAGTTGTGTATATTGGTGGTTAACATGTGTATTTTAAATTATTGTTTTCCAGTGTTCAACCAAAGAGACGACCCGTGGTTGTGGACATTACGTCAAAGATCCTTCCGTCTCATTATTCTGCCGCTCCATCCGCAGTTATACCACCAGATGAAGTTCAACTAGATTTATCAGTAAATGAAATATCTTTTTCACTGTAATGGTCCTTCCCTCTCTTCCTTCCCTTCCTCCTTCCTTCCCTCCTTCCCTCTCTTCCTTCCTTCCCTCTTTCCTTTCCTCCTTTCTCCCTCCCTTCCTTCCCTCTTTTCTTCCTTCCCTCTTTCCTTCCTTCCCTCTTTCTTTCCTTCCTTCCTTCCCTCTTTCTTTCCTTCCTTCCCTCTTTCCTTCCTTCCCTCTTTCCTTCCTTCCCTCTTTCCTTCCTTCCCTCTTTCCTTCCTTCCTTCCTTCCTTCCTTCCTTCCTTCCTTCCTTCCTTCCTTCCTTCCTTCCTTCCTTCCTTCCTTCCTTCCTTCCTTCCTTCCTTCCTTCCTTCCTTCCTTCCTTCCTTCCTTCCTTCCTTCCTTCCTTCCTTCCTTCCTTCCTTCCTTCCTTCCTTCCTTCCTTCCTTCCTTCCTTCCTTCCTTCCTTCCTTCCCTCTTTCCTTCCTTCCCTCTTTCCTTCCTTCCCTCTTTCCTTCCTTCCTTCCTTCCTTCCTTCCTTCCTTCCTTCCTTCCTTCCTTCCTTCCTTCCTTCCCTCTTTCCTTCCACCCTTCCTTTCTCCCTTCCTTCCTTCGAATTCTTCCTTTCTCCCATCCATCCATCCCACCCTCCTTCCTTCCTTCCTTCCTTCATTCTTATTCTTTTTTTTCTTCTTACAGAGTCTTGTTGAGAAGATCCTTGGTCAGCCCGAGTTTTCAGAGAAGCTAGCTGAGAATATAAACCGCGCTGTTGAGTAAATACAACATGTTGTTATAAGTAATATTGTTCAAAGGATTTACGGTGAACGAAAATCTCGAGTGTTGGAATATATACATTTTAAGACCAAACCGAGACCAGTTGCGAAAAATACAACACCAATGCTTTCCGGCTGGAATTGAACCCGCGACCCTGCGATGCTAGTGCAGTGCTCTAACCAGTCGAGAGCCTATTCACGAGTCACATGTTGTTACAAATTGGCTAACTGTAATAAAGTAAATCAAAACCAATATAATCAATGAGGTATTGGTCTTATAATAAAATTTTGTCTGTTGTTCCGAAGTCATCAATCTGACCAACTCGGCATTTTTAGTGATCTTGGAAAGTTTCGCTAATTTTATCTTCAATGCAGTAGGTCTAGACGGTTTTTAAAGTATCCATAGCAACGAGCCCAAAGACCTAACACCCTTAGCACTCACGATAAAAATGTGTATGCCACTTTGTTGTTTTTATAATACATTCATGTGTAATGATGTAATACTGCCTAGTATTGTACTCCTTCCATTATAATTTGTAACGTTTAGTTTATTTTTAATTTATTTAAAGAATCGACACTCGTGCAACGCAAGACGACGTACTCAGCACAACGAAGTTCGAAAATGCTACAACGGTAATCTCACAGATTTTAACATATTTTATATTGTCTTTGTAAATAATAGTGTTATTTTTTTTAACTCGATACTTTGATATTGAGACGTAAGCTCGCCGCGCGATTCTTAACATTTTTTCTACATAGCGTGTTTTTTTTTATCAATTTAATCTTCTGACCTTGACCATGACTGAGTTTTTCGCATTCCAACTGATCTCCCTACCATTGTTACGAATTATACACATTCCCAGACTGAATATCAGTTATACCACCTGTAGTGCACAGAGCATGTTATAACGATATAACTCACGAGTCACGTCAGAACTTTGCCACTTTTGCTCGCTTTTCGACCATTCTCTACTGAGGTGGTTAATTGAAAAACTGGAAAAAACCCGTTGTTTTTTCCAAACCAATTTCATCGATGTTGGTACGAGGAAAACACCGGGAAATCGGTCGAAGATCGCCGGCATCTCCGCAATAATAATCTGTGATATTTAATGATAAGTACCACGTTCTGATAGCCTGTTATCTTTGTGAAAATGCAATCGAATCGTCGCTTCAAAAAGCACCATTGCTTCACGATCTTGCCTTCATGACCTTTGCAAAAAACAAACTCGTCTTGGGCCGTTAACGAGCTTATATAATAATATCGGCGAAGACGTCTGTAGACGCTCTCTCTGACGAAGAGCCTTCGTTTCACTCTTTAACGAAGGTCCTTCGTAGGGTACAAAATGTCACCATATATACAGTCAATAGCACAACACAAGGCCTTAAAGTTCGCTTGACAAATAAACAAAAGACGCTGCTAAGTTCTCAAAATATTTAGATATGATATAAAATACTGGAAAAGGAGGTTTTATTATTAGCGGCCATGACTTTCTGTGTGGCAGGTATAGCCTTAAATTCAATTTATTTACAGACTTTTTACTCCACGATATTTGCGTCAAAGGAAGACGGTTATCTACTCAGTGGGATCTCAGAAATTTAGCGAAATTTTGAGCATTCTTGTGATTAAAACTCGCGTGACTCGGTGACTATCGCGAAGGCACATTACGATCTTGGGCCTCCCAAGATGTACCACGTGTTATAGTACATCCCAGCTGGGATGTTTTAGTTTGATGTATATAATTTATGCCATGAATAAGTTTATATAATTATAATTTAATTAGCCCCAGTCTCATACCCAAAAGCCTGGGTACGAGGTTGATTTTACCCATCACACTATTACTCCTGGTGACTTCTCTATTATTTCTTCTCCTTCTTCTTCCAACTTTGAACTCCTCACTCGAGAGAGTTTACTAATTTCTAAATTCAAACCGTCTCAATGAGAACATCTCTTCATACCGCTTTCTCTATTTTAATTCCTTTTTCGTCTTCTGTTATTATGTCACCTTCTGTTTGTCACTTCTGTTATTTTCACCTTCTGTTTATCACCTCGTTACTTCATTGGTTAGCCGTCTACTTAATTATTCTCCTTTGTAAATATAGACTTATATATATAAATAGAGGATATTACACGGTGGCGAGAAGATATGGATTTTATGTTCGAGTGGCAAGAACAATATCTCACGAGTGAGCAACCGAACGAGTGAGATATTGTTCTTGCCACGAGAACATAAAATCCATATCTTCGAGCCACCGTGTAATGTTCTTTTTATTATATGGACATATTCATAGTGACACAAATACACGCAATTTTATTTTAATGAAGGATTTAATGAAAAATAACACAACAATGAAGAAACGACACAACAATGACTTAGCTTTAAGCTTTAAGCTTATAGCGGAATATCTGTATAATGTTTTAAAATGTTACTGGCTCTGACTTGATTCATCCGACTCAGATATAACGACTCTTCGCTTAAGTCAACAAACCTCGAACTGGTATAGCCATTTCAGAACAAGAATGAAATTGGCGGGAAATTTTCGATATGCCACTCACGAGCGTTACATACGGAAAAAAAGGCCACTTGCCCCAGATGTAGTGACGTATGAGTTCTACGAGTGTTTTAGTTCCCAGTAAAACACCTTCGTCCATATAATAAAGATAGTTATCACACCTGTGATTGTTACTCTGAAGATGTTGTAAGTTCGCAATGAAACGTCTGTAAAAATATTCTAAAACTTGACTTGTTTCCATATTATTATGGCAATACATTGACGTTTATCGAGCTGGGCTCTTATCTTAAAACTGCGATTATTCCGCTAGGAAATTCTATAGCCAAGATTGTTAGCCGGCTTTTTAGACGGTCCAATTTCTTTAGGTCAGTATCAATCTTGTTAAATTAGGTACATCAAAGAAAATCCACTTCAAAATGAACTAATAAAATATACCAAATCACCTTAAATCACCCTTTTAATATCCAGCTTACAGACTGGCATTTGTAAATCACCCTGTTAATATCTAGCTATTTTTATTATATACCTTAAATCACCCAATTAATATCCAACTATTTTTATTAGTCCGGAAACTCACTCAATATACATGACTGTGTATCAATTCCACATTAGTTAATATACATGTGTATCCATTCCACATTACCGACGAAGGGCCTTCTCTTTACACACCAAGTCACCAACCTTTAGCTGTAATTCACGTTTCACTCTCTGACTTACGACCTTTTTATGACATTGTGTTTCAATGACAATGCTGTAAGACAAGTCTTTCGTCGCCACAAAAAACGTATGAATAATCTTTATATAGTCTTTTTTATGAGCATTATATAAATAAATATTTATATGGTCTTTTTATGAGCATTATAAATAATCTTTTTATAGTCTTTTTATGAGCCTTGTTAATAATCTTTGTGTATAGTCTTTTTATGTAATTAAGACTCAAAGGAAGTGTGGGTGTTATCGTTTTGCCGCAAGATTCGCAACCCGAGTATTGCAAAATTGTTTTGTAAACTACTCTTGAGCCTTTCATATCTTTCACACTTCTTTTTCATTCTTTCCCTCGTCTTTTTCTCTACATCACCGCTTCTCATCGTTGAATCAACCATAATCTTTATTTAAATAATACAATACGTTTGCCCGGCTCTCTATAATGTGATTGAAACCCGAGTGTCGTAATAAAAACATGAGAGAAGTGTAGGGAGAAGCACGAGCCGCCGATGCGAGTACTTTCCCAACTTCTCGAGTGTTTTTATTACTTCACGAGGGTTTCGATCACGTTATAGAGACCCAAGCAAACGTATTCTATTATTTTTATAAAATAATTCAGAAACAATTGTTTATACTTTGGATAATTACGATATGCAACGCTTTTGATTTTGATTTAATGCCAATTCTCATAGTTACCTATGGCTATAGAGTAAACATTTTATAATTACCCAACGGAAATCTTCATATAAATATACTCTCCCAGGGAGCTGTGCAGAATACATTACTAAAACTAAAAATACAATATTATACTAATACTTATAATATCTAAGATATTAATAGAGAATAATACACGGATTTCCGGAAATATGAAATTTATTTCGAATGTTGAACGGACAATCTAAGTTGAGAATTAATTTTTACTTCACTCAAAAAAGACAATCATTGGATGGCTGAAACGATATGTTCACACGTAAAAATTACGTGTGTTGAAATCTTCTGTATTTCGTTTCCTTGCTTCGTTCTTGAGATATTTCAGTTTGTATGATATGCAAATGACAATGGTGTGATGTACACGTGCATAATGACTTATCAGAGAAGGTTATATATCTTTGTTATTATCACACAAAATCACTTGAAATTCTACAAGTTCCATGTTTTTGGTAATACTCACGCACATGCTTCATTCAAATTAAATTTTGTTTTATAATAGCAAAGATATATAACCTTCTCCGATAAGTCATTATGCATGTCTACGTCACACCATTGTTATTTCCATATAATACAAACTGAAATATCTCAAGAACGAAGAAAGGAAACGAAAAACCTCAAAAGATGTTACTCTGTTATTTCAAGTGTTCTTTCAAATAAGGCAAACTTAATTTTTGTGTCATAGGTACTTTAATGTTTATGAAATAAAACATTCTATTTTGATAACAAACGAAAGAACTGCATGCAAGATTCTCTTTCTCAGTCATTGTCTCCTGCGCCTTAGAAGTTTTCTCATTCCTTTCTACAATGTCTAATTCACTTTTCCATTTCTATTTAGTCAGGAGCAGTGGTGGACAGCAATAAAATTGATAATATTATGGAAATGATGAAAACTGATCCTGCGTTTGAACAATTATTTTCTAGTTTTGGTAAGACTACAGTTTATCTGTTCATCCCAGAACTAGCCTAGCTTGTCATGTGCATCATAGACAGAAAATTAGAACATTGCATTGTCAGTAATGTTAAATATTTGCCTTGTTAGTAATGTTAGAACACTGCCTTGTTTAAAGTGCCCCTAACCTCAAAATTTTTTATTGTCTTATTTGGAAGAACTTTTAAAATGATAAAGTAACTTCTTTTGAAGATTTTCGTTTCTTAACTTTCTTTTGGAGATATATTAGTTTGTTTGATATGCAAATGTCCGGAATTTGCGTCACACATACATAATGCCTTATTGGAGAAATGTGTGTATCTCTTTCATTCTCGAACGAAATCCTTTAAAATCGAGAGGTTTGGTGTTGTGGGAGAAACACGCACACGTGTTATTCACACTTTAGTGTTTTTATTTGATGAATGCAAAGATATATAACATTCTCTGATCACTCATTATGCATGTGTGACGTAAATTCCAGACATTTGCATATCAAACAAACTGAAATATCTCAAAAAGAAAGCGAAGAAACGAAAATCTTCAAAAGAAGTTACTTTATCATTTTAAAAGTTCTTCCAAATAAGACAATAAAACATTTTGAGGTTATGGGCACTTTAACTTTTGCTTAACCCTTTATTTGCCTTTCATTTTTAGAATCCTTTAATAACAGTCTTGACACTGAAGGCGATTGTGATCCAAATCGAGATGGGGAACCTTCCGATATTGCTAATCAGAAACCACCAATTTCACCAAGCGACAATTGTGGTTGGTGTTTTTTCATCTGGCTATTTGCTATACACATTTGTAACCTTTACTTATCATCTTAGTCCATGTAGCTCAATAGTTAGAGCATCTCACTAGTCATCAGTAGGTTACAGGTTGTACACATATGTAACCTTCACTCATCATCTTAGTCCATGTAGCTCAATAGTTAGAGCATGTCACTAGTCATCAGAAGGTTACAGCTTGTACATATATGTAACCTTCACTCATCATCTTAGTCCATGTAGCTCAATGGTTCAAACTTAAAATCTCGCTTCATTTAGCTTGCCTTTCCTATTTTTATTTTTTAGCAATGGATGCATTACTTTTACTGGCTAACTCTCCTGGAATATCCTTGACCAAGCAAGACTCGCCAGGAAAAACACATACAGTATTTATTAGTCCTAGTCCTCTCTCGTCCATAGTTTATCCCACTGGTTCTCCCGCGGTCCTAATGAGTCCAGGAAAAACCAAAAGTCCCAGAAACCGTGCTGCTCAACCCATCTATTCTCACGTCAGACAACTAGATTTCGCCAGCATGAGTGCCGGGGCAGTTAGCCCTGGTGGTAAAGGTTCTGTTGAGGGAAACTCAGGGACGACGGTGGATATGAAGGTTGTCAGCGAACCTTCTCGTGCAAGTATCCCTGAAGCACCAAGTTCTTCCGGTCATGGCCGTGGGGTACAGGAGGGGAAGCGTAGGGGTAATATTGTTGGGTATAAGGATATTTCTCAGTGCTCTCAACCTGATTCATCTGAAAAAGATTCTCAGGAAATGGAGGGAACAAGCAAGGAGTCTAACGGCAACAATCACAGTTCAGAGAATGAAGAAAATTCCTTGAGTGTTTTACAAGAATTGGCAACGCATGCTTTTATTTTGTGTGACGGAGATGCTGGTGAGACGGAGTATGGGACGAAAAAGGATTGCTGCGTGGTTGATACTGTAGACTTCAAGGAAAACGGAGAGGTCTTCGAGGGACCGGGAAGGGATATTAGAGAAAAAGAAGGGGATATCAATGGACACATGGAGAAACATGGAGGAGATATCAAGGGATACGAAGGTGATATTAAAGGACACGGAAGGGATATTGAAGAAAACGAAGGGGATATCAATGGACACGGATTGGATACCGAGAAACATGGAGGAGATATCAAGGGATATGGTGGGGATATTAAAGGACATGGAAGGGATATTGAAGAAAACGAAGGGGATATCAATGGACACGGATTGGATACGGAGAGATATGTAGAGGATAGTGAAGGACACGGAAGGGATCTCAAGGGAGATACAGTGGAAAACAGGGTAAAGGATAACGAAAATGATAATAAGAATAATACTGAGAGAAATGAAGATCATCAAGACTCAGCGGCGGTTAACGATAGCTTCGAGAAGGATTGTGGGACAACAGTGGATAATGAAGGGCAGGGAAGAAAAGACATTGAGATAAAAACAGAGCCTACTTACGTAGACGAATCTAGTCCTCTAGATAATATTCCCGGGGACTTCAAGGAACACATGGATAAGGGAAGTATGAAGGAGGAACCTGGAGATGTTCTGTTTTGTACACTTAATCAAAGAACTCCTCGGTCAAGTTCTGCAGACTCTGAACAGGTTTGTTAATAGGAACTTTATATTTGAGGCGCCATTTGCATTCTTCACCTCACCCTCTCTAAGTAACCACATTCCTTTGTCTTTTGAGTTCTTAATGAAATTAGTTCCGTACGAGAGCTCACAGGACAGGGGGGTTCCACACGAGAACTCACAGGACAGGGGGGTTCCACACGAGAACTCACAGGACAGGGGGTTCCACACGAGAACTCACAGGACAGGGGGTTCCACACGAGAACTCACAGGACAGGGGGTTCCACATGAGAACTCACAGGACAGGGGGGTTCCACACGAGAACTCACAGGACAGGGGGTTTCACATGAGAACTCACAGGACAGGGGGGTTCCACACGAGAACTCACAGGACAGGGGGTTCGGTTCCGCACGCCTGGTTCTATTTTACTTTATAAGATATCCATTGGCTGGATATCTCTTATAAAATATTAAAAAAAAACAGCTGTTGTGGTCTAGTGGTTACCACACATGCCTATGAGCTGGGAGACAGAGGTCCACTCAGGGTCTTAAAATAATTGAGGAGAAAGTGCTGCCTTTGCAACAATACCAGCAAATGGTAAGACTTTCGGGTCTTCTCGGAAAACGACCTTAAATCGTAGGCCCTCGGAATCCCTATCAGTTGGGTTTTCCATTCACCTAAGAGTGATAAACTGAAGAGTCGAGATATTAAAACATGAGCCTCTGATAAATAGGGTAACCTTATCGTGCGTGATCGATTCTAAATAAATCATACTCCTAATGCGACCTAATTTATCAATTCCGTTTTACCCTTCTGCTTCTACTTACTTCAGGACCGCAGTAATTGGTGATCGCTGTTGTGGCCACCCTGTCACATGTACTATACTTGTAATATAACCTCAGTTAATAGCTTTATTAATGTTAATTGCTACATATTTTAATATTTGTGGCGAAACCAAAACAAATATTGAAATTCAGTGATTCACCATGCAAATATTCTTCCAAAATTCATTCTGCTAATAATACATTTAGGTTTTATTGACCCGCCATTTGGTGGTAGAGTTTCAGAATGTTAGTTTATTAGATTTATAATAATAATAATAATAATAATAGATGTATTAGGAGCATTATACAATAGTCTCAATGCTCTTACAACAATATATTCTTAAATTTACTTATAAAACTTATTACAGTTTCATTATAAGATAAAGCCTACTACATATATTACCACTATGAACAAAAAAAAACTATTAATTTTAAAAAAGAAAAGTCTTAACTGCTGACTTAAAATTGCCCAACATATCATAGCTTCTAATTTCCTGTGGTAATGAATTCCACAGTTTTGGTGCCGAAACCGAGAACGCTCTGTCTCCATGAGTCACCGTTTTGGATTTTGGATTAGATTTATCACTCTTTTAAGTGAATGGAATACCCCCACAGGCTAGAAACCCAATTGATAGGGGTTCCGAGGGCCTACGATTTAAGGTCGTTATCCGTGAAGACCCGAAAGTCTTACCATTTGCTGGTATTATTACAAAGGCAGCATTTTCTCCTCAATTATTTTAAGACCCTGAGTGGAGGTCCGACCGGCAGGATATGAACCTGTGTCTCCAAGCTCATAGACAATACCACAACAGAATATTTCTATGGATATCTTTTTTCTCTTTTATTTTTCTAGGTTCTAAAAAGAAAGCTTAAAAAGAATAAGGTAAGTGTTTTAAACTTTGTTATGGAAAGGTTTGACAGAGATCTTAAGAAGAATATCTCAAATATTTGTTTTATGGGGAACTGTACCCAAAAGATAAAATATTTTTAAATAAAAGGCCTTTAAGTATAATGTTTAGAAATGTTAATAGTTTTACGGTATCTGCTCTTATACTTGAGAAATAATGTTTTTATTCTCGTATTTTATGCTTCTGGACGCCGCCATTTTAGAGTTTGCTTTCTGTTCAGTTATAGATACACAGAAGATGTCAGAGACAATCGTCTCGTGGGACACTTTTTTGTTCTTACCATGTTTTGACGTCATCTGTGCATCTATTACTGAACAGACAACGGCAAAATGGAATCTATTTGTTAATTAGTAGAAACTGACCATGGTCCATTACAAATGCTGCATTCTGATTGGCTACTCAACCGTTGTCTATTCGTGATAGACCACGATGGCGAAACGCGCTCAAAACAATACGAAAAATCTCGTTTTTGGGGAGGTTTCAGATGAGTTTTTGGATAATTTTTTGGAGAATGCATGATTTGTAATAGTCCACTAATTTGTTTCTACTAAAACAATTAGACAACTCGTCCTCATTGTCTATGAGCGAATAGTCGCGGTCATAGACAACTCGGACAACTCGCTATGCTCAGACTCGATGTCCAGCGGGGGTTTATTTTTAATTTTGACGTCACTTGAGTGCAAGG
Organism: Chrysogorgia sp. JL179-B06; assembly: GCA_035772405.1. Classification (NCBI taxonomy): domain Eukaryota; kingdom Metazoa; phylum Cnidaria; class Anthozoa; order Scleralcyonacea; family Chrysogorgiidae; genus Chrysogorgia; species Chrysogorgia sp. JL179-B06. The sequence goes on along the minus strand of JAYKKM010000071.1, from coordinate 337,585 downwards.
AACAAAAGACAAGCACTCAATGACGTCAAAATTGGAAAGAAAACCACCGCTGTATATTAATTTTGAGCCGCCGAACAAACTCGAAAATGGCGGCGTCCAGAAGCATAAAATACGAGAATGAAAACGTACAAGAGCAGATACCTGCTCTTGTACAAGAGCAGAGTACAAGAGCAGATACCGTAAAACTATTAACATTTCTAAATATTATACTTAAACGCCTTTTATTTAAAATGATTTATTTGACTACAGTTCCTCTTTAATTTTGAATTATTAAGTATTATTTAATTAATTACCGGTTAAAATAATTTCCCTAGAAATCCAGTGGAGGTTCAAAGAAACGAAGGACACTACCTCTGGATCTGGACGTAGATAAATTCTTATCTCGTTTACATTACGTTGAAGAAAAAACTTGACACCAAAAAATGGAATATATTGTTAAAATTGAAATGTTATTATTGTAGAGTGAGGAGTATTCTAAATATTAAAATCCTCCACATCATCAATAATTTAGTCTAAGAATCCCCCCCGAAATATGCGCGCTTAGCGCTCGTTATTGCCTTTGGTTATGGGCTCAGAATCATCAAACAATACACGGAAATTGCACGTACTTATCGTACTTATCTCCGCACGTAAAACCGCCCTACGTAAAACATTTTGCTCAGATTTCGTCTGTGCGTGTTGCGCGCGCTTCAAATTTAAACGTGCGTGTCAAAAATATTGCGCGCGAACATCTTCCGCGCGAACATCTTCCGCGCGCACTTCTTCCGCGCGCACTACAAAGTTTCCAGACTGGGTCTGTAGGTCACTGTTGCTTATTAGAAATCAATGATATAACTATCAAAAAAGAAAAATTAATTACTGCCACAACGCTGGCAACTTGACTCAAGGTCAAGGGAAAGCCGTAAGCTCGGTATCCGAGTTTGTACGTGTTGGCCAATTGCGTGAAATTTTGCCATTCTTCATTGCTTCCTGGCAATTCCCCGACGCTTCTCAAATAGTATATATGCGGCATTAATTGCGATAATGATTTGGTGATTGTAGCCGCTGTCCACAACAGCCGCACTGCCAGAAGGAACCAGAAGAACGTGCGCACCAGCGTCCACCAATGCAAAGCCTTGAAACCGCTGAGTTGAATGGATACCATGGCAACGACATGCGTCACCAGGTTAACGATCGAGAAAAAGGTGAGAAGAACAAGAAAAGGACGAAATAATGAACTGTTGTTTTCGATATTTGTCATCAAACGAGTGAGATGCTCGCTTGCTTCACGTGGTTTTATCTTTCGTCGGCTAGCTTGCACGACACGACAACTCGCCTCTGTTATCCCGCTATCTGAAACGTCGTCATTTTCTCCCCGGGTGTATTCCCCGGTATCTTCGTATACTGTCGATGCATTAGAAAACAACGGTTCCGGAATGAGGTCTATTACTCCGAGGGTTAGAAACCCGATGGTTACTGCTAGAAGCCGGTAAGGTAATTTTACCGTAGACGATTCTAGGTTTTCCGCATCTTGATCATATTGCCTGATGTAACCCTCGTGGAATGTTCTCGCGCGGCCTGTGACGTCACCACTCGCGTGGCCTGTGACGACGTCATCCCCTTGGTCGTGTATGAACGGACTATTTCCAAACAGACAAAGGAAGTTTTTAATGTCCAGTTTAAGAATCTCAACAACCACGATGAAACAACAGCCAACAAAACCTGTCACATACATGCCGACGGTCCAAAATGTGCAGTAAATTGGAATCCATGTATGTTTATCAAAGCGCAATTTCGGGGAAATGTTCTTACCGGAGAAGGAACTGTTCCCGTTGACATAAAAAAAGCTCAAGTAGGCGGACCACTGATAAAACACAAGGCATAATGGGTAAAAACACGTTCTCATCGATTGGTTTCTCAGAAAGCGCCATAATTCCTGGAACGAACAGCAGGTCACCGCGCGCTCATTTTCGTTCACTTTCGAAGCTCCATTTAGATCTCGCTGTAATATCTTTCGGAATGTTCGTGACTTGAATATCAAATGTCCGTAAACCATTGCAATTAATGGGACAATGTAAAGAGAAAATTGAATCCATGTATCGATACCCGTTCGCGCAAACACTGCAAGTATTGCGACGTATGTCAAGCCGAGTAATAGGAAATAAAACAATATCTTCTCAGCGATGTAAGCTTTACTTTGGTTACTAACTCCCGAGTTAAACACCATTGTTGTTAGGACCATTTGCGACAGCGCGTCTTTGTATGTTGCTTGTTTGTTCAACATGACGCAATGCCAAATTTGTCCTCCGGAAAATCCTTTGATAACGTGAGACTATGTCTAGGAAGTGTCGCGCAAGAATCCGTACCCTGTGGCTTTGGTTCCCGGTTTAATTTACCCAAAGAATAAGTCCTATCCAACGGATACATTTGCGTCACTGTGTCTCCACAAGCGCACTATGTTTGACAAGGTACGCAGGTTACAGATGGGGGAGTTGCATTGTGCAACGTTGAAAAAAGTAGATTAGAACTCGATTCTACTTTCTGCAACGATTGCGCAGCAACTTGTGTCGCAACGATTTTCATTGTTGCAAGGATTTTCATTGTTGCAAGGTATTCTTACGGACGACTGTGCAGTGGTTTCTGCACTTGTTTGGCAACGCCATGGTTTCAACTAGCTAATCTAATCATTATATTTATATTGCGCAAATAGCGCAAAAAAAAATAGGTTACTGCTTGATGAACGAATGAATGATGAACGAAATGAATGAACGATAATCAATGAAACGAATGATGAATAAATGATGAATGAATGATATCTCTAGGATATATGGAGTATTTTCAAAATTATATACAGTATATTATATACATCACTGGTTAAATTTAATGCTGTGGAACTAAGATACAGTATAAAGTACTGGTATGTGTATAACAATTATGCTCGCAAGTTATACTGAAAAACAAATTAAGAGATTCAAATTTTATTTGAAGGACTTTGTTACAGCATTCTAATTTCTAAGTAATATATAAGATATATTGCGCAAATATCTCTATAAAAAAATATTCAAATGCCAAGCAATTTGAATTAATGATAATTTATTCAGTTGCAATGAATATAGCCGCTGACACGTCGCAGGCCCAGAAATTATTTACTTTAAGCGACGCAAGCGTGATTTATTTCATAGAATTTAGACATTTATCTTAGAAATATTTATTCGAAAGAGTTTTTAAATTCACGTAATTATGTTATCCCGTCAGACAGCCATACGTTGTTGTTACCTGGTCGCATTCTTGGTGAGTAGTTTCATCATTTTTATTCACATTTTTAAAATTTTATGTGTATTACCATGGATATATTTACAACCGATTGTTCTTTATTGCAGGATTTATTTGCAGTTGGGATGTTGTTCCCTCTGTTTAATCGTCGAGGTCGTCAACTTGGTGCATCGCCTGCAGTTCTCGGCTTAATAGGTAGATTGTATAGTTGAAATCTAACACTTTTGACTCACTTAATTCGATATCTGATATCTTTAAATATTTTTTTATAATTAGGATCATTGTATGGTGGCCTGCAGTTTTTTTCCAGCCCTTGCATGGTTTGTGTTTATATAAGACCTTCCTGCTGTGCTTAATTACTCTAACGATTTATTCCTGCTGGTTAATGTCTAAAAGCTGTGTTTTTTTTAGGGAAAAGCAAGTGACAAATGGGGTCGGAAACCTGTACTACTTCTTAGTTATCTTGGTTGTTTCCTTGGTTACCTTACACTGGGAGTTTCAGATAGCATCTTGTTTTTCGCACTATCAAGGTTGCCAACAGGTTTGTCGATCATCACATTGATACAAATTGTACAACAATTCCCCAGACTAGACTATACACCTGTAGCAGGGGAATAATTGGTGGGCCTTATTTCTCAGGGATTTGGGGCATTTTGTTGTTTCCTTGGATATACTAAGCAATGGGGGTTTTGGATAGCATCTTGTTTTTTTTGCACTGTCAAGGTTGCCAACAGGTTTGTCGATCATCACATTAATACAAATTATTATACAATAGCTGACATATAAATATAATCTCGATTGTGATTTGGCTAAAAACCTACAGCCAATTCTTGATGTCTTTCCACCCACAAAAATATCAAAAATTGTCTGTAGGTGACGTAACATGTCTTTGCGTGGCTTACTTCGTAAACTCCCTAAAGGCTTCTACATTTGTAATTGTATAATAAAACAATTATTGGATTTGGTTTTCGCATGACATCTTGTGTTATTTGAAGCCTTGGTTTGTGTTATACAAACCTTTACCTTATTTGCAGTTATAAGGTTTATCTCTAATGATATACTGTATATGCTTCTTTTAGGAATACTTAAACATAGCCAGACGGCAGCAAGAGCACATCTATCCGACATCAGTTTACCCGAAGAGAAGGCTGGGGTCCTGGGAACATTCAATGCTATTGGTAGCATAGGCTTTATCATAGGCCCAATAATTGGTGGTTCAGTAGCTATGTATGGAAATGGATTCTTTAAGGTTTCTATCTTAACTTGCACACTATATGTGGGTGCATTTATCTTTGTGTGGTTAGTTTTTGACAATGTTACGTTACATAATCTCAATGAAAAACCCGATGAAGGAAAGGCAAAGGAACCAGCTGGACTATCAAGGTTGTTTTACTTTTTAAAAATCGATTCTGTCAGAAATGTCCTGGATCTGTTTCTGATAATATTTACTCTGAGTCTTGGCATGATGGTCTATCGCAGCAACTTCACAGCAATGCTGGAACACCGTTATGGTCTGGATGCTCAAACCACAGGTTACGTCATCTCATTTGGTAGCATAGTTGGAGTAATTTCTGCCATGTCCGTTGGAACAATCTATAACATGTTTAAAAGTGATGCAAAGATGATGTTTTTTGGTGGTCTGTTAATGACAATGTCAATGTATGGGATCTCAGTTTCTCCAAATATGTATGCATTCCTGTTTTGTATTGTCCCACTTTCTTTCTCAACTGCAATTATGAGAGTGAATTCACACAACTTGACGTCAAAACATTGCCGTGCAGATGAGAAAGGAGTTGTTATGGGAGTTCGAAATTCATTGATATCCATTGCTAGGATGCTTTCCCCTGCCATTGCAGGCTTCTCCCAAGAGATGAGTGTGGTTGGACCTTGTTGGTTGGCAACATGCTTGGCAGGCATTGGTGTTTGTCTAATGGTTATTTTTCCTCAAGATAAGCCACATGCAGAAGAAACAAAGAAAACTAATTAAATTAATATTTGTACCATACAACGTACGTACAGTATACATATGCCACGGCAACCCAGCACGAGTATATTCTATGTCTACAAAGAGCACAAAAATATTTTTGTATGCTTTGCTAACTCCTTGAAATTTTGCATTATTCTAAGATATCCCATTGGGATATTGAACTTATGATATTGTCTATAGTTTACTAAAAAGTATTCTGTAGATATCAGGGTACAGGTATAGTGCAAATATCATATGCCTTTAGCATTGAAATTAATGCTATCATTTTTCTATCATTCACTGCACTGATAATAATTGATGATAATAATAATAATAATTGTGATCACAATAAAGAATTGACCACTTCTGTTGGCTGACTTTGGCTCCAATTATTTGTACTGAAAGCAATTAGCTTTTATGGCATCCTTCAGCTTTGCCTGGTGTCAATGAAACAAACTGATCAAGGTCTCAATGAAATTGGGGAGTATATTTTGATTCTTTCATCCCACGAACAGTCTACAATCTAAAGACAGACAGTTTTAGCATGTTTATAAAGAGAGCGTTTTTATAACATAATTTAAAACAATATATATGTACTGTAATCATTGGTAATTTGACATTCATGCAAGTTCTTTATGAAGAACATTGATATCATCCAATTTGTAAATCAGTAACGCCTTACCTGTGATGGTAGGTGAAGGTTAAAGTCTAAACCAACAACAAATTCATTATGATGTTGAATTGTTTCTTGAGGACAGACACTTGTCAAGTAATCCCATGTCCTAAATGTAAAAAACTACATAAGTATAAGTACTAGCTTATACTTCTCTTTTCATATTATATCCAGTTCTTTTGAGAACTTAGCAGCTTCCATATTTTTTCTTAAAAGAGTGATACAAGTCTGCTTAGCAAAATTATGTCTCTCTTTTATGTATATGCGTTTACAGTACCTGACTGTGGTATCATAAGATGTTGAGGCTAGGGCACTTTGCTTATGAGGAGAACACTAAAAGATTGGGAGAAAAAATATATTGGTCCATTGTTATGAAAATTAAGAACTGCTTGCACAAGATTGAATAAATTTCATTTCATTGTACCTTGACTCTTCTGACTGCATATTGATGACCATTTAAAATGTACCTTGGTTGTTGGGCATTCCTAATATCCCATACCCTGAAAAACATTACAAGAGGGAGAACAAAAAAATGTATTTCACAGTACTTAACAATATTTCATTGAATAGAAATCGCACCTTATTTTCTTGTCGGTACATCCAGATATAAGGATATTCTAAAAGAGATTCCATTAAATTTAAAAAATTAGGTTTAAAAAACTAATATTTGCACAGTATATTTTTGTTTGTCAGACTTTAATTCTTACTTGGTCATATTTCGACCAATCACATGTTAAGACTTCTCCACCATGTGCAGTTATGACCTGTGCATGCCCTGAAGGTAAAGCTGTGTCCCAAATTCTGATTGTCTTATCACCTAAGATGAGGAAATTGCATATGAAAATGGAAATGTACTCCAATAAGAATGAAAATACATAACGAAAAACTGAAGAAAAAGTTCATTTCATAGACTCTTTAAAATGCATGCTGTGTACCTGAAGCCGATGCAAATGTATTAGGGATGTGTGGTGACCATATTGAACTATAAATAACATTTTGGTGCCCATTAAATGTTGAAACTGAGCTGTTGTGTGTGCTAACTGGATCCCACTAAATGTGAAAGGAAAATTTGAAGGCTTGTTGTCAAAACACATTTCAAAATGTGTCCTCATTAACAGATTGACAGCTGATCAACATTGCAAGGAACCAAATGAAACCATTAAACCATACCAGTTTGATAGTCATATCCCATGAGCCACTCAATATTTTATTGCTTCCTCGTATGGTACTCCAGTCAATGCTGTATACCTTTAATAAATTACTAACGTTAGCATGCAATATCTCTAAAACTAACTTGGTGGTGAAATTGCCAGTTTGAACGTTTTGAAAATGACTTACATGTTATTCTAACCTCCTTGGCATGCTCCTGAAACAATGTCACTGGGACCTTGAAGAAGTAATTTAAAAATGAAAAGTGCATGTAATTTTACGCACAAATATACTACATGTATAGTAACTGTAGTACATGTTTTATATAGTTTTTAAAACCTTTGATTGGTGATTTAAGACATCCCACAGTTGAATGCTGCCATCTCCACTGCAGCTTGCTATGATATTTGGTGATGTTTCACTCCAACAGCAGTCAAATAATCCTTCTTGCCAGTCCAACCTTAATATTAAGAATTTTTATAACCTGTGTGTGTGTCTTTGTCTGTTTGTCTGTGTGTCTTTGTCTGTCTGTCTGTCTGTCTATGTCTGTCTGTCTATGTCTGTCTATGTCTGTCTGTCTGGATCTGTCTGTCTGGATCTGTCTGTCTATGTCTGTCTGTCTATGTCTGTCTGTCTATGTCTGTCTGTCTGTCTGTCTGTCTGTCTGTCTGTCTGTCTGTTGTTCCAAACTCACTTATTAAGAATCTGAATTCTTCCTTGTTGACAACCATCAAGGATAAACAATGCCCCATGACCTATGTTGGACAACAATACTGTGCATTTGTAGTTCATCAGTTAATTATTAGCGGATGATGTACATCGAGAACAACAATAAAAGACTTGACGAAAACCACGCACCTGCTATACCATAGTGCTCTGAGCATGCACATGCCAGCCACTCGGCTTGATAAGGGGAAAACTGTACACTGTAACCATGGAAACCACGAGTAACAAACGAATGTGACATCAGAAGGATATATTACAAGTGATCAATACAAATAATTATGGGCAATATGTCACAGATCTTCATGTTCTCAGTCATAATATGAAATAACTATGAAAATACTTATAAAAATAAATATCTTAAGTGCTCACTGAAGCCTTGAGAATATATTTATATTTCTTAATTTTATGTGGAAAGATGACCATACTGATACTTTTGCGTTTAATAATTTTCATGACTTTTTTTCGTAAAATATTTCGCGGCAATTTTCTCCCGCATTTTCTGACACCATCATCCAAGATGGCGTCAGAATTTCACCCCACTTTCTGCATTCAAAAGATTGCTTTGTATGAAACAAAAGCGGTGCGTATTTACTATAAAAAGATATAAACTGTTTTAAATACACCTTTTAAATCATTCTTTGGCTCTTTTTCCAGCGTTATTATCTTGTGGGGTCGAATGTTTTGGAGACCAATTTCCGTGTTTTGAAGATTGATAGAACGGTACCTTATGAATTGGCAATCATTGACGATAAGGTATTGTTGATTGTGCAATCGTAACCATTTATAAGTGGACTATATCTGTCTGTCTGTCTGTCTGTCTGTCTGTCTGTCTGTCTGTCTGTCTGTCTGTCAGTCAGTCAGTCTATATATAGATTAGATGCTACTTTTTCAGATAATGCCATTTTGAGATCTGTTGATCATTTGTGCAATATCTTTTATTATTCAGGTAGAATATGATCAAGTACAAATACGGCAGTTGTTAGCAATGATTGATGATGGAAACCGACCAAAAAATCCAAAAGCTTATGATAAAGATTCTACTGGTTTGCACCAAACAGTGTCAGCTTTTGGCATTGTTGGTAAGGATTTTATATTTATGATATATTTAGTAAAAACAGTACGAAAAAATCCTATAGGATCCTATAGGAATTCCTAGAGGAAAATTGCATAAATTCCTATAGGAATTGGGCAAAAATCTAATAGGAATAAATTTCCTACAGGAATTCCATACAAAAAAATTCTAATTAGATTTTTGCCCAAATTCTATAGGAAATGCAATTTTCCTATAGGAATTCCTATAGGATCCTATAGGATTTTTTCATAAGTACACTTAGTGTAATGCAAACGCTGCCATATGATTGGCTACACAACTGTTACGTACTATATAATTTGACAGTTTATATTATAATGCATTACAGTATAGTCAGTGTTATGAGATCATTTATATAACATCACAAGAGCTAATACTAATTGCTTTGCAAGATACTGTAATATAGAATCATTATATATATATATATCATTTGTTTAGGTTTTATTAGATTTTTGGAAGGATACTACATGATTTTGATAACAAAAAGGAAAAAGTAAGACTTTCTTCAAGTATAATTAATACAATATTAATTTTACAAAACATCAACCCTAACAAAAAAAGTCTATAGACGACTTTCATAATGGCATTTAAAATGGCAGCCATTATGAAAGTCGTCTATAGGCCTGCCTATATGCATGTCTATAGGAAACCTATAGTCTTCTATAGGCAATTGGCCCATTTTCTATAGGCGACCTATAGAGAAACCTATTAGCCTATGGACACCTATAGGTGCCTATAGGCTTCTATAGGCAATTTGCCATTGCTTATAGGGCAGCATTGCCTATTGGTGCCTATAGACTTTTTTCTGCAAGGGGTTGACAATCCTCATGTCATATACAAGTGTGATATAAAAATGTTGTGCTGTGTAGCTGGCAATGTAGAAATTACAAATTGACAAATTATTATATTTGTTTAGTTTAGTTTAGTTTTTTAGGTTAATGGAATACCCCAACAGGCTAGAAGCCCAATTGATAGGGGTTCCGAGGGCCTACAATTTAAGGTCATTATCTGAGAAGACCCGAAAGTCTTACCATTTGCTGATATTATTACAAAGGCAGCACTTTCTCCTCGATTATTTTTAAGACCCTGAGTGGTGGTCCAACCCAGGATACATATTTACACACAAGGTGTACACACCATATATGCACTAGGGGACAGTTAGCCTGCAAGCAGGCTCTTGGAGGGTTGTGGGAGAGCCATGTATTTAACCTAAGTTAGAGTTTCTTATATTATATAATTTACATCTCACTATTATTTTGATTGATCTTGTAAGGATTGCCCAGATTGGTGGACATACTATTTACAAAATTATGGATACATGCACTGTACCTATTCCTAACGAAACTGTAAGAACAAAATATCACCATGACAACGAGTCCAAGTAAGTGAGAATGATGCTCATTTGGTTTTTAGTGTTAATACATATTTCTAATATTGGAACATAAACTTTCTTATTTCCCATTCTTTTAGGTATTTGAAAGCTTTTCAAAATGTGGACCTGTCCAGTAATTTTTACTTTAGGTACGTTTTTAAGTATCAACATACAAATTATATATGTGAAGTTGATCGTCCAGGTTGCTGTAGTCTTGAGAAAGACTGTTGTTGGTTACTGACGTTTCGCCGGCCTCAGCGGTCATTCTCCTTATTGGTCTGCAAACATTTCTTATAGTACTAGTTGGGAGAAGTTGTTTTAAAAACATGTCAGTTTATCTTTGGTGATCATTTCTTTTATTCTCATTACCTCTGTACTTGATTAACCATTGATATTATTAGGAGAAGATAGATGTTGATCACTCCTGGTTTGTGTGTTACAATACTATACCTTACTAACACTTTTGTATATTATTATTATTCATAATCATTCTCTTTAATTCTAGTTATACCTATGATCTTACCCAAAACTTACAGTACAACATGTCACTATTTGATCGATCATTTGCCAAGCGTCAAAAATGTGAATGTAAATGTCACTTGGATATTAACCAAGCAAGAAATGATGATGTCAGTGAAATAGAGTGTGATGAGAATTGTTCAGTTGACACAAAGATTAAAGTTGACAATGATGAAGTTAATGTTGCTGAGCAATCAAAAGGAATCAAACATTGCCAGGAGTGTGTGAAGAATCGTACTCAACAGCATCATTTTATTTCAAGCCATGGAAAACCTTGCAGCAAGTTTGTTTGGAACAATCACATGTTGAAATTTCTCAATGATGTTCATCCTGATTGGCTACTGAATATAACTCATGGGTTTCTTGGACAGTGTAGTATCCATTATTAAGTGGATTGACCAGAAGGATTGGGGAAGGAATAAATGAAGGGGTAAATTGTAATGGAAGGAAGGAGGAATAAATTAAGGAATGTAAGGGACAAAGGAAGGAAGGATGGGAGTACCAGGAATGGAAGGAGTAAGGAATAAATGAATGGAAAGAAGGAGGGAAGGAAGGAAGGACGAAGGGAGAGGAAGGAAGGGAAGAGGGAGGAAGCAGGGAAGGTAGGCAGAAGAAGTAAAAGGGAGGGAGGGAGGAAGAAGGGAAAGGGGGGAAGAAGGAAAAGGGAGGAAGAAGGGAAAGGGAGGAAGAAGGGAATTAGGAAAGGGAGGAAGAAAAGAAAGGGAGGGAGGAAGGAAGGAAGAAGGGAGGGGAAGAAAGGAAAGGGAGGGAGGATGGAAGAAGAGAAGGAAGGAAGGAAGAAAAGAATGAGGGAGTGAGGGAAGGGAGGGAGGAAAGGGAGGAAGGAAGAAGGGAAGGGAAAGGGAGGATGGAACAAGAGAAGGAAGGATGAAGGGGAGGGAGGAAGGAATGGAGGAAGGAATGGAGGGAGGGAGGGAGGAAGGAAGGAATTGAGGGAGGGAGGGTGGAAGGAAGGAAGGAAGGAAGAGGAGAGGGAGGTTGGGAGAGAGGAAGGCAGGGAGGAAGGAAGGAATAGAGGAGGGAAGGTAGGGAGGGAGGGAGGAAGGGAGGAAGGGAGGAAGAGAGGGAGGGAAAGAGAGGGAGCGAAAGAAGCAAGGAGGGAGGGAGGGAGGGAAGGGATGGTGAATTTGTTCAGAAACCCTGTCTGTAAATTTCATTAACAAATGGTCAGATATCAGTGTCTATGGCCGGCCATTGTACTTGACTCTAATAGCTCGAAGATCTAATGAATTTGCTGGAACAAGATTCTTGAAAAGAGGTTCAAATGACATGGTAATCTGAAACAATGTCTCCTCATTCACGAGATAGTTTTGACAATTTCCTGGAAACATGAAATACATATTTTTATAAATTGTTTTTTCTCGCAAGGGTTCCGTAGCTAATGACGTAGAGACAGAGCAGATTGTCCACGATGCATCAACATTGTCATTCACAAATGGAGGTTATACTTCATATGTGCAACTGCGAGGGTCAGTTCCTCTGTTTTGGTCTCAGGTTTGTTGAAAATTAAGATGCATTGGAAACCATCCTCGGTCGGTCGGTCTGTCTGTCTGTCTGTCTCTGTCTGTCTGTCTGTGTGTGTGTCTGTCTACTTGTCTGTCTACTTGTCTGTGTGTCTGTCTACTTGTCTGTGTGTCTGTGTGTCTGTCTACTTGTCTGTGTCTGTCTGTCTGTCTGTCTGTCTGTCTGTCTGTCTATCTACTATTGTACCTCTTTTAGGACTTACAGCTTGGTGTAGTTCCCAAACCCCAAATCCAAGGTTTGTAAACTTTTTAAGAAATACAGTCCCCATCTAATTTGGCAGGTTGAACATATTTTTCAAGGTATATAAAGACATTTTTGTCGTTGTTTTAGTCGATAGATCAGACCCATATGGCTCTGTTGCGTCACAACATTTTAACAGCATCATGAGAAGATTTGGTTCCCCAATTATTGTATTTAATCTTGTCAAGGTATTTAGGACCTACTTTCTTATCTTAGATACATACTGCTTTTCGTAGGCAAATGACATCCAATAGCCAGCTAATATATTCCATACTTTTGTCACCTTATAACGCAAACTCTTTTTCAAAACCGTTTGTTAGAAAAAGGAAAGAAAAAGACACGAACAAATATTAGGAGAAGAATTTGAATTGGCTGTGAATTATCTGAACCAGTTTTTACCACCACAACACCACATCAAATACATATGGTTTGACATAGCAAGATATTCAAATAAGTATGTCTTACGATATGTTTTGTTCCTGTATGTGTTTTCCACCAGTAACACCAAATGTAACTGCTTTACATCCGAGACCGAAATACATATGGTTTAATTGATTATCTAGGAAGATTTTCGTAAAAGTATATAACTCCATCACATTAACTAATATACCATGCATGTGTGTTATTTCTAGTAAAGATGTTAATGTTTTGACAAAATTGGAACAATATGCAAAACAGGTGAGACATGAGATGGAAGATGAAGGAGTCGTGAACGGGATCTTTGTGGCAAGATTTTCAAAGTCGAAAATTTTGAAAGATGAGATGAGGGAAAGGCTGCGCTGTACGTGTGGAAGCGTTTCCCAAAGTATCACCTCAGTTAATCATCAAGATAGTTTCCTTTTTACGAATTTTCCCCTTTTTACAGGTGGTTGAATCCACAGGGTTCTTTCACAGTGGTCCTGATCTTTATGCCAACCAAATACGACCAGACGAAAGGTACTTTGAACGAAAATGTTTGATTTTATAACATAACATTGACAACAACAATAATTTTAATAATTTTAGTTGGAAAAACGTTGGTGGTTATCGTAATAAAAATACATTTGGTCGAGAACAGGTAACAACGCTTTTGATTTTGATTTAATGCCAATTCTCATTAGTTACTGACGTTCCTTCCGCTCTCCGTAGCGCCTGAGACCGGCAAGATGACCAATGACAGCGTGCGTAAAGTAAACATTTTATAATTAATCTTGCGATATATTTTTTACTGTATGTAACACAGACTGGCGTTCTTCGAGTCAACTGCGTCGACTGCTTGGATAGAACCAATATTGCCCAGTTTGTAGTTGGGAAGCATGTTCTCGGTTTGCAGGTAATAATATCACCAGAATTGCGGGGCAGTTTAGCAGAGCTTTATATTCTGTGTGATTTCATTTGTTCGTGCGGAATCAATTGTAAGCAACATTTTTGACGCGACATTTTTGACGGGACATTTTTTGCGCGACATTTTTAACGCGACATTGTTAACGCAACATTTTTAACGAACGCCAAAGGGCACCGTACTTTAGCACTGTGTCTGGTTATTCACGTTTGATTCCTGTTTAAAGTTGTGTATAGTGTCCCTTGTTAATGAGTAACTATCTTTTTCTGTAGCTTTACGCTTTGGGTGTTATTGATAAACCAGTTGTGAACTTCGAATGTGATGCAGTGAGGTAAGGGAGAGGCCTGAGAATGACTTGTCTTATTACGAACGAACTTCTTATTAGCATAAGAAAGTGGCGCATGTAAATTTCAAAAGATTCCGAAATGTATTTTGTATTGTGATTTTAAAGATTTTTGGAGGATCTTTATGAAAATCATGGAGACACAGTAGCTGTTCAATATGGCGGATCCCAGCTTGTTCACAGGTAGCCTGAATAACCCGTTCCATTGAGCTACATGGACTAAGATGATGAGTGAAGGTTACATATGTGTACAACCTGTAACCTTCCAATGACTAGTGAGATGCTCTAACTATTGAGCTACATGGACTAAGATGATGAGTGAAGGTTACATATGTGTACAACCTGTTACCTTCTGTTGACTAGTGAGATGCTCTAACTATTGAGCTACATGGACTAAGATGATGAGTGAAGGTTACATATGTACAACCTGTAATCTTTAATAATCCTCGTCTATAGTCTTCTGATGACCAATAAGATGCTCTTTCCATTGAGCTACATGGATACTCTAACCATAGAGTGACATTGTTTACCAACCACGTAGCTCTGTCTTAAGCGGAAAAATTTATTTTCTAGAATACGTACCTACCTAAAGACGGCTCCCTGGACCTCTCATTCACGTGACATTTATCAAACGCTGTGTCGTTACTACAGTGGCGCGTTTACTGGTAACTAGAATATGAAAATGAATTGGAACCACTGATCTGGAAAGAAGACTGGATCGAACAAGCTATTGGCCTCCGATGCCAGAAAACGAAGCCCAAACAATTTGACAGGCGCCATCACTAAGGGACCAAAGTCGCATTAAATCTGTAGGCAGGTCACGAATCGTTTTGCCCGGTAATTTGAAAAATGTCTTCTGGTCTTCTTTATAGTAAAATTATTTTGTGGATGGTGAGAGCACATAATATAACAAAAAACCTCATAGAATCCTCAGTTGGTCCCTTAGTAATGGCGGACTTCCGGCTTCATTTTCTGAACAATAGTTGCTCGATCCAGTCTTCTTTAGAGATCAGTGATTGGAACCTCTGTATTATGTTTATGAAAAGCGTAATTCTTTCAAAAAGTTTCTAAAATCCTGGAGAAATCTTTGTTCACGTTTCTAGATACTGAGAAACAACAAGCGATTAATTTATTTCTTGGAAAATTCATTCCCGAAGAAAACTGTCTTCCGCTGTGGGATCATCCTACGGATTATTACTTTCATAATGTGCCAGTTTGTAGTGATGCCACAACTACTGAGACAGGGAAAAGGTGATGAACTTTTAAACATAATGATAGACCTAGTGTAACGCCTAGGGACTATTAAGAATAAAGTAAATGGTTTGAACCTAGGAGTATCATTAGATGTGTGAAGTCGATGAACAATATTGGCCCACGCTTAACGCATGACACAACACCCACTCACACTAATTATGACACAAACAAACTGACGTAATGAACCAAACGTATATATAGGCAAACCTGACAAACACGCTTTACTTGACTCTGAAGGTGACCGCCGCTGAGGCCGTCGAAACGTCAGTCTTTCTCAAGACTACAACAACCTGGACGATCAACTTCACACACACAACTATTAAGAATGTAAATTAGTAAACGACTACGCAATAAAAGGCGTGGCTCGTGTGGCTTCGAGCTCCGGGTTTTGGGAATTTTACATATTTGTGATCTTTGGAGTCTGTCGAAAAGAATTGTAAAATATGTTGTCGTGCGAAAATTTCATCTTCATACCTTTTACCCCTGCTAAAGTGATTTACTATTCACAGGAAATGACGTCAAAGCAGGGACACTAAAAAACATTGCACATTGATTCAGTAGCGAAATACAATGAATGTTTGGGAATTGAGCGAATTTTGTCTAAACAGGTGTGTTTAAAGTTCAGAGCCAAACTTTCTTTGTATTTCACTGTTGAATTAGTGTGCAATGACTTCGCGTGTCCCTGCTTTGACGTCATTTCCTGTGAATAGTAAATCAACTTTAGCAGGGAAAAAGGCATGAAGATCAAATTTTCGAACGACAAGATATATTACATTTCTTCTTGGTAGAACCCAAAGATTACAAATATGTAAAATCCCCAAACCCCGTATAGGCACTTTAACCACAACCTCGTTCCAGGGCCTTATCTCCGCTCGGGGTCGGGCGGAGATAAGGCCCTGGGAACGAGGTTGCTTTAACCATAGCCATAACTTAAGGCCTGAACCTAAGTCTAAGCCTAGGCTACTTTTATACTTTGTAGACTGTTGTTTGTTGGTTTATGCATTTTTGTTCATTTATTTATATTTTTCTAGTTATACGAAGTGGTTTGATGATGAAGTCATAGCCTCGTTACCACTGCCTTGTGAAGAAGGTGAAAACCCATCTTACTTATAATAATGATTATTTATTTCACGTCGAAAGCATAGCGTGTGGTTGCTATTTAACAATTAGACAACGAATCCGAGTTGTCTATGACCGCGACTATTCACTCATAGACAATGAGGACGAGTTGTCTAATTGTTTTAGTAGAAACAAATTAGTGGACTATTACAAATCATGCATTCTCCAAAAAAATTATCCAAAAACTCATCTGAAACCTCCCCAAAACGAGAGTTTTCGTCATTGTTTTGAGCGCGTTTCGCCATCATGGTTTATCACGAATAGACAACGGTTGGGTAGCCAATCAGAATGCAGCATTTGTAATGGATCATGGTCAGTTTCTACTAAATAACAAACAGATTCCATTTTGCCGTTGTCTGTGCAGTTGTAGATGCACAGATAACGTCAGAACGTGGTAAGAACAAAAAAGTGGCCCACGAGACGATAGTCGAGTGGATCATTGATGTTCTATAACTGAACAGAAAGCAAACTCTAAAATGGCGGCGTCCAAGAAGCATAAAATACGAGAATGAAAACGTTATTTCTCGAGTACAACAGAAGATAGCGTAAAACTATTAACATTTCTAAACGTTATACTTAAAGGTCTTTTATTTAAAAGTAATTTATTTTGGGTAATATTTATTTAAAATTTTGGTTTAATTCGCGTTATAGCTTTTCTTTACGTTTTAGTTTTGAATCAAAAAAATCTTTCCAAGTCTGCTGAAACCGAAGTAGTGAAACATGAAGAGTCGATTGATTTATTTCAGGACTTTTATTTGCCTGATGAATTCTCACAATTTGAATTGCTGTTTTCCTACAATTTGCCGTCGTCGTACAGGTAACGTGTTTGCAAGATATTTGTTGTATTAATTACGGGGTTTTCTAAGATAATCTTTGTGTCTATTTCTAAGATAATCTTACTGTCTATTTCTAAGATAATCTTTCTGTCTATTTCTAAGATAATCTTTATGTCTATTTCTAAAATAATCTTACTGTCTATTTCTAAGATAATCTTTATGTCTATTTCTAAGATAATCTTTCTGTCTATTTCTAAAATAATCTTACTGTCTATTTCTAAGATAATCTTTATGTCTATTTCTCAGGGAATTTCTGCCTGCCACTTTAACTGAACCCAGTCCTTTTGTGGTGCGTGCGATAGGAGGGGGTTCGGCGACGGACCAGCGACGCACTTTACGACGATCTCCGAGTACTCCAAACGAAGAAGCAAGTTCTGATTCTGACTCGAGTGATGTTTCAGTCTCTGATGGGTTTCCTTGTTATAGGAATGAGTTGTGTTTGACGATTGGTCAGATGACATTTCAGGTAAAGATATGGGTTCTATGGCGAAGGAAGGATAGGATTGATTGGGATGGGATAGGATTGGATGGGATGGGATAGGATAGGAAATATATGGTATAATCGCATGGGATGTAGGATAGGAAAGGATTCGGTATAATCAGATGGGATAAGAAAGGATGAGGCATAATCAATTGGATTGGATAAGACAGGATAGAATGGGATGGAATAGAAAAGGATAATATAGGATAGAATGGGATGTAATGGGATAGAAAAGGATAATATAGGATAGAAGGGGATGGAATGTGATAGAAAAGGATAATATAGGATAGAATGGGATGGGATGGGTTAGAAAGGGATAATATAGGATAGAATGGGATGGAATGGGTTAGAAAAGGATAATATAGGTAGAATGGGATGGAATGGGTTAGAAAAGGATAATATAGGATAGAATGGGATGGAATGGGTTAGAAAAGGATAATATAGGATAGTAGGGGATGGAATGGGATAATATAGGATGGGATGGAATGGGATAGAAAAAGGTAATATAGGATAGAATGGAATTGGATAGAAAAGGATAATATAGGATAGAATGGCAGAGCCTGAAATAACGGCCGGCGGTCCGCGGTTTTCTGACCAAATTCCAGTTTTTCCGACCAAATGCTGAATTGTTCGCAAGTTTTGTCCGGACAAGTTTAAAAAAAAATCCAATCATTTTTTCCCCAAAAGATTGGGTCTGAGCTCAGCACAGTGAGTGACATCTATATTAGTCTTGTATAGAGTAGTAAACTGGCTCAGCATCTCGCAAAGAATACGGGCTCAATAAACAAGATGGCGGCGTGTGGTTGTTGAACTGAAAGGTGAGCACCACACTGATCTTTGTCTACGAGATGACATGCTGGAAAGTGCTTCTTGCCTTATTTTAGAACAGAATTTTGTATATTAAAAGATGTTAAAGTAATTTATGATAGTAAATACATATATTTGTAATATTGCAAGTTTGCAACAATTCCTCAAAGTCAAAATATGTCATTTATAACTGCTTCGTTTTTCAAAAGTAAGTGTTAAATATGATAAAAAAATAAGATATTCTTGCAATTTCATCTTTAAACTTTGTGTAAACTCTATAGCATAGAGTGATTTACTGCTTGACGGGATTTACTCAACGGAGGGGGTCAAACTAAAATCGAAAAACATTTTCCGATCAAATTTGAAAATTTCCGATCAAATCTCATTTTGTTTGGAAATTTTGTCCGGACAAATTTTGATATTATTTCAGGCTCTGGAATGGGATGGAATTGGATAGAAAAGGATAATGTATGATAGAAGGGGATTGGATGGGAATAGGATAGAAGGGGATATAGAAATGGGAGTTTGTGAGTTTGTTCTAGGGTATTAAAGATATCTTTTTACTTATCCAGCAAGTTTTCTCGAATATGAAAGATTATTATGGAGTCACTATCCATGAACCTAGTAAAAATTCACTTTTTGTCTACGAATGGTATGTTTTCTTCTTCTTTTACTACGGGATAAATAAACTTTTTGACATAGAAAAGGCCTCTTTAAACGTAGTATTTTTTACTGGTCTAGTTTTGTTGCTGTTGGACACAATGTAATGCCTTCTAAGAGGAAAATTGTTCAAAGGCAGATTGTGAAAAGGTACTTTATTACTTTTGACTACGAAATCTTACCTAAACCTTGTTCTCAAATGGAGTTATTTTGCAATATTATACCCTCACATATAATCGTCCAATCAATTGTTGATATTAGCACCACGTGACAGTCCAATATTTCACGATGTAGGACAGCAACATATTGGACAGCAACCTTTTGACTGTTTACGTGCGAAGAAACATATTTGTGTTAAGATATTTTGTTCGATATAATAAAACACTAATATTACAAAATATTTAAGTCTCGATTTGCCATATTAGGCTCGAGCTTCGGTCTCGCCCAATATTGAATTCTAGACTTAAATATTTTGTAATATTGCGCTCAGAGGAATCGAATAAGTAATAATATTTGTTGCAGTAAATGATAGATTTTATATAAACTATATTTTCTTCTTTTATTATAACTTAGAATATTCCAGTAAGTAAAAAATCGTAGAAGAAATTCGGTTTTAAGTAGTCGCGAAATTTTGCCCCAAAATGGACTCAAATTTCGAACCCAGATTGGGCAGATCACCTTTGTTCCCAATAATCATAGGGCATTAGCCAGTGAAATTTTATCCATACACATAGTTGCCATAATGTTCTGTCCAACTTATCACCTTTATCAACCTTGTGATTAAAACAATAAAGATCAAGAATTGTTTTTCTAACTAAAAGTATATTAACTATTAATAATAGTGCAGCTTTATAAGCAAGCAATTTAAAATTATGAATGGCATTAAACTTGTGTCATGTGTTATGCTACTGTTTTATTTAATACGATACATAATTCTATAAAACTTTGCGCTGTGCTTGGGACCTAGTTTTGGACTATCCGCTAATAATTTCTATCTGGTTTCAAGTGCTTCTGTAAGCAGGTTAAAAGATGATTGCAACTGAGAAAACATTCTCACAATGCTGCATGAGGGAGCAAAAAAATCTAAGATATGATGTGCAAAGTACCAGACGTAGAAATGTAGTTTCGTTTCCTTTCTTCTTGTCAACAGTTGTTTTAATTCCCACACAAACACTGTCCTTGTAAACACTTATTTTACGACCCCTTGTAAACACTTACGATCCCGAGGATCCACGTCCTTTCAAATCTATTTGTCAAACTTGTCTAATGCCGCTCACAACCTTACACACAACACTACCTGTTTATTTTAGTTTCTTGTTTTATATTGTATAAGTTTCATCATTTGTGTTTCATTAAAGTGCCTAGTATGAAACGAAAACTAAGTTTTAGTTATTTAAATGAACTCCGAAAATGATTAGGAATTGTAATTTAGAGTTTTCTCATATCTCACGTCGTTCTCGAGATATTAGGCAGTTTACGAAAGTGAAGACGACGACGGCATTCTCGACAGCATAAAACATAATATTCTAAACTCCGTAGAAGATCGTTACCATTATAGACCACTTTCAAGTTATGTTTTCAGACACTTTTGAAGTTTGACAGTTTGCATAACCATTTCAGTTAGGCTGCGTTTACACTAGAGCAAAAGTTACCGGATTCGTATTGTTTTTTATTCCCATGAGGATGCAAAACAATATGAATTCCGGTTACTTTTGCTCTAGTGTAAACGCAGCCTTAGTGTGCAGGGTAAACTTAACTAAAACTCGAAGCGGGTGACGTCGTCCACAGAACACGAAAACGCTGTAAATGACGTCGTGTTTAGAAGGAGGATGTCATTGAAAATTCTCTTGGGACTAATAATTAAACTTAGCTTTTTTTCGGGACGAAAAATTGCATTGTTAAGAGACGACGTCGAGTTTTCCTAAACTCCCTATTTAGACTTGTGTGATATGGAAATGAAATAACCTATACACATACGTCAGGAGTTTACACATTTTTAGATTTTAGAACTTTGCAATTTCCAATTCAATTTGCTATTTCTAATTTCTTGATTTTCTAAAAAATTTTAGATTTTCATTTGCATATATCACACAAGTCTAAATATCTCAAGAACGACGAGAGATATGAAAGAGCTCTAAATTACCATTCCTAATAAGATAAATTTATTTTAAATAAGTCAAACTTAATTTTCGTTACATACATATATATATATTTTTCTGTTCTATTGCCCGCAGTAATTGGCTGTTATGGCTACCCTGCCATACTTTGTTATGTGATAATAATAATAAATATGACAGCTGCTAAGTTCTCAAAAGAACTGGATATAATATGAAAAGGAGAAATAAGAGAACTTCAATGTGTTGAAAAATACTTAAGTAAGAGTACTTACGTATATTCATGGCGACGTTTAGGATGATGTGTCCTTCTTCAGGTCCAGTCTGGTCTTTAAGTCTGACCTGAAGAAGGACACATCGTCCGAAACGTCGTCCATGAAGATCGCGAGTACCCTTACTTAAGTATTTTTCGACACTTATTTCTCATTTTTCGACACTTGTTTCATGTAGCGATAGTTTTTTCTTTTGTCTATTTCTTAATACGTATTGAACATATTTAGTAAAGCTACGTGAAAGATAAAATATTCTTTTGTTGTCTTTTACAGATATAAAGAAAGTACCGCAGAACAATTTAGTAAAACCGTACTACCAAAGGTAGCTCTATCATCTGTTTTCATGTACGAAGAATACGTAGGGAACAGTACATCTGGCCTGTATACTGCTAGTTCTCACAGTCTCTCTACTTATGAAAACTATGTCAAGTGCTCCTCTTGACTATACTGTCTTGAACATTATACGCTATTTTCAAAACAGCGGGACTATATTTAGAGATACAGTATAAACAAAATAATTACACACACACACACACAGAACTAGAAAATGTAAATGTATCGAACATTACGCTATTTTCAAAACAGGACTATATTTAGACAGTCACTAGAATTGTATTGTCTGGAAACGCGGTGAACTTCAAAGCGGCTTACAACAAGCTGCAATTTCTGTTGAGGATGCCCTGAAAGTGCACAAGTCTTTTGTTTTACGTTCATTAATAGCGACCTTTAGATTGAGTACGAGTACGAGTACGAGTACGAAGACAAACTTTTCTGCGCAGTGGAGATACAACAATGGAAAAGAACCATGCGCAATGGTAAACTCGTCTTCGTCCTCAAATCTAAAGGTCTCTAATATTTATACAGCACGGTTGAGTGACTCAACCAAAACGCTGCTATAAGCCAAAATGTCGAATGCGCATCAAAATGACGTGTTCTGCGTCGGGATAAAACTTATTTCAATTCATACCATCAGGCTAAAACCACAACAGACATTTGCATTTCTATTTACACTTGCAAATTTGTTATACTGAATTTCCCAGCCTGATGTTATGAATTGAAATAAGTTTTATTCCGACGCAGAACGCGTCATTTTGATGCGCAGTCGACATTACGAACTGGCTTATTGGCTGCTTGCTTCATTATATAGAAAATACAATGTGTTCAGTAAGTGTGAAAGTGCACACATTTGTATAAATGTGAACAAAAACATATGACTTTGACCGCGTTTGCCAGACAATATAATTATAGTAACTATGATTTAGAGGTACAGTATAAATAAAATAATTACACACGCACGCACGCACACGCATACACGCACGCACGCACACACACACACACACACACACACACACACATATATGAACAGAACTAAAAATGTAAATGTTACGCTATTTTCAAAACAGGTCTATCTATTTAGTGGTATAGACAAATGATAATTCCACACACATACATGAACAGAACTAAGAAATTCTAAAAATGTAAATGTTTCGAACATTACGCTATTTTCAAAACAGGACTGATATATTTAGTGGTATAGACAAATGCGTGATAATTCCACACACATACATGAACAGAACTAAGAAATTCTAAACATATAAATGTCTCGAACATTATATACTATTTTCAAAACAGGACTATATTTAGGGGTGCTTATATGGAGGAGGGCTAACCCTCTTTACCGAGATCCCGCCTCTCAGTCAAACCATATGTAAAATTTGCCTACGAGGGCTGGGAGCGCTGCCGAGTCAAAGCTCCGTACACGCGACAAAGTTGGTCTTCGCCCGTATATTTTAAGACAACTCTTTATTTCACAAGTTCTGCATTTTGTTCATACGTAGGTTTTAAATTGAAAACTTGTGCGGGAAAATGGGATTCAGCGGGTTACGTGGGAAAATCCATGTCGTCAACTCGGTAAACAAGTCAGCCCTCCTAGAAGGGATAGCCCTCCTCGAAGGGCTAGAATATTCCCATGTAAACGCGAGGTGAAATCCACCCCTCTTACTAAGCCAGCCCTAGCAGGGGGGGGGGGGGGGGGGCTAGCCCTCTTTAGAAATATGAATAGAATAATTTATAAAATATCATTTTGAAAAGGTGTGTTCTGATTGGCTACTAAGTCGTGTTTCCACAAACGCGGAAATATTTTAAAATTTTGTCAAACTCTGATATTTTAAGACAATATTCATATATTTATTGTCGAACGAATTATACTTGGCAATAATAATAATAATAATATAGATATTTATTTACAGAGGGAACCACAATCACCCTAAGGTGTTTTTGGTCACTCAATTCAGTCGCATTAACTGAGTGATTTTTACATGATTAAGGAGAATTTATATTTTCATGATTTGATCCTTATTCCAACATTTTACCTAAAAATGTTCTTTTATAAAAGAAATAGAAAACAGTTTTCAACTCAAACTGCCACTCGTGTTTCTGTATGGAAAATGTTTGATTGAGTTCGTAATAAATTCAAGATTGATTACCATTTTATAAATATCGAATCTTGTCTTGTTCGTAACTCGTATATCGTTGGTTTTCACTGATATGTAGTAGTTAAAGGTCAACTATACCTTTTGAGGTTATTCTATTTTTCGTTAGAATTCGAAAAGTTCAATTCAAAACCGAAGAAATAATTGAAATTGGTTACTCGGTTCTACTTTTATGATCTGTTAAAGATCGAGTTTTCAGCCCTTTTGCTAAACTTAGTTGAACAACGACCGCGTCGGAAGAAAGCCTGGTACTACCGGTAAGTGATGTCATAATGATGTCATACGGCGAGAAAATACTGTATATTTTGGTTTTATTTTAGTGAAGTTTGGAATACTGTTTACTCTTGGGTGAGTGATAAGTGACAAACCAAATATCAAGCACTTGGAATATTGTTTTGTTCAATAAACCTATTACCAGTATGACACTATGACGTCATACCAGTAATAGTGCCATTCTTCTCGCGGTCGTGCAACAAGAGATCCGAAGAAATACTCCTCAATAAATCCTCTGCTATATCATGAAATTCATTTTTTTCTTCACTTTTACAAAGTTAGATGATATCTCTTTCGGAGGAAAATAGAACCTCAAAAGGTATAGTTGACCTTTAAAACACAAGCTAAGAAGCAGTGTTTTTTAGACCTGTGATAAAACACTACTACTGCGAGTGTTAAAAAACGACTGTATCTAAATAACCATGTTTACCAACTATCATTCAGTGATTCAAGCCATTTTCACCAAGAAAATCGAAGATAAGTTTATGTAAACCAGTACGAATCTTTAACAGCGTATAAAGACACGATCGCTCATGATTTTCCTTTGTGTTTTCCTCGTGAACTATTAATGAGTTCCTGAAATATTTATTAAGTTGTTTGTGTTAACCATCAGACTCGACTCAGATTAATACAAGACTCGAAACGAGTATAAAAATATCTTTATTTCTTCAAAACATCTACATTTTGTCACATAGGTTGCTCAGGCACAATGCCCCAAGAGAGAGTCCCAAGTCTAACACTTGCTGCTTAATTGTTTTGCCAAATAAATACGTTAGTTAAATTGTCGTGTACATTCTGTGTTACTCCAGAAATGACGAATTAAGAATAGCTCGCAAAGAAACCTAATTTTAGAGCCATTGATGATAAATAAATAGTGGGATGTTTGTCGAAAAAATAATATGAAATGTTCCAGCTGTATCCGCACCGCTTGTTGGTAAAGCTCTCTAGCTAACCTTGCAAATGTTAAATAATAATTTACATAAGATATTTATAACAACGCACGGCAGAGAATGACACTCACTTGATTCAGTTTGCAAGACAAGAAAGCTAACGCTTGTGAGGTACAGTACTGGTGTTATTAACAGAGAAAGAAAGATGGCATTGCAGTTTATCGGTTTGGTTTTAATGGTGTTTGTTGTTCAGTATTGCGTGGCAAAACCTGTCGAGTACATGGGATATCCTGAAGGTATGTTTATTTTTTTCCTTAATTATTGTAATAGTTTTTGGTTGCTGAATGCGATCGGTGCTTGGGTTTATAAAGAGTATGAATATCATTGCGATGATCTCCTGTAATGTCCTACGTCCCTCAAGTTAAATAAATTTCACTAAAACGCGTGCAGAGAGGGCCACAAGTTGCCTAATTTTATTATAGATTGTTACTTTATTAAATTAAAGATATTTATTTACTTACTTACGTGGAGATCACGAGCTTTTTCACTTTTCTATATTAAAAAAGATTTTCCTTTGAAACCATTTTTGAAAATTAATATGACGAACGCCAAACCAATTTGACCACTTCGTGATGGTCTGCAATGATTTGAAAAGATTGTTTACTGTCTGTGGGAGACTATTAATTATCCTTGTTTTCTCGAGTCAATATTAATTAGATTGTGAATGAAAAATAATAGACGAATACACACAGAGGCTGCCAAATCCAATGTTGGTTCCCATGTATAACTAACTAGTCTTGTATCAATGGTTTTCTACTTAGAGATTCCGAGTTTTACGAAATGTTATTAATTGATAAGCGCGAATCACGAGTTAAATATCGTCTCAGAAATTGAGAACACAGAATATAAATAACTTGTGCTTGTTAGTTTTTAAAACTTTTTACAAAAAACTCCGCGAAAAGCATTGTGTTTTTTTTGCGAACAACTCCGTCGCGTCGTTTGCTTGCTACTCAACATAGTGGTCAAATGCAGCAATATGATTGGCTACGCTACACGCGTAGGAGTGAACGGGAGGAGGAGTGAACGGGAGGAGGAGTGAACAATGTTGTGCTGCACCCTCCTGTGAACAATGTTCTCAACAAGGTTTCATCAATTTACAAAGATTTTTTTCAATTATCACCCCATAGACATTATTGCAGTATTTGATTTTTATCGCTGGTTTTTGTTCCCAGCTTTCATTTTCCCGCGAGCAAATTTTTATACTAATGTCATTTTTCTCACTTCTAATTGTTAGCTTGCGAACTTTTTTCATTTCAGAAAACAGAAAAGTGGACAATCCCTTCTTGTTTGAGGGCGACATGTTGATCTCTCCTCGCCAAAAAGAAATTGCTTTATCTGGAGGTGATGTTGGCTCGGCAACATGGAGAAAGCGAGCAGCTACTTCTTTTGGTCTTTGGCCAAATGGAATAATCCCCTACGTCATCGATCCTCAACTGATAGGTGAGTGGTTGAAAACTTTCTGAGAATGTGACGGTGAATTCCCTCTATAGACGGACACCTCTTTAGACGGACACCCCTCTAGACCACGCACACCCCTCTAGACCACACACACCCTTCTTTAGACCACGCACACCTCTCTTTAGACCAAGCACACCCTCTCTAGTCTAGACCACGCAACTTTGTTAAAGATCGTCCTAATAAGCATTCATAACTTTGTTAAAGATCGTCTAATCAGCATTGAATCTTTATTGAGCTTTACAAAGCTATACATGTGACCAAAATACCACGCTGTGATTGTGGCTTAGCCTCATTAATTATTCATGAATTTCACAAGTCATATTAATATACTCGTGTTCTCTACATCTCTAGTTTATGAAGATGTTATTAAAAGTGCCATGAGGGAATGGGAAAAACACACGTGCATTCGGTTTGTTCCTTGGACCCATGAAAGATACTTTTTGAGGATACGTCATGGGAGTGGGTGAGTAGTAAACCAACGCCATCTGTGGTGTGATTGATGGTGGGATTGTAATGGTAGTACGATTGATGGCGGTAGTGGCCATAGTGATTGTAATGGTAGTGGGATTGGTGGTGGTGATTGTAGTAGTAGTGATGGTGGTAGTGGCCATAGTGATTGTAGTGGTAGTGATGGTGGTAGTGGTCATAGTGATGGTTGTAGTGGTCATAGTGACTGTAGTGTTGATTGTAGTGAAGGTAATCTTGGTGGATGTGCCAATGATGGTATAAAAACCTCTATGTCCATGTGAATAAAACGCAAACATCAAAAACAATCTTTTTTCTAACTTTTGAAATATCTGTTTTATTTGATCCATAATTTCAGATGCAGCTCCGTCGTTGGTTTTTTTCCTATTCGTGGGCTTCCTTTGACTTTAGGAACAGGATGTTACAGCAATGTCACCATACTTCACGAACTTGGTACAGCATTGGTGTTTATTTATCAAAAGTTAGACCAGAACTTTATTATTATTTCATTTTCTCTTCTTTCTTTTTAGGCCATGCTATAGGATTTTGGCATGAGCAGTCACGCCCTGATCGCGATAATTACGTGAAAATATTAAAAGGAAATATTATGGCGGGTAATATAAAGGTTACATACACATACATACACACACAACATATACATATCAAGGATTAACTTGCAATTATGTTGTTCGTTTAGCAAGAATAAGTGAATTTGATAAACACCCCATCTGGAAAGTCAACTCACGTGGACAACCATACGACTACTACAGCATTATGCATTATGGACCAAAAACATTTAGCAAAAGCGCAAATTTGGTCACCATTGTATCGAAGGACCCAAATGTAAGTATCACTCTACTTTGTTCCGCTCTACTCTACTCTGTTCCGCTCTACTCTACTCTACTGTACTCTGTTCTCTACTCTACTCTACTCTACTCTACTCTACTCTACTCTACTCTACTCTGCTCTACTCTACTCCGCTCTACTCCACTCTACTCTACTCTACTCTACTCTACTCTACTCTACTCTACTCTACTCGGCACGGCACTACTCTACTCGGCACTACTCTACTCTACTCTACTCTACTGTACTCTACTCTACTCTACTCTACTCTACTCTACTCTACTCTACACTACACTACTCTACACTACTCTACTCTACTCTACTTTACTCTACTCTACTCTACTCTACTCTACTCTACTCTACTCTACTCTACTCTACTCTACTCTACTCTACAGAGAAAATATGTAAAGACCATGTTTTTGTATCTTTATTACTAAGATCAAACTCAAGAAAAATACTCGGATAAGTCGTCTGGACATTGCCCAAACCAACCAGTTGTATAATTGTCCAGGTAAAAAATAATCCTTTAAAAAATAATCATTGCATATTTCTCTTATCAGAACTTAAAGTTTTTCTCTCTATTCCAGGTCCTGGCAAGACATAAAGCTCTTTTAGTATCACTATAGGTGGATAGATACAAGTGTAAACTAGAAAAATATCACAACATGTCCGTATAGTGTTGAAAAGGTGATTAAACCTGACTTAAAATTCATTTATTATAGCATTTGTTTTTCGATTTCCCTTGCATTTACAATGATTTTGTGTGACTCGATTAAAATCAAACATTTTTATTGTTTTATTTGGAAGAACGTTTAAAATGATAAAGTAACTTCTTTTGAAGATTTTCGTTTCTTCGCTTTGTTTTTGAGATATTTCAGTTTGATATGCAAATGTCTGGAATTTCGTCACACATGCATAATGACGTATCAGAGAATGTTATACTGTATAATGCCTTCATGAAATGAAAACACTAAAGTGTGAATAACATGTGCGTTCGTATGTGCGTGACGCTCACCTAGCGTTTGTATGTGCGTCAGATTGTGCGTGACGTTCACCTAGCGTTCGTGACGCACTCTTAAAAATTCTGTGACGTACAGACGTCAATATTTACTCGATTTCAATTCTGAAAACAGATTTGGAATTACCGATCAGCGTGTGCAGTTGTAAGCATGGTGAGATTCACGATCAACATTCAACACAGTTGTCAGCCATTAAGTCAGTTGATGATAAATACTATTTATTCAGGTAATATCCAATTTAGTACTAATTTAAATGAAGCCCTGAGTTACTATTCTACCAACAGAGTCAGAGAACTTACAATGACCCTAAAAGTAGACCAAAAGGTCCAAAAGCAAAGCTGTCGCAAAGAAAGAACTCGGCTATTGACCCGCAATGCAAAAGGATGACGGGAAATACAGTATTATTGCGCAATTTTGCAAGTATTTTTGGATATATTTTCGGATGTGACCTACAGGTCGTGAGTGTCTACCTTTGACGTATATCTGAGTTCGCTAGTCGACTAATCCTTTTGTTAAAATTTAATCGGCCCTAGTATGACAAATTCAGCTCAAACTAATACAAGACTACAATTGGATTAAGCCCTCTTCCTTGAAAATACAAGACTACAATTGGATTAAGCCTTTTTGAACAGCCGAGCCCTGAATAATTGCAGCTCATTATTACATTTCAAGAAAACAAGAAGATAGTTTTATGAACCAATACAAAATATGGATAATTCTAACTATCCGGTGCAGCTTTTGGTTCTGTTTTTTTCAGAAATGGTTCGTCGTACACGCGGGGCGTCTCCGCTGCCTGATTATTGTCTTTTTCGCCCGATGTTGTAGGTACTTTGTAGCTTTCGTATTCCGGGGGAGGGGAATCCAGTTCGCGATGCAGCGACTGATATTGCTTCTCTGTCGAGGCGTTCTGCAAAAAGAGTAATATTCCAACTATTTAGTACATTTGAACTGTTTGGTAAGCTGTTTTATAAACAGTAAAATAAGTCGCATAACATGACAGAGAATTGGTAAGTTGTTTGTTGTTAAACTTTCGTGTTTTAATGAGTTTTAATAGAGTGTTTTATTAGAGATTCCAGCGTCACATCACTGGAAATCATACTTGAAAAAGTGTTTTTTGTAATAAGACTGAATTTATTCGTTCCAGTCCCCTCTCGGAATCAGCTTTTTGGTGTATGGTTTCTAAAAATACGAATATTTTTTCAAAATGGCGACTTTTGTAAAAATCGTCGAAAAGGCTCAAAAACTTAGAATAAAGACATATACTGACATTATAAACCTGATATATATATATCAGGTTTCTCTCAAGATAGAACTGTCTAAGGGTAAGGAAGTTGTTTGTCGTAAAAATTATTTGTAGTGTGTTTTTGAAAGCTGTCTCAAGCGTGAAGAAAACATCGAACATTGGATTTACAAATTATATCTAACAGTAACACAGTTCAAACTGTCTGTTTAAAACTTCTCAATTTAATATCCTAAATTATACTAAAACAATTGGTCACCACCTCGACTTCAGTGGCTAATTGTTAAATAGAGTCGGTGAAGGCAAAAAGGGACGACTGAAAAGGACTTAGGACTTTCCTATTTTCAAGAGTTGTCTAATCCTTAAATGTATGATTGCAAATTACATTTGTGAGAGAATTCTTCATTTCTTAAAATTTCCTCTGCTGCTAAACGCCAATATTTGACAATAGCTTATTGCATTTTTAGTCCGTGCCTCCTTGGATAAATACTTTGCCTGCTCATTATTGACCCGGTAGATATCCAACCTTTACCCCCTCCCCTTGGTAAATATTGCTACAGGTACTTGACTCTAGACTACTTGAATAAATATTTCCATGACACCCTGGAAAGACCATTCTTAATCTTGTAACAAGATCACGAAAAGCTCATTAGTATCAACATATAAATTCTCCTTACTGGTCTCCAAACATTTCTTATAGTACTAGTTAGGAGGGCTGCTACTTTGTACTGGACACAGAATATCACTGAAATATTTAGTTTAAAAGTAGGGTTGGTATTCCTTTATTTCAGGAATAGGACTGGAGTTTTTATTTGGGTTGTTAGGGTTTTTGTTCTTGTAAAGCTTCTGAATCTTGAGAAAATAACCTTGATGTGTCTATGACGTAGTCTGTGTCCATTGTGTGTGCGGTACACAAAGAAGATGCCAGTTGGGAGAAGTTGTTTTGAAAATATAACAGGTGACCTTTGGTGATCATCTCTTCAGTAGCGAAGTTGGCCATAACAATTGGTCATGCTATGC
Organism: Chrysogorgia sp. JL179-B06; assembly: GCA_035772405.1. Classification (NCBI taxonomy): domain Eukaryota; kingdom Metazoa; phylum Cnidaria; class Anthozoa; order Scleralcyonacea; family Chrysogorgiidae; genus Chrysogorgia; species Chrysogorgia sp. JL179-B06. Next base: position 306,086 of record JAYKKM010000071.1, on the reverse strand, counting down.
AAATTTTGAAATGATTTACATGTTCAGATCTTTAGAAATATATTGTTTTCAAAATATGCAGATATTTATAAATTAGCATAGCATGACAATGAGTTGCTACGGCCAGCTTCGCAACTGCATTTCTTTACTTGGTAATAACCATTGATATTATTCAGAGAAGCTAGATGCTAATTATCACACTTTGGGTATAAAGATTTGACAGGCAAAATATTCTTAGAATTATGCATTTTAAACAAAGCAAAAAAAACACAAACCTGTTCAAGTACAAAATAATGAGGTGAACTTTGCTCTTTGTTCTCATCACTGTTGTTTCTGTCTTGTTGACCGTCTGCCGCTGGTGTTGATTCCAGGACATGATAAATAGGTGATTTGTTTATTGTTGTTTCTTGTTTCTCAATGTTGTCTTTACTACCTTTGCATTTCTTGCTTTCTTGTTTCCTGTCTTGTATTGGTGGAAGTTCTTCATAATAAGGATATTTGTTGATAGCAGTGTTCGTCTCCATGACATTCTTTTTCGAGTTATTCACCTTTGTTCTGGAAAGGTCGTGTTGATCTATTATACAAACAAGAAGTAAAACTCTTAAAATGTGTAAACTATAAATGACCTGGATCAATTGAGAACAAAACAATCCTGTTGATGAAATGTCTTTATTTTTCTTGCATACTCACCAGTAGCATTGCATGGTTGTTGAGATGGTGAGTTAGAATTTAGATTTTGTTCACTGCTTTCTTTTGGTCTTTCGACAAGAATATTATCAATTGTTGCGTAGTAGGGGTTAGATATGGACTATAAAAGTAATGTTAAATAAAATTAATTATTTAATCATCATATATGAATTATAGATGATATCATTATTATTATTCTTAGCCGATACATTGTCGATCGTCAAGCTTGTATCCTCCGAAAAGTTATTCTGAGTTCGGGACACGAATCAAACCTGTAACCTTCTGATTGCCAGTGAGATGCTCTAATCCTTGAGCCACTGAGACTCAATGGAGAGTGAAGGTTACAATGATGTACTGGTTCGATTGATATATGTACTGCCTATGCGGCAGTCAATATATATCAGTAGTGCTAGGATGTCTTACAGCAGTGTACATATATATGTGCTACAGCAGTGTATACAGTATATGTGTTACAGCAGTGTATATTAACACATTATTCTTGTTGTTATCATCACCAACATAATGTCATCATTGTAATTGATCATCATCATTGTTTAATGACTATGATCATCATCTTGTAATGATGATGATAATGATCATCATCATAGTCAATAGTAATTAGAATTATAATAGTTGAGGTTTCATTGTCAATATTGTTGTATTTGCATACACCAATCCTAAGACACAAAATTGCTGGACATTCTTCAATAACACTACCTTTTCTCCTTTAGCATTGCTAATTTCTGCTGTGGCTTGTGGCTCCATATATTCACCAAGTTCTCCAATATTTTCATAGTGTTTTTCATCTTGATTCCTTCTTATGGTTTCCAGTTGACTTGGTTCTTCATACACTGGATTTTTGAAATTATGTTTTGGTTTCGCTTTTTTCTTTTTCTGTAAAACGAAAATTAAAAATTAATTATTTTCAACAATTCCTTCCCTCCATCCTTTTTTCCCTCCATTCCATCCATCCTTCCCTCCTCCCACCTTCCTTCCATCCTCCCTTCCCTCCCTCCTTCCCTCCATCCATCCTTTCATCGTTCCTTCCCTCCCTTCCTCACTCCCTTCTTTCCTTCCTTCCTTCTTTCCTTCCTTACTTCTTTCCTTCCTTACTTCTTTCCTTCCTTCTTTCCTTCCTCCTTCCTTCCTTCCTCCTTCCTTCCTTACTTCCTTCCTTACTCCCTTCCTTCCTTCTTTCCTTCCTTCTTTCCTTCTTTCTTACCTTCTTTCCTTCTTTCTTACCTTCTTTCCTTCCTTCTTTCCTTCCTTCCTTCCTTCCTTCCTTCCTTCCTTCCTTCCTTCCTTCCTTCCTTCCTTCCTTCCTTCCTTCCTTCCTTACTTCTTTCCTTCCTTCTTTCCTTCCTTCCTTACTCCCTTCCTTCTTTCCTTCCTTCCTTCCTTCTTTCTTACCTTCCTTCCTTCCTTACTTCCTCCATTCGCTCCTTCCATCCCTCCTTCCATCCCTCCCTCCATCTTTCATTCACTTACGTTTTTCTTCTGAGGTCTCTTCTTTCTTTCTACTCCTGCATCACTCATTTCCATTCCGTCAAAAGCTAAGTTTTCAAAATCTCCCATCACTGGACAAATACTTGGACGTTTGGCCATCTATAAAGAAAACAAAGTGTCAAAACGCGAAAGAATATAAGTTTCATACAAAGGCCAAACTTCATCAGAGTAAAATATAGCCGTAAAGAGAAGTGGACGTGTAATGTTACTTTGCTAAAGAAAACACTTTCATTCATTGAGACCAAGATTTCAAACTGAGTTTGATGGGTTAAACAAAAGTATAATATTTCAATCAAGATTAAAATATCTTAGATTTTCTAAGCTTAAAAATCTCTCCACCATTGATGAAAGATTTGCATTCCCAATTGACAACCATGAAGAATGTTACCTGTCTTTTTTTATCTCTTCTTTTCTTCCAAAAATACACAATCACAAGGACTATGACGATGAAAACAATTGCAACGCCAACTCCGAGAGCTGCTTGAATCTTTGGTCTTTCTAATAGGTTCCCAGACTGTATATCAGACGACATATGGTCTTCATGTATTGGACATTTTATTTCCTTTTCTTGGAATATCCTCGCACAGTCTTCCTTCGTCTTAATGTATACAACACCATCAGTGTTTTGAAGTAATGTTAGTAATGACTTGTTTGCCAATTGTCGTTCACCGTTCTTTAATTTCCATACCGCGATGAAAACCAAAGACTTCTTGGAGGATGAGGATAGTTGAAGTATCTCAGCGGAAAACTCGTTTTTGGTGCCGCGTTTTTGGCGATGCTGATCTACAAACAGGAAATATCCTTTTGATCACAATATATCAAATAATCCATTTCTATACTATGATAATCATCACCATCATAACCATCATCACCACCATCATCATCACCATCATCACCATCATCATCACCATCATAACCACCATCATAACCATCATCATCATAACCATCACCATCATCATCACCATCATCACCACCATCGCCACCATCACAACCATTACCATCATCACCACCATCATCACCATCATAACCATCATCACCATCATAACCACCATCATCACCATCATCATCACGATCATCACCACCAGCATCATCACCACCATCACCATCATAACCACCATCAACATCATCAACATCATCACCACCATCATCAACATCACCTCCATCATCATCATAATCATTATCACCATCATCACCATCACCACCATCATCATAATCATTATGGATATCTAAATCTTTAACATCATCTCATATTGTCATTTAATCTTTACTATTCACACCACTCACCAGTTCTCTCTTTCGCTAAGTCTCCAAGACAACTACCTCCCTTGTTTCCCAGAATGTCTTCAAGGCATTTCTCAAATTTGCAATACGAATTTTGACGCAATAAAAATGGTAAACCAATGAACAATTGATGAGCGCTATCTACACATCTTGAGGAAGAAGAAAGAAAACTAAAATTAATGCTTACTTTTGGAAAGCTAAAGTATAAAATATAGATCAGCGTTCAATAACGATTATTTACTGCATTGTGCACATGAATTTCAGTTCATTTCTCGACTTTGTCTAGAGAAACAAACCCACCAACTACTAACCTTGATGAACTGTTCATCATTTTTGAACACAAGGAATTTTCTTTGCATTGTGGTTTAACACATAAAGAGTTATCTCTTTCATTATTTCTCTGCTGTGAAGCAAAAAGAAATAAATGATGACTTTTATCGTTTTATGTGCTGTTTTCTATTCAATTATAATGGCTACGAGTTATGAAATGCTGATTTTAATATACCCAGATACACTAAAGTGAAGTATGGGGTAAACACTCTCAGATACTATGGTCACTATGTACAGTATTTAGTCAAACTTAAACAAGATGGAGGAAAATGCAGTTTAGAGTCCTTTGGGAGAAACATTAAAGGACCTTTGAAAGAGACGGCGTGATATGCTCAACCTAATACCAATTTTTTGTTATTTTAAACAGTGTCTCCAATTAGCTGTTTTAGAGCTAAACACATTGACACTTAAATAACTCATTCATTATGTTTTGAACAGAAGGAGATTGCATACTATAGATAGGGAGAGAGAAAGATAGCGAGAACGTTTTAGGGAGATAGATAAAGAGATAGATGGAGCTAGATAAAGAGATAGAGAGGTAGAGATAGGTAGAGATAGATAGAGATAGATAAAGAGAAAGATAGAGAGAGCGTTTTAGGGAGATAGATAAAGAGATAGATGGAGCTAGATAAAGAGATAGAGAGGTAGAGATAGATAGAGATAGATAGAGATAGATAAAGAGAAAGATAGAGAGAACGTTTTAGGGAGATAGATAGATAAAGAGATAGACAGAGAGATGAAGAGAGAGAGATAAAGAGAGAGAGAGAAATAAAGAGAGAGATAAAGAGATAGAGAGATAAAAAGATAAACAGAGAGATAAAGAGATAATGAGAGAGGTGGTAGGTAAATTTACCTCGCAAGTATTCTTAGATGGTTTGCACTCGTATCCTTTGGGTTTCAAATCGATGCACACTTGGTCTTCTTTACATGGCTTGTGTTTACAGGAGACACAGACTCCATCTTCAGTACTAGTCTTTCTTGAGCAGTCTGTGTTGAATGGATTTAAAGATAGAGATATTATGCGAGTACACAATTTTCGTTGACAATTTAACGTTTGCGGTTTCGATTCTCGTCTGGGGCTCAGAAACATTTTTCTAAGTTTGTGTTAAAACATGAGTAGCAAACAATTTACAATAAATATAACATGAAGCAGGTCATTGGCTGATTACTCGCAGCTGTTGTGGTCTAGTGGTTACCACACATGTCTACAAGCTGGGAGACCCGAGTGCAAATCCTGGGTCGGACCACTCAGGGTCTTAAAATAATTGAGGAGAAAGTGCTGCCTTTGCAACAACATCAGCAAATGGTAAAACTTTCGGGTCTTCTCGGAAAACGACCTTAAATCGTAGGCCCTCGAAATCCCTATCAGTTGGGTTTTCCGTTTACCTAAGAGTGTTAAACTGAATAGTCGAACGCTTAAAACATGAGCCTCTGGCTGCGACTAAATAGGGCAACCTTATCCTGTGTGATCGACAATAAATAAATCATAAAATCATAAAACAATCACGTGTTAACTTAATATTTGAAATTAATATTATCACCAAGTAAAAGTAGAAGTTTCTACGTTAAAAAAAACACAACTGTTACCTTTTAGAAATATTGTTAAATCCCCTCTGGCGAAATGCAGTGGCATTGTAGGGTCCCAGCATGTGACATGAAGAACCAGTTTATCTAATTTAAGATCTTCGTCACCTAGTGACGTATTAATTCGTAGAAACATCTGGTGATCAACGTAAATTTTGTTTGTCAGGTTCACTTTCTTGAAATCTGTCGAACTGTTGTTCAAACTCGGCTTGACGTTACAGATGTAGTGACCCTGGTGTGTGATTTCTTTGTCGTTTTGGGGGCATTCCGATGACACCGTGTGATTGCTGGTGGCGTTGTAAATTCTGATAGGTCCAAGTTTCATGTTGGGTTCCTTGTTTATTAGAATTGTTTTGTTGGAGAAACAGATCCAGCTCCTTAACTTCTTTTCGTCTGAAGATAGGACAATAATTCATATTGGTACGACAGAAAGAGAAAGGACAGAACAGAACAGAACAGAACAAAAACAGAACAGAACAGAACAAAAACAGAACAGAACAGAACAGAACAGAACAGAACAGAACAGAACAGAACAGAACATCGACAGAACATCGACAGAACATCGACAGAACATCGACAGAACATCGACAGAACATCGACAGAACATCGACAGAACATCGACAGAACAACAACAACAACAACAACAACATCACAACAACAACATCACAACAGTATAGTACTTGTATAGTAAACTTCATAACACAATATATTACATTACATAACAGTACAAACTAAATATTTATATATTTCAACTGCTAATTCTCTTTACTTTTGATAAGAATCATAAAACGTGCACTAATGACGTCATTCGATGCACCGCTAGCATTATTCTTGACTTGAATGATGACGTAGTTGGGTGTTTCATCTTCATTCTTCTGCCGTGCCCCCCTTGTTTCATAAAATTTCAATCTTAACTTGTTATCAACGACGACAAACGGATAACTTCTGCACCTCTCCTTGACAAGCTGGTATTCGTATGTCTTGTTACCATAGTAAGTGTTGTTTAAGTGCGGTGGTGTCATGGTGTTGAGATCACCAATCTTGGTTCCATTCTTTGAATACTCGTCCACCTGGTTTGCGGATAACGTGATTTGAGGTCTCACGAGAACTGAGTCAAAGATTGAGAAAAGGCATGATTTAGTGATTGTTTTATGGCATTGAAAGGAAAGGAAGGGAAAGGAGCGGAAAGGAATTGAAGGAAGGGAATAAAGTAAAGGGACAATGAAAGGACAAAGAAAGGAATAGAAAAATACAAAAATAGCACTGAAATATGATGTACATTTATGGCGCTGTTAAACTGCGCAATGTTTCATACAACTTGTCTCTCAACAGCTTAATCTGCTACGTTGTAGTTGCATGAAAGGGAGGTGTTACACTAGACAACGTTTCATGCAACTTGTCTCGCAATGGCTTAACCTGTTATGTTGCAGTTGTATGAAAGGGAGTGTTACACTAGGCAACGTTTCGTTCAACTTGTCTCTCAACAGCTTAATCTGCTACGTTGTAGTTGCATGAAAGGGAGGTGTTACACTAGGCAAGGTTTCATGCAACTTGTCTCGCAATGGCTTATAATCTGCTACGTTGTAGTTGCATAAAAGGCGGTGTTACACTAAGCAATGTTTCATGCAACTTGTCTTTCAACAGCTTAATCTGCTACGTTGCAGTTGCATGAAAGGGGTGTTACACTAGGCAACGTTTCATACAACTTGTCTCTCAACAGCTTAATCTGCTAGGTGTTACACTAGGCAACGTTTCGTGCAACTTGTCTCTCAATGGCTTAATCTGCTACGTTGTAGTTGCATGAAAGGGAGTGTTACACTAGGCAACGTTTTGTGCAACTTGACTTGCAAGGTTTCGCCATCTTTGTGTTTATGACAAGGTACACATGAATATGGAGTAGCCAAAGATGAAAATTGCGAGACAAGTTACAGATGGGGGTGTTACTTTGTGTAACAATTGTTATTCGAAAGAAAAACTCTGTAAACTGTTTTAGATTTGCTCTTAGAAAACATTTTATGACAATTAATTAATTTTATAATTTTTAATAAATTTTTAACTTTTATTTTATTTTCTATTTTTGTTTTCTTTATGTTTCGTATATTCTACTGTTTATCAATTCTATACTGTTTTATCCTATTTATATATTGTAATTTGGAGGACCACGAGTTTTTCAGTTTCTACTGTTAAGTGTTATCCTCACTAAATAAAGTTGTCTATCTATCTATAACGCTGAAAATAGTTGCTGTAATCATTGCAGAAAGTTCAACTAGATTCTACTTTCTCCAACGATCGCAGCAACTTGTGAGTCTTGTGTCGCAACAATTTTCGCCGTTTTGCAACGGCGTTGGGACACAAGTTGCACGAACCATTGCATAGTGTAACAGCACCTTTATATTAATGAATATGTTTTCTTACTTGTAGAGATCACAGTACAGTTAAACGTTGTTGTGATTGTCTGACGAGAAGATCTCCCCGAAATAACGCCATCATCTTCAACGGAAATTGTCAAACTGTACGTTTTGTTGGCTTGTATTTCCTGAAAAGTAAGTTATTTTTTCTAAGAATGTAACTTTTACTTTTTTCTCATCTTATTCTAAGAACTCGTCAAAATATTGAATATAAAAAATCGTTTTAAATAATATCTCAGGAGACGACTAAAGTTTGGTAAATTAAAGTTGAAAGGACATTAGCAACAAAAATTAAGTTTGTCTAATATGAAAGAACTCCTAAAATGATAGAGTAACACCTTTTACAACTTTTCCGTATTTTACTTCGTTTTTGAAATATTTCAGTTTGTTTGATATGTAAATGAGATGGTCTCTGACGTCAGGTGCAGGGTAGAGAATTTTCACTCATTAAAAAATATCTTAAATCTCAGTGATTGCTAAGTTTACAACGTTCGTTATCATGAGGAGTTATTATACGCACATTTTCAAGTAAATTTGTGGAACAAGCTTGATCATTTCACGTATCCTTACTTACCCCAGTTTTTACAAGGTATCCATCAGCTACCCTGAATGGTGGTGGTTCATCCTTATTTTTGGAATGTATGGTGTATCGTAGTTGTTGTTTCTGCTGGCAAGGATCTTGGTCCTTCGAGTTTGAAATCTCATTGTCTGGATCCGTGACATTCAGGTCCCCCAGGACGGTACCTGGAGATTGCTCACGTGACACGTAAAGTGGATAAGAGCACCCTTTAGTTGGAGCTTCGTTTGTATCTAAGACAGAATAAAATTACTAAATATAGAGAGTCTGTTTCTTACCACACAAGAGAAAGAGGATGTGTTTCTGACCACACAGGAGAAAGAGAGAAAAAGTGGGAGAGTGTGTGTGCTTCCGCGTGTTTCTTACCACACGAGAGAGAGAGAGAGGGTGTGTTTATTACCACACGAGAGAGATGGTGTGTTTATTACCACACGAGAGAGAGGGTGTGTTTATTACCACACGAGAGAGAGAGTGTTTCTTACCACACAAGAGAGAGAGAGTGTGTGTATGTATCTTACCATATGAGAGAGTGTGTGTGTGTTACCATATGGGAGTGTGTGTTTCTTACCACATTTATGTGTGTTTCTTACTATATGAGAGAGAGGGTGTGTGTTTCTTACCACACAAGAGAGAGAGATTGTGTGCGTGTTTTTGTGTGTTTCTTACCACACGAGAGAGAGTGTGTGTGTTACTTACCACACGCGAGAGTATGTATTTCTTACCACACACGAGAGGGAGTGTGTGTGTTTCTTACCATACGAGAGAGAGTGTGTGTGTTACTTACCACACGAGAGAGTATGTATTTCTTACCACACACGAGAGGGAGTGTGTGTGTTTCTTACTTTCTTACCACACGAGAGAGAGTGTGTGTTTCTTAGCACACGATAGAGAGTCTTACCGAGGACAAGGAGGTCAAACTGTTGCGTTAGAGAATATGTTGAAACGGTCCCAACTTCTGTGCAGTTTATTTGAAAGCTTTTGACACTTTCTTGTTCAAAATTCAGTTCTTTAATCAAATATAACATTTGGTCATCTCCCTTCTTTATTATTCTCAAGTATTCTGTCTGATTTGATAACGCACAGGAATGGTTTTGATTTTCGTCAGGATCAGAGATTATTATATTTCCAATATGGAGATCTTTCTGATTTTCCATCACTTCCAGACTGTTGATAATCGTGATATCTGTCGGGGGTTCGTTGACATCTATGGATAAAGCAACAAAATTAATAGAGGGCCAGATTCATATAGTTGTTATGGAAACAGAGCTGTTGACTGTAACTCAGCAATTCCCACATTTTATCGTATCCTATTATATCGCATTTTATCCCATCGTACCCCTGCATACATCAACATATTCGATCTTTTCCCACCTTATCGCATCTTATCCCACTATATCTTCTCCCGACCTATCCCATCTTATCCCGACATATCTTATCCCCGACATATCCCACCTTATCCTAGTATATCCCATCTTATCCCGACATATCCCATCTTATCCCATCTTATCCTAGTATATCCCATCTTATCCCGACCTATCTCATCTTATCCCGACATATCCCATCATATCGCATCATATCCCATCTTATCCTACCTTATCCCATCTTATCCCACCTTATCCCATCTTATCCCATCTTATCCCATCATAACCTCGTAAACTATGGTATTTGAAGTTGCTGTAGATTTGTGTAGAGACATGCATCTTGCGTAACAGAATGGAGGTTAGCCGTGAACCTTGTTGATATGAAAAAGCATCAAATAGCTAAACGTTTTATCCCATCATTGGACGTAACAATGCGCTAATGCCAACCATAGAATGAAGCAAATAACGCAATTTATACGCAAAGAACACACCTTTTATTTGGATACTAAAATTCTTTGTCACACACAATGTGAACTGGTCGCAACATTTCAGTGAAATTCCTAAAATCATCGACGAATTCGTTTCGTAATTTGCAGCTCTTGCTCCAGCGATCAACATTGTTTCGTTCACAGAAATCCTTCCGTCGCCATCTTGAAGTATTTCGCAGCTAGCCATCGTGTTGTCGTCTTCATCAATCATTGTTATGTTGCTGATAAGAGAACCTTCAACTAGGTTTTCTTTCATACTCTGAGTTGATAGTAGTATATCGGTCGGACGCTCATTCACATCTTCAAAAATAATTACAACGAAAATTAAATAGACGACGGATAGCTGTAGTCCAACCCTCTCATTGCTGTTGATATGCTTTAGCTATTTAGTTGGTACATGGACTAAAATGATGAGTGAAGAAGGTTACATATGTGTACAACCTGTCACCTGATGACTAATGAGATGCCCTAACTATTGAGCTACATGGACTAAGATGATGAGTGAAGAAGGTTAGATATGTGTACATCCTGTAACCTGATGACTAATGAGATGCCCTAACTATTGAGCTACATGGACTAAGATGATGAGTGAAGGTTACATATATGTACAACCTGTAACCTTCTGATGACTAGTGAGATGTTCTAACTATTGAGCTGCATGGACTAAGATGATGAGTGAAGGTTACATATGTGTACAACCTGTAACCTTCTGATGACTAGTGAGATGTTCTAACTGTTGAGCTGCATGGACTAAGATGATGAGTGAAGGTTACATATGTGTACAACCTGTAACCTTGTGATGACTAGTGATGCTCTAACTATTGAGCTACATGGACTAAGATGATGAGTGAAGGTTACATATGTGTACAACCTGTAACCTTGTGATGACTAGTGATGCTCTAACTATTGAGCTACATGGACTAAGATGATGTGTGAAGGTTACATATGTGTACAACCTGTAACCTTGTGATGACTAGTGAGATGTTCTAACTATTGAGCTACATGGACTAAGATGATGAGTGAGGGTTACATATGTGTACAACCTGTAACCTTCTGATGACTAGTGAGATGCTCTAACTATTGAGCTACGTGGACTAAGATGATGAGTGAGGGTTACATATGTGTACAACCTGTAACCTTCTGATGACTAGTGAGATGTTCTAACTATTGAGCTACTTGGACTAAGATGATGAGTGAGGGTTACATATGTGTACAACCTGTAACCTTCTGATGACTAGTGAGATGCTCTATGAGATATTTGCTATACATGTACTACTCTCTGATCATTGAACTAAATGGACTGAAATGACGAGCAAAAAGATCCATCGCTGTAAAAAATAATTCTAAATGAAAACTTTCCATAACTTACCTAAAACGTTAATTCTGAAAGGCCACTGTAAGTAACTTCCTGTTGTGTCGTTAACTCGAATGGTGATGACCAACGTCGACTTCTCTTCAAAGTTAATGGGTTCATCAAGCGCGAGGACCTGATCATTGTCGCCTTGTAATCGGAATGGCCCGTCGTCGGGATGTACAATTGAAAACGTCATACTGTTATAAGGAGGAGCATCGGGGTCATACGCAGACAAAACTCCAATTTCTGTCCCAACTGTAGCATTCTCCCATATTTCGTTTTTGGAAAGAGTGATGTTTTCAATGGGCTCATCAGTATCTATTATGAAATAAATAATGCGAGAGTTTGGGAGATTTCCTATCTCACGTTTGGAGATTTTACATGTCCGTAATATTTGGATCTTCCTGAGCAAAATCATAATATATCTTGTCAGGCGAAAATGTCATCTTCATGGAGTTTTTCGCTCTCAAAGTGATGTGATGTCGCAAAGTTAGTGGATGTGATGTCACAAAGTTACCAGATGTGATGTCACAACATTATTATCCTGTTACAATGTTGACGATCCTCGAACTTGGAAAACTGTCTGCCTAAAGTGCAACACATCGCGAAGCCTCACTGAACCCATAACTTGCTGTTATTAGTTATTATTTTATTTTTGTAAGGGCCTACTATAATTGGTGTTTAACTGTTGTGGTGACCCTGCTTCTTCTATGTATTTTTTAGAGGCGAAGCTAAATAAATAAATAAAAGAGGCATTCCAAACCAGTTTTCTTTTGTTACTTGCCACAAAAATGCCTCTTGTGACATCACATCCGATAACCATAACAGCAAAAAAAGTCCATGAAGATGAAATTTTCGGCTGCCAAGATATATTATGATTTTACTCAGGAAGACCCAAATATTACGAATATGTTAAATCCCCAAACGTGAGATAGACACTCTAAATCGATACCAATTGATTACGTAATTTATAAACACAAACCTGTGACGTTGATAATCAGGTCTTGAGTTATACTTAACGCTGGTGTTCCGTCGTCTGTGCACGTGAGTGACACGTGATAGGTCTGCTGTATTTCATAGTCCAATGTTTTGTTCACTTTGACTTGCAGTGCATTCGTGAGGTTATTGACTTGAAAGTACTCACCGTCCCCTCCCTGGTTAACGTAACACGCATATAACTGGTTCATCGTGTTTCTGTTGTCTGGATCAGATACCTGGAAGAGGAACATTACGTTTACAGGTAACAATTGACATGAAATATCATGTGTTTATTACTCGGGTTACCTGTGGTAGTATGAGTCTAGGTTTCGGCAATTATTGCATCCGCCAGGCTTTGCGAAACTGAGCGTTATAAATATGCTAATCTTCACGCGTGCTTTCTTTCTTCGCTTCCCTGATCGTTTGATCAAGCTGTTCGTAGTCAAGTGTTCTTTCTTGGACAAGTTAACACATTCACAGACACATAGTTATTGGTCAGTAATGTCGCTGGCAAGTATCGTCGTTTTATATGCGCTCACAATACTTACAATTGCACACGCCAATCGCGTAGACGACTACACTAAAAGATGACGAGCGATTTGGAAATGGGTTGGTCCGTGATCTCAATGAATTTACAATGAATGCCAAGTTGTTTATATATGCCAAAAGTATCTATATGAATGCCAAATGTAAAATAACGCATAGCGAAGTACTGTTTAACTGGAAACATCTGACAACAGCCCATTTTAATAGTAGGGGAACTGTACCCAATTTTAAATAAAAAGACCTTTAAATACAATATTTAGAAATGTTAATAGTTTTACGGTATCTGCTCTTGTACTTGAGAAATAACGTTTTCATTCTCGTATTTTATGCTTCTGGACACCGCCATTTTCGAGTTTGTTCGACGGCTCAAAATTAATATACAGCGGTGATTTTCTTTTCAATTTTGACGTCATTGAGTACTTGTCTTTTGTTCCTTGCACTCACGTGACGTCAAAATTGAGAAGAAACCCCCGCTGGACCTTGAGTCTGAGCCTTCGAGCAACTCTAAAATGGCGGCGTTCAGAAGTATAAAATACGAGAATGAAAACGTTATTTCTCGAGTACAAGAGCAGATACCGTAAAACTATTAACATTTCTAAACATTATACTTAAAGGCCTTTTATTTAAAAATATTTTATCTTTTGGATACAGTTCCTTTTATTTAAAAGTAATTTATTTTTTGGGTACAGTTGCCTTTTTAGAAGAGAAGAGTTTTTTATGATTTATATATTATTATATATTATATATTTTTCTGATATGAATATATACTATTACATACATATATCTACATTTTAGCGACATACCATAATAAAACAGAAATCCTCTCCACTTTTGGTAGACTCAGGAATTTCTGTCATTCCGTTAAACTCCATCTTATCTGGTTTCTCGTTCACATCTTCAATACTGATGTTCCATTTTTGAAAGTTGTTACTTTCCTTATTTCTCACAAATACCTGTACAATGTACTCCTTTTCATCTTCGTAATCCAGATCACCGCTGACCGTGAGATTAACGTAACACGTTGTGTTAAACTTCGTTGCATTTTCATGATGTCTGCAAACCGGAATAGGACTGAGAGCGAATTTGTTCTGCACATGCGCATTCGAAACGCTGAGTGTAAACGTGATGTCACTATTGCTCTCAGATTGTGCCTCGATCTGTCCAATCACAGTGCCGACTTTGGAATTTTCAAGAACTTTATTGCCCGCGAGGCTCAGCGTGGGAGGATCAATAGAATTGATGACGTAAATCAATAACTTGGTTTCTGAGAATTTCACGGAATCATTACACCGCACCTTAATATAATGGACTTTCGAAAAATCATAGTCCAACGGTTTCTTCACCACCACATTAGCACCAGTAATTTCAAAATTCTCAGAATTGCTCAACATCGTCCAGATAAATTGTGACGACCTTCCTTGACCTACGTCATCATCCACGGCACTAAGTTCTCCGACAATGGTCCCCCTACTGGCGTTCTCGTAGACACTATTCCTGGATATCTCAATACCTCGTGGGGCGTCTTCGACGTTCGTCACCGTGATGTTGAAAACTCGTTCCAGCCACATACGCGGCGAGCCGTCATCCTGCGCCCGTATTAGTACTGGGTACGAGTTTTGACCGCGTGGCTTCCACTTGAAACTCACCACGCTCTCGAGGAACCTGTCACGACAACGAAATAACGGTTTTCCATCGTCTAGAGAATACGTTGAATAAACAATATGTTGATGAGACTGCGCGTCAAATGCTGTCAATTGACCCACCACAGTTCTCGCTGGTTGACTTTCCTTTATATGGCTATCACTAAGTTCTATGGAAAGCGGCGGGTCATTGCTGCGCCTGCAAACGTACTTGGCCAGCTGTACATGCCACGTGACCGTACCATGTACCACGTGACACATAATGCGGTTGCTTGGTGTGTGGAAATCAAAAGCGCCATTGTAGTCCGACCATTGTTGATCCGGTCTCAATTTTAAAGCAAGTTTATAGTTCTTAGGACACGAAAGAGAACATTGTGCGTTATATTTAGTTCCATTTCCACAAACCTCTTTAATGTTCTCACAGAGCGCAAGATTGTTTGAAAACTCACGACTGTTTCGCTTCTTAACTTCTTTCTTTCTTTCTTGTGGACACGAAGTAAATGTTGGCAGCCCACAGTCTTTTAATTCGCATTTCGTACGTCCATCAAGCCGGTATCCTGTTTCACATGAACAGAAATAATCTCCATCGGTGTTTCGACAAGAATGGCTGCACGGACCACGACCACCGTTGGATTTACATTCGTCTTTGTCGATGCATGTTTTACCTGGCAAAGAAGAGCATGGTTTTATTTTGGGCTCTGTCACATGGTCACCTCAAGGTCAAAAGAGAGCGGCGCGCGTGATTTGGAACTCGAAACAGCTGTCACTTGTGCCGAAATACCTCCCCCAAATACAAGCATAAAACTAAACTGCTCTAGAGACAGAAAAAGAAACGCGATGGTCATCGTAATCATCAGTTCTGTTTTACTTACCATCATTGTCAAGATTGTATCCAGATGCGTAACAAGCGCATTTCTTCTCTATGCTATTGCATTGTTGTTGACATCCTCCACGTGATGGACAATCTTGATGTGTTGTTTTTCGAACGCATTTTTTATTTTCCATTACTTCTCTGGACCTCGATCGCGTTGGAACAATGTCGCAGAATGGCGAACATTCGCTCCAGGGAGACCACGCTATGACAAGAAGGAAAAATACAAATATAAAATATATTTTTGTTTGTGTAACACTACTTCTCGATCGACGGAGATCGGATATTGCAGATGAGATTGTTCCAGTATTCCTAACTTCTCAAGTGTTCCCTCGAATTCTCAAGTGTTCTCCCAACTTCCCAAGTGTTCTCTCAACTTCCCAAGTGTTCTCTCAACTTCCCAAGTGTTCTCTCAACTTCCCAAGTGTTCTCTCAACTTCCCAAGTGTTCTCTCCGCTTCCCAAGTGTTCTCTCAACTTCCCAAGTGTTCTCTCAACTTCCCAAGTGTTCTCTCAACTTCACAAGTGTTCTCTCAACTTCCCAAGTGTTCTCTCAACTTTCCAAGTGTTCTAACTTCTCAAGTGTTCCCTCAACTTCTCAAGTGTTCCCTCAACTTCTCAAGTGTTCTCCCCAACTTCCCAAGTGTTCTCCCAACTTCCCAAGTGTTCTCTCAACTTCCCAAGTATTCTTACAACTTCCCAAGTATTCTTACATGAAATTGAACTTAAATATCTTAAACCTATCAGGTGATAAGATAATGAATGAAGATGGTGATAAGATCCGACAGATCTTTTTAATGAAAGTCAAAAGTAAATCTCAATCCTATTTTGTGCCGTAAACTAAGCGCAAATAGCGGAATGGTTTCCCTTGTATTTATCTTTGAGTTTTGGAATTTTTCTCCCAGCTTCTATTTGGTTTTACCCAAGGTTAGTTTGACAGCTGTTTTGTATAAGATAAACACAAGGTTGCGATTTAATTAGTCAGCTCAAAGTCCAAGTTGGACTGTGTAGATTGTCAAATCTTTTCCTGACAGCCGGAAATGTGTAAGAGCTTGTCTTTAAGGAAAGTTAAAGGAATGCAGTCAATGCTAATAGTTTTCTAATAGTTTGTTTCTTGGCACTGAAACTGTCGAATGGTTATAATATCCGTGAGAAATTTGGGAAAATACATGATTAATATGAAGCCATGACGAAGGTCGTGTCTATCCCGTGGAGGCCACCTCGCAAGCATGATTTCCTGTCAGACCTTTGACAGCCGGAATTTAAAACACTTCTCTTTTTTTAAAGATGAAAGTTTTCTACGTTTCTTTGACATGACGAAGCACGAATACTGAAAGTAATAACGTCCATGTATCACGATGTTATCTTACGTCAAGTACTTGAGTTCGTTCTCGCCATATTTGTTATTATTCTAAACAATACAAGCTGTTAAATCTCTCGATATTGAAGAAACTAGACATCAGTTTCGACATATAAGTACCATCATTCCACGACCAGCTCCGAACTTGGCCTTGTAACTCAATCCAAAACCAAAGGTTTCTCCTTTTGTGATTTTCCAGTAAACGCATTTCGACAAAATATTAATGCTTCCAAGAAATGATTTTATCAAGAACTAAGCCCGTAACGAGTGAGGTTTAACATGACTTTACATCGCAAGTAGAGTGCTGCGTAGACAGTGTTTTGGATATATATTATAACAAAGTGAAAAGGTGGTAAACTGCCAAGATTTTTAGTAACGAAAGCAGAGTAAGACGAGATGAAAAAAAACGTCTAAGGGGGAGACTCTAAACGTCAGTATTTCGTCACTAAAAATCTTGGCAGTTTACCACCTTTTCACTTTGCCTTATATCATAAGGTCAGGGGAGAAACTCACCGCTCAAATGACCTTATAGTGAATGATATATCACACATTAATAAGATTATTTCAATAATCAAATCTTGTAGCGAAGGATTATATTATTGTTTCCATCTTTGATGGTGAGATCTTATAAACAATAGTCGCGTGAATTCCATATTAAATATTGACTTGATTTACAGAAACGGCTGTTCCCGCTTGCAAATACTTCTATTTTGTTCCAAACACGAATCTCGCACATCGATAGCCTTTACTATACTTTCTGACCTGACTTAACTTCACTTATAAACTTGAACTGTCTAAAGATGAAAACATTGGCATTGCCTGGTTGAACGCATTTTACCATTTACTTCATTCACAGAAACGGTCGTTTCCAGTTGCAAACACTTCTATTTTGTTGCGAATATGAATCCCTCACATCGATAGCCTTTACTATACTTTCTGTCTTGACTACATGTATGAATTTGAACTGTTTAAAGATGAAAACATTACGAATACCTGATTGAACACATTTTACCGGCTGAGGTGGCGGCGGTGGTGGTGGACTTCGACGGCGTCGACTTATAAACCAACCATGAGAAGTACTTGCTTGGAGTAAGGTGACGAGAATGATCAACATTCCAACACGCCATAATCGTTCCGTACATGTAAGGTCCATTATGAACGACAAGATCGGGGAACTATTATCATTTTTCAGAACCAACACACGGAAGCGAAAACTTCAATTGAAATGATAGTAATTCGATACATGATGATTACATAAATAGCATTAATGGATAGGGTTTCCTATACTTGACTCTTAATAATATTATTAAGAAAAATAAAGAGTAAAAATGTGGAGTGCTGCAGTGTTTTGAATATAGCAAAGGGAAAAGGTAGTAAACTGCCAAGATTGTTTCAGTTAGGAATGAAGTACTGATGTTTCGAGCGAAGCCCTTCAACAGAGGAAGACGTCACATATATAATAATTTTATGAAAAATCTCATGACTGCCCCCAACCGGGAATCAAACCCGAGGTCTCTGAATCAACGCATTGACGCTCTGCACCACTGAGCTATTGAGACACAGTCAGAACAGCCATAAATTATCAGTATTTAAACATATATATATATATATATAATCATCATCATACTAAAATGTTACTATGTTAGGCCCAGGTCCGTCAAACGTCGAACATCACATGTGCCGAACTCACTGCAAATTTATTTATTTATTTATTACAGTATTACAACTAAAAATTGAATGTATTAGGGTAAACCAAAAACAGAATTCAAGATTCCCTCAGGATTGATCACCCTTTACAAATACAAATAACATATAACATTAATATGAAATGAAAGAGTAAGACATAACGAAATTATACGAAACAGAAAAACTATGGATTAAATAATGAAATAATGAAATAATGCTGAGAAAGTAGTCTCTTAAAAAACGACAAGGTGTTAATGTAGTGACACGAACGAAATAAGAACACTTAATATTACGCAGACAACGACTCGTATTTCTCCAAGAAATGAAACCACGTGGCATGTCTACTAAGCCGTGAATCATTTTAAAAAGGAAGACAATGAGCTAATTTGAGCTAATTTGCACTGACTTCGGCACATGTGAAGTTCGACGTTTGACCGGCCGAGCAGCTAAAAAGTGTGCTTAAGTAGGTAAAAGTTTAACGTTATTTACACATGATCTTTTGTTGACTACAAGGATTGTTTGTCCGCGTTTAAAATGCAAATATTTTCAGCTAGGCAGAAATTACAATGCTTGGTGCATCCGTTGTATGCTTTCATTGTACGCTTTATAATTGACCATTTGATTGCGTAATTTACGTCCGCTTCTTTCAATAGTTCCAGATGTATTTGGAGAGCAGTGTTTTCTGAATTTTAGTTTAATTTTAGTTTAATGAATTTGTCACAATATTTTTACAAGTTACTATTAATACAAAAAGTACATACAAATACAACGATTAAGACAGGTGTGACAGGAGAACGGAACAGGACTTACCTGACCCCTTAATGGTGGATATAATTCGATTTTTGACTTATTGGACATAACCAGGGGGCTATAGGCAAGTAGTTTAATTGAGTACATTTTGTGGAGACTAGACTTAAATAGAGCGAGAGAATTGTAGGATTTGAGACTAGATGGGAGAGTGTTCCACAGTTCAGCTGACCTAATAAAAAACGATTTCCGGAAGTAGTCCTGTTTATGTTTTATAATTAAATTAAAGTTATTAGGATCATAATTTCGAGATTTGTATTTTGTTTCAAAAGTGAGGTTTGTTTTGGCCAATCTTTCGGCGTATGACAATCCCGGTGGATAGTTCAGAATAAATTTGGTTGCCCGCCGCTGGACATTTTCAATTAGCGAGCGATGTTTACTGGTGTATAAAGGTGACAACAAGTTACTGCCATACTCGAGCTTGGGCCTTACAAGGGCGCAGTATAACAATTTTCTTGTTCTTGAATCCGCGTTGTCCCTGCATAATCGTTTAATAAGACCGAGTGTCTTGTTGGCCTTGGCGACAATGATTTCGATGTGTCTTGACCAAGATAGGTCACTAGACACGGTGATACCAAGGTCAGAAATATACGGAACGCGCTCCAGCGGCTGACCATCTACACTGTACGACGTTTCGTTAGTTGGCGTTTTTTTCCTTGAGATGTGCAATACCTTACATTTGGAAATGTTTGAATGAGGAGTTGTGATTGTTGAAGCGAGTTTTAAACTCCTGCTCCGTCATCCAATGTAGGGTTTTTATCACGTGATTTTGAGCGATGAACTAAGTTGTTGGTTAGGCACGCGCCAACAAGTGGACATGAGATGGCATGTTCCTTCGGTAATTGCCTTGAAGACTTTGGTATTGTGGTGTTTAATTATGCTATAGCCATGTTATTCATGCAGCTGTAGCTGACTTTGATGTTGATTTTGTGTAGCACATGTGATCTGGGGAAATGCTTGTCGATTAGATGAAGGAATGATTCTACATATATATATATATACATATATATATATATATATATATATATATATATATATATATATATATATATATATATATATATATATATATATATATATATATATATATATATATATATATATATATATATATATATATATATATATATATATATATATATATATATATATATATATATATATATATAGTGAAAGGATTTATGGTGAAGGAAAATTTCGAGTGTTGGAATACATACATTTTAAGACCAAACCGGGACCAGTTGCGAAAAATGCAACTTTAAGGCCTTCCGGCTGGGAATTGAACCCGCGACTCTGCGATGCTAGTGCAGTGCTCTGACCACTGAGCTACGGAAGCCGTTGCCGAGAGCCTAGTCACGAGTTCTTTATATATGGTGGTAGTAATGCCGGGATAAGATTCTGGGTAAAATTAATATTACTTATATATATATATATATATATGTTTCGCGCATGAGAACTAATTATACCCAAGCGATTGCCGATGACAACCGCTTGTGGGACAAATAGCGGTCATGCGCACATCCAGAGAGCGTGGAGGGCCTGAGTGCTCAAACTACCACAAGGGTAGTGGGTGTTGCATTATCGCTAAAGGACACCTACACCAACTTCACAGACTGCTCAACAACACCGAAGTGAAGGAGCGTAATATATATATATTTCGAGCGGAGCCCTTCGTTGTGCAGAGTCCGATCATCGCTGCATACCAACATGGCCGCGCCATGTCATTTAAGGGAGGAAGCCTGGGTATATTTCATGATGTCCGACGCCATTTTTTAAGGATATAAAAGAAGTGTCCTTTTTAAAGATGAAGAAAGGTGCCTTAACGTGTGTCCATGTTCTTTTTCTATCTCCAATTAAATCAATATATAAACAGGTCTTGTGTTTTTCTGTAAATATATATGAAAGTATAAACGATGGAAAGTATATTAGTCTTGACTCCTACTGGGACTATGACCTTCCGGCAAGGAATTGATACCCCAAGCCTTATTAGCTATAGCCGACCGGCAATACGTACTTTCTGTAGACATATGCATGGCTCTGTTACATTTGAGTGTTTAAAGACGAAAAAAACAGGAAGCTAAAGAAAGTATTTTTCCAAGTGTTCGAACTAGTGTCGGCCGGTCAGTGTCGGTGGCACAGTGGACAGCACACGTGTCTTTCACCTCTGCAACCCGGGTTCGATTCCTGCTCAGTCGCAAGTGAGAAGATTGCTTCCAGTTTGACTCTACCAAATACCGCAGGTTTTCTCCGGGTACTCTGGTTTCCTCCTGTAATAACACTGGACCAACGAGGGTGGCCCTTACTAGACCTCTAGGGAGAACAGTTTAATGACTGATAGGGTTATCCAGTATAAATAAAAGTTAGTAGTTTTATTTACTTGGTCTTGGACACCGACAATCGGCAGCAATTCACGTACGATCATGTTATTTCCGTATATTAGCCACGTTCACTGAAGCTTATCTCCTTGCGTCAACACGCCATAGTTACTAACCAAGTTTAGCATTAACGCCAAACGTTACGACGACAGCAAGGGAAAATATATGTAAATAATCATAAATGTTTGTATATATATATATATATATAGTGAAAGTGGTCTTACCTCAAAATGATAAAAGCCGCAACTGTCAGTTTCACGCAAGGCGATCTTCAGGCGAATCGCCTTGCGTGAAACTGACAGTTGCGGCTTTTATCATTTTGAGGTAAGACCACTTTCACTATATATTCGCTCTACCTTTATGGTATTGAGCACTTTCAACGTTCCGTGAACAACATCACATTCGCTTTAGTATATATATATATATATGGGATATATATATATATATATATATATATATATATATATATATATATATATATATATATATATATATATATATATATATATATATATATATATATATATATATATATATATATATATATATATATATATATATATATATATATATATATATTGATGTTTGTATTGTTTAAACCATTCCTAATGTAATTCCTGCATTATAGAGATGATGAAGAAACTAGTCCATTTTCTTTTTTTGTTTTTAATTGTGAGGGATTAATATCCCCCACTCACAGGAAGCCATTTTGTTTGTGTCCAGGCACATATCACCTGATTAATTTTAAATGCATGCACTTCATGCATGGTAATGTCTAATAAAATTACAATAGAATAGCATATTTCTCGCTGTGTTGGCATGAATCAACAATAGATTGTTGATGACGAAGCAAGTAGTGGCAAACCAGAGTTTGTCTTCGACTGCTAGTTGTACTCTAGGAATCAACTGGTATCTAATATGATTTCCAAGTCTTTTTTGATAAAGGTTGTTATTTTTCTTGTTCTCATCACCAATAGTTTGTCGTGGAGACGACGGCGAAGAAGAAGGCTTCCACCTCCGCCAAGAGATTGCCAAGTTTCTAGTAAGTGCCGACCATCGTATACTAAACCATTTATAAAGGCTACAATTTTCATTACGTATTATCATCTGGACTTCGGTATGTGATTCGCTGACGAGATTGAAAACGATGTTTTGCAACATTCCGACCCTGTGCGGATCATAAACAGGTATTGCGCACACAAACAAACGAATTCGCTGTGAATAATAATCTATGGGGAAAATCGTTTCGAGTTTATGGATCTTGACTGATAACAGTAAAACAAACCGAACGTTGATTCCAACAACACAACTCTTTCATCTTTTTATCGACATACACTTATATTTCTGCTTACAATCAGAGATTCTGAACAATTCCTTAATCGCGAAATTATCAAGTGAATGCAAATATAATTCAAAAGAGCTTCTCATATCTGTTGGCAGTTCTGTGTCATTTTGATGAACATATTAGGATTATACTTTACATAACTTTAGTTGCCGTTGTAAAAACCATACTAGAAGTACATTGCAGTATTATAGTTTTGAGAGTTTACAATCGTTTCTTTTTTTGAAAGTCTTGATACTCAAAATGAGTAAATGACGCGAGATTCGTGTTTTTGTTCAGTTATTTAAAGACATCATTAAGACATCATCACGAAACTTGAAACTCATTTTGTTTCATTGTTTAATCTAAAGCTAAACATGATAATCTTTATATTATATTTTAAAATCATAATTATGTGATATTGATGCTATACGGATGGTACAGGCAACCGTGCACGGCATATTTAGTTCCTTGTTCGCTATGATTGCTTTTGTCGCAACGACAACAAACTTACAAAAATCAAGCATGAGTGAACAAAGAATGTGACTAGTTAGTTCCCTTCAGAAACGGATATCGAATTAAGCTCATTGATTTCAGCATTTACCACGCTCTTACATAGATTTGAAGTTTGGTATGACGTTCAGACAGATAACGTTTTCGGTTTGACACAATGTATATATTTAATTTCAATAATAATGAGCTTTCGTCTTAGTTGAAACTCTGGACAGACATGAAGACAAAATCGTCCTACGTTTATATATAACTCAACAAACGATGTTGTCATTCTGCTCTGAAGTCGTCCTGAGCATGCAAAGACGAAAGCTTGGCGTCAACCGAAAGCTATCTATCTGAGCCTTTAAGTTGTTCAAAGAAAGGAATTGAACTAAAATACCCTTTCAAGATGAGCAACAGGGGCGTAAGGAAGCAAGTTTAAGTCGGGGGCTGAGCGGGAACACATTTATACCATTTTTGTCGTCATATTCTTTGTTCAAAAAGCGCACTTCCATGTCAACTTTTCATAAAAGTTGAGGAGACACGTAACCCATATGAAAATGTTAGTTCCAGAAGAGTTTCTTCGTTAATTTTATCCACGTCTATTGTACCATCACAAAAGACTCGCAATGGATGATCTCCCGTTATCTTAAGACGTCTGGAAAATTCTAAGAGTTGACATTTCATTGCAGAGTCCTTGTGATATTCGCTTGCATGACAGCACATGTCTCAGGAATAGTGATAGTGTGTATTCCTAACCTAATATTACGGACTTTAAGATCGACGACGCGCTCTTCAAAACAAAGAAATCTTCACGCGAAACAAAGAGAGTGAATAATTTTATCAACACCGTCCTCGTTCTGTTTACAACGCAACTCTGAGTCTTTTCGTCTTCAGGTCGACGTGAACTCGCCGAGAGATGAGAGATGTTCCTCACTTCAGCTCAAACACTACAATCGTTTTAACAGAACTGGAGCGTTTTGGAGGTCATAAAACAAACTTCAAACCTCGTATATGGTAGTTAATTTACCATGGCTTCTTACAAATGCTTAAATTCAAACTGCTTGTTAACGTTTTGAGGGCCACGTCGACGAGGTTACGGCGTCGTAAATGTTAAAGTCCTTATATTACGCAATGCAGAACAGAATTTCTCACACTTGAACTAAGGTCTATGCCGACGATGTTTCCCTTTTCAAGTTACCTTGATAGAATAAACTATAATTAAAGGAAAGTATTCTTCCCGCAATGTTTGTGATGATGGGCGTTTTTCGATATTTATACCAACGAATTATCCTCTTCCACAGCCAACTTTGTGTCTCCCCCAAACGCCGGCAGGGACAAACGGCTCCCAATCCCCGTGCTCGGCCAAAAGCAAGATCGTTAAAAGCCGCTGTTTGGGGAGACAGAGTTGCCTGCCGCGGAGGAGGCTTGCAATGACTTTGCGTGTCCCTACTTTGACGTCATTTCCTGTGAATAGTAAATCAGTAATAAGCCAGTTCGTAATGTCGACTGCGCATCAAAATGACGCGTTCTGCGTCGGGATAAAACTTATTTCAACTCATAACATCAGGCTGGGGAATTCAGTATAACGAATTTGCGAGTGTAAATAGAAATGTAAATGTCTATTGTGGTTTTAGCATGATGTTATGATGCAGAACACGTCATTTGGATGCGCAGTCGACATTTTAACATGGGAAAAAAGGCACGAAGATGAAATTTTCGAACGACAAAACCATTTCTTCTTGGTAGAACCCAAAGATTAGTAATATGTAAAATCTCCAAACCCCGGATAGACACTTTAATATGTTGTTTGGCATTAGTTTCCTTCGCAGCCGTCGTGACAATCTCGTCCGCGTAACTTGTTAGCGGGGGCGAGTTACGACCAGATCGTTACGACGGCTACGAAGGAGAGCACTGCCCTGAATATCACTTGACTACAGATCAGAAAAATTGTGAAAATTACATGTAATTCAATATTATTTTATTTCTCTCTCTCTTCTATAGCATGGTCTTCATGGAGTAGCTGTAGTAAAAACTGTGATATTGGAACTCGTCCTCGCTATCGTAGTATTGTGTCAGATGCAGCCTTCGGAGGACGTGGCTGTGGTGCTTATCCCTTGCAACAATCTCAAGCTTGTGGAGCTAACAATGGAGGATGTTCTCATTTTTGCAAAAATGGAAAATGTTCTTGTCCACCTGGATACAAGTTAATAGTAGGTGAGGAATGTTTAAACTGATTTACATGTGTAAATTCGTCTTGAGAAAGGTCTTGAGCAAGGCTTGTCGAACGCCTTCAGCGTGAGAAGGCTATAGGGGGGTCCGGGGGGCATGCACCCCCGAAAATGTTTGATTTTCTCACTCTCTGAAACGCGATTTCCTGCAATTTGAGGTAGTTTTACAACAAAATATTATGATCATAAACAGCATAATTTTAGTGACCTTTACTTCCTTCGTCAATATCTGACTAGTTTCTGGAAACTAGTTGCATGACATGGTTGAACTGATCTATGTTTGAAACTTGTGTACGAGCAAGTGCCACCCGCCACCGCAATTGTTTTGAAATCTATATGCTTCGTGGTTACTCTGGTGCAATCTGAGGCATCAGCAGTAATTGCTTATTTGATTTTCTAACTAGAATAAGCCAGTTCGTAATGTCGACTGTGCATCAAAATGACGTGTTCTGCGTCGGAATAAAACTATTTCAATTCATAACATCAGCCTGAAACCACAATATACATTTGCATTTCTACTTACACTTGCAAATTCGTTATACTGAATTCCCCAGCCTGATGTTATGAATTGAAATAAGTTTTATTCCGACGCAGAATGCGTCATTTTGATGCGCAGTCGACATTAGGTCGGATATAAAGATCGGATATTCCTCTGCGCCATACCTCTGTCCAAACTGACAGCAGAAAACTCGTGCCTTGACGTCGTATTTTGGCCCCCAGCTTCTGGAGAATAGGGGGCGCCGTCCCGTTTCCTATAGCTCAATGGCGCTTTACAATGCATTACAAAGTTTTAAACTAATACAGAGTTTTATACTTGGTGTTAGACTATTAACAAAACCATCAATTTATAAATATTATAACTACTATAAAACTACAACAACTATAAAACTACTATATATAACAACTATAAAATTTAAACCACTTAGTCATAAAACTGTTTAAACAAATATATCTTTAATCTTATTTTAAAAGTAGATAATGATTCACTGTTACGAATGGAGTCTGGTAATTCATTCCACAACTTAGGCGCAGCATATGAAAACGAACGTTCACCATAGTTCACCACTAGTTTTGCTGGAGGTACTGCAAGAAGTCCTTTCGAGTGATATGATCAAGGAGTGATATGATCAAGGAGTGAATTGATCAAGGAGTGATATGATCAAGGAGTGATATGATCAAGGAGTGATGTGATCAAATTTTCTACTAAAGACTATATATATTTCTAATAAAGACTATACAACCTACAAAATGTTGTTTTAATTTTAGGTGACCAGAAAGTGTGTGGCGATATAGATGAATGTTCAGAAGGGACATCAACGTGTGTCAACTCCAAATGCAAGAACAATCTTGGAGGTTACACGTGTGAGTGTTTACCAGGCTTCGAAAAAATGACGAACTATCAGTGTTCGCCGAGATCTTGTGGGTCGCTGACATTTCAGCAATGTCCTGCGGGCGCATATCGTGACGTATTTGGTACAACCTGCTCACAGGTTCAGGCCAACTGCCTGGATGGGTTGAGTTTGTTAGACAAGTGCACACTGACTTGCCCTATGAATTATAAACTTGCAATCATCGCTCCACCATCGCAGGCAAAACAATTCGCAGAAACTTTCTCGGAAATTGATTTCATCTCTGCTCATTATATTTTCACGTGTTCTTTGGATGCTTCAGCTCACAGTGTCTCCTGGGATTGGCTTTCCGAGAAAGATAGCTACTATTGCAGACGGGTGAATGATCCACCAATGAGTATCACAATATCAAATTCATCATTAATAGAAAGAGCGCCATTCCTCACAGTCGTCGGAGAGTTCATGGCCAATGATCCCCAAGAAGATAATTTGGTTTTTACAATCGAAAACCACGAAGGAAATAATAATTTCTTGATTCAAAATAATAAGTTATTGGTCAAAACCGTCCTCATGTGGAGACCCTCTGAGATGAACTCGTATTTAGTCGTACTGAACGCAACAGACAGTGGGTCCCCACCCATGCATTCTCAGACGCGTTTCAATATTACCATTCTTAACGTCAATGATCCGCCTTATACCATTCAACTGTCAAACAACGAGATTTCTGAGAATGTTCCAGTTGACGAAATTCTAGGAAACCTGAGTGCAATAGACGACGACCTTGGTCCGCATCGAAGCTCTAATTTCTCCTGGGAGTTAGTGGATTCCGATGACGGGTTCTTCTCTGTTCTTGGAAACCAAGTGATGGTCGCCAAAACGTTGAACCATGAGCAGAGAGCTGTTCATAAAATTCAAGTCCGCTGTAGTGATTATGGGAAACCAAGACAAACTTCAGCGATTGCCACACTTGTCGTAAACGTGATCAATGAGAATGATTCACCGAAATCGATAATCTTGAGTCATACAAATGTTAAAGAGAACTCTAATCTTGATACGGTTGTGGGTGAAGTGATGGCGACAGACGAAGACAACGACACACTGTCGTTTGATTTGAACGGGACTAATCCCAAAGTTCTCGAGAAGTTTAAGTTGATGGGTCCCACTGTTTGCAAAATTAAAACCGACTCAACGACTGGGAAAGCTGAGCAGACTTGCGCAATAAATCTGGTGGTGAATGGCGGTTTAGATTACGAGGAAAGAGATGAATATGTTATTTGGATATCTGTCGCTGACCCAGGTGGAATAACACGAGAGAAATTTAACATAAAAATTGAAGACGTCAATGAAAGACCAACAGGAATTATTCTTACGAGAAACCATATTCCTGAGAACTCTCATGGCGGTACAGCGGTTGGAAAATTTGTGGTGAGTTCCATTCCTTTCCAGTCCTTTCCATTCCTTTCCCTTCATTTCCATTCCTTTCCAGTCCTTTCCCTTCTTTCCAGTCCAGTCCATTCCTTTCCATTTCATTCCATCACATTCCTTTCCAGTCCATTCATTTCCAGTGCAGTCCTTTCCAGTCCATTCCTTTCCAGTCCATTCCTTTCCAGTACATTCCTTTCCAGTCCATTCTTTTTCACTCCATTATTTTCCATTCCTTTCCATCCCATCCCATTCCTTTCCATCCCATTCCTTTCCATCCCATTCCTTTCCAGTCCTTTCCATTCCATCCCATTCCTTTCCAGTCCATTCCTTTCCATTCCAGTCCATTCCTTTCTATTCCGTTCCTTTCCAATCCATTCCATCCCTTTCCATCCCTTCCTATTTTATTTCATCTCTTCTTGTAGGTAAGTGATCCAGACAAAACGAAAGAAACACACACCTGTCACTTAGAGAACTCCGACACTGGTGATGAAGACGCATTTCTAGTTTCTCGAAAACAGAACATTAACCTTCTACAAGTGAAGGCGAACAAAGACTTGAACTTTGAGAAGAAGGATGTTTATAAATTACATGTAACTTGCAAAGATTCAGAACTTAGTTTGACTAAGTCTTTTAGTATTTTAATCACAGGTGAGTTATATCAATCCAGCTTACCTACCTCTAATTTCTGTCTAACCATCAACCTACCTAACGACATACTTATCTAACCACCTACCTACCTAGTCACCTACTGTACCTGCCTAACCACCAACCTACCTAACCACCAACCTATCTAACTACCTACTACAGTCACATACCTACCTAACGACCTACCTGCCTAACCACCAACCTACCTAACCACATACTTATCGTTAGATACGCCTATCTACCTACCTACCTGCCTAATGACCCACCTATCTAACCGCCCACCTATCGAACCATCTATCCACCTACCTATCTAACCATCGAACCACCTACCTATCCAACCACCTACCTATCTAACCGCCTACCTATCGAACCATCGAACCTACTTATCTAACCGCCTACCTATCTAACCGCCTACCTAACCATCTTTCTTTTCACTATTTGTTCGCTTGTTCTTGCATTGTTTTCCTCAAACTCTTTGTCCAAAATATTTGTAGATGTGAATGAAAAACCAACCTCGCTCCATTTATCAAGCAATAAACTACAAGAGAACGCAGCAGATTTAACATTCATTGGTAATTTATCTACTGAGGATCCCGAAGGTAATAATCAAGACTTTCTTTACACTGTCACCAGCTATTCTTTTGTAAACTTCTTCATTGGTGGAGCAGCAAAGAACCAGCTTCTGGTGAATGGCTCCATAGATTTTGAGAAAATACCAAACATTAACGTGTACATCCGAGTTACAGATCCTGGTGGACTTTACTTGGAAAATATGTTCATTATAAATGTCGAAGGTAATTATAACCTGTTCGGCCCAGTCAAAAGGGGTCATAGAAGACCCCGAAGTCGTAAATCGAAAAACACGGCACATGGTAACGCAAGATTAAAAATTGATATTCGACAAGCGCCAGGGACATGAGATCCACTCACACGCCAAATTTGATTTGATTTCATAAACAACTCTGCGATTGGTGGCATTTTGAATTTTCATGATGCTACGCGGGCGTGCAAGATGGCCTTTTCTACAAAAATGGAAGTTTTTCAACCTGATTTATGATAATTAATGCTAATTTATATTAACATAACGTGTCTTGTTCGGAAAATTCAAAAGCATTGTTAACAGCCGGTTTGTTGGGCTTTCAGAAAAGGTATAGGTTTCGCAACAGTTATGGATATTTGCCGATATATAAATAGAACAAAGAGGTAGTTCAATTTTGGATGTTTTTCAGCCGGACAGGAAAGAGTTAAAGTGTATATGAAATAAAAATTAAGTTTGAAAGAACTCTTAAAACAATGAGGAATAATAATTTACAGCTCTTCCATATTTCACTTACTTCTTGAGATATTTAGACTTAGGTGATATTCAAATGAGATAATCTATGACTAGCAAGTTGTACACAACATTGGAAAATCCTGTATATCTTAAAGATTATTGAACGAAATCACTTGAAGCTTGTCTTTGAATGTTTTGTTTCATGAGCTGTAGCAATTACAAAGTTTTGAGTGATTTCCGTTTTAATAATATTGGAAAGATATACATGATTTTTGTTCGGTCCGTGTTGAGAAATATTTCCCTTGGTCTCAAAAATGGTCGGGAAATATTTCTCTATACGGACCTCTCGACCGGTAAATAATGTATATATATATATATATTGATAGATGTCAATGACCCACCGACGGCAATAATCTTGCAACCAAACCACTTCCCAGAAAACAGTGGTGAGCGAGTGTTAATCGGAAGTCTTACAATTGAAGATGAAGACAGTAATAGCAAGGCATCATGTCAACTTCTCAACGCTAGTAATGATCGCGTTGTATTGGACAAGCTGAATCTGGTAGTTGGATCAAGAATGACTGACTATGAAAGTCTTGACTCAGACTTTCTTGAAATTTTGGTGAAATGTTCAGATGATTACGGAGCTTCAATTACACAATGGTTGACTGTCAAGGTCGAGGGTAAGCTCAATTATTTTCCATATATGTCTGTTTTTTTTTAGTTTAGTTTGTGTATTTTCTCTCACACGCGATTTAAACAAGCGGTATGTAAAAATATTGTATTTCAGTCTGTCAGAACAACAGCAGTAACAACAACAGCAACAGCAGCATAAACAACAGCAGTAACAACAACAACAACAACAGCAGCAACAACAACAACAACAGCAACAGCAGTAACAACAACAACAGCAACAACAACAGCAACAACAACAACAGCAACAACAACAGCAACAGCAGTAACAACAACAACAGCAACAACAACAACAACAACAGCAACAGCAGTAACAACAACAACAGCAACAACAACAGCAACAACAACAGCAGCAACAACAATAGCAGCAACAACAACAACAGCAGCAACAGCAGTAACAGCAGTAACAACAACAACAGCAACAACAACAGCAACAACAACAGCAACAACAACAGCAACAACAACAACAACAGCAACAGCAGTAACAACAACAACAGCAACAACAACAGCAGTAACAACAACAGCAACAACAACAGCAGTAACAACAGCAGTAACAACAACAACAGCAACAGCAGTAACAACAACAGCAGTAACAACAACAACAGCAGCAACAACAACAGCAACAACAACAGCAACAACAACAACAACAACAACAACAATATTTTGTTGTGAACATTTTGTTTTATAATTTTTCTCTCCTTATCTCAAAGATATCAACGAACCACCCACAGAACTAAAGTTGTTGAACTCGTATATTCCAGAAAATCAGAATAATTCGTTGGTGGGAATTCTTAGAATTATTGACCCAGATGTCAATCAACGCTATAATTGCCACATTTTAACGGCACAGAATGTCTCTACATTCTATATAGATGCTAATTCACTAGCACTTATGACTGCCAAACCCTTGAACTTTGAGAGCTCAAGGTATCATCATGTAGATATTATATGCAAGGATAACGAGGGAGAAATGATAAAGAAGGAATTTATTATTCATGTTAGAGGTATGGAAATACTATTGAATGTAGTAATAGTCTGTCTGTCTGTGTCAGTCTGTCTGTGTCATACTATTGAATGTAGTAATAGTCTGTCTGTCTGTCTGTGTCAGTCTGTCTGTGTCTGTCTGTCTGTCTGTCTGTCTGTCTGTCTGTCTATTTCTGTCTGTCTATGTCTGTCTGTCTGTCTGTATGTCTGTCTGTCTGTCTGTATGTATGTCTGTCTGTCTGTCTTTGTCTGTCTTTGTCTGTCTTTGTCTGTCTTTGTCTGTCTGTCTGTCTGGCCAATTATTGCGTACCCAGCCAACCGCATCTATTTTATATTTTTATATTATGAGTAACAACTATTTTATCTGACATTTTTCAGATGTCAATGAAAGGCCGATATTTCACTGTAATTCATCGTTTTACGTTTTGGCGAACTCCTCAAACGCAACTGTTGTCGGTCAAATTGAAGGCTATGATCCTGACAATGAAGCTTATTATATATCAAAGAATTCTAATCCCAAAGGACCTTATCAACTTCGTAAACAACAGCTGCATTATCGCTCTGAACCAGAAAACAACAGCTGGCCGTTTGATATATCATTTGACGGAGTGATCTATGTTGAAGGGGTTGGTATATAGTTATCAAAAATATTAACCTTGATCCTAACCCTTAAACCTAACCCTAACCGTAGCTAACCCTAACCCTAACCAGAAATAAAGACCAGATACAAACAGAAAGGTCCTTTTGAGTCATCTCTTTTAGCTATCCCCTCTAATACATTGAATATCCATTTTTTCTTTTGTTCCCAGTACGAACTTGGCGAAGATGACTATAGTTTGGGAGTATATGTTGAGGATGATGGTATTTTGAGCGGACAAGGCACTAACGGAACCGATGAATATCAAATTAAAAATGATGAACGAAAAACCTTTGTCAGACAATGCCAAATTGTTGTGACTTGTATGTAATGTCCCTTCTATTTTGTAATATGCCACATCATTTTACTGTACTGTACTGTACTGTACTGTACTGTACTGTACTGTACTGTACTGTACTGTACTGTACTGTACTGCACTGCACTGCACTGCACTGCACTGCACTGCACTGCACTGCACTGCACTGCACTGCACTGCACTGCACTGCACTGTACTGTATTGTACTGTACTGTACTGTACTGTACTGTACTGTAGTACACTACATTGCTCTGCAGTACACTGCACTGCACTGCACTGCACCATTTCCCATTTCATTTTCTTTCACACTAGCAAATGCAACAGATATCAACCTCAGATTCTGTCTGTCTGTCTGTCTGTCTGTCTGTCTGTCTGTCTGTCTGTCTGTCTGTCTGTCTGTCTGCCTGTCTGTCTGTCTGTCTGTCTGTGTCTGTCATATGCCACATCATTTTACTATACTTCACTGCACTGTACCATTTTCTTTTTTTCACACTAGCGAATGGAACAGATATCAACCTCAGTTCAAACTATGTTTATGAGAATGCCACCATTGGTACAACAATTGGGACACTATCGCGGAAGAACAGTTCCCCAGATGAAACTATTTCATTCAAAATTATCCACGGTGAGGATGTACCATTCTTTATTGATGGAAACAAGATGAAAGTATCGTCTGGTGAAAGTTTGGATTACGAAGCTCTGGATGCAGACAAGAAATTGGTGGTTACTGTGAGCAGTCATGGCAGTAAATCTGGAGTTTTTACAAAGCAATTTGTCATTGAGATCATTGGTAAGATGCCACTATATCTGCCACCTCGTGTTTAAGCATTTTATAACTTATAACGGACCACTACTCAGGGTCTTAAAACAATTGAAGAGAAAGTGCTGCCTATGCAACAACATCAGGAAATGGTAAGACTTTCCGGTCTTCTCAGAAAACAACCTTAAATCGTAGGTCCTCGGAATCCTTATCAGTTGGATTTCCGTTCACCTAAGAGTGATAAACTGAATAGTCGAGTGCTTAAAAAAGGAGCGTCTGGATCGGATAAATAGGGCAACCTGCGTGATCGACTGTAAATAAATCATACTCGTATAATAGTTTTTATTTTACATTCTCAAACTCATTAATAATTCACGAGCCAATTAGCCAATGAAATCACTTTATTTTATCACATGACTGAGGCTGGATACTCGAGTAAAACACGTAAAAATCATATACCACCACAGTTATGAGATCAAACCCGGTTTTTATCTAATTGCTGAGATCTTAATTAATAATTCATTTTTTGGAGAACGAAACGACCTGCCTCCGTCTTCGCTCATCCTCAACTGAACAGAATTTAATTTTCTGAATAAATTTTACACACCCTCGTGAGTTCAGTCCCATGAGGGTTTGTTCTCAAATGCGTTTTAAATAAACATCCAATTAAATCCGTGTTCGATTGAGAAGCCATATAAACAACTCGTTTATCGTGTTTCGTCAGGGGATCCAAACATGCACTCGAAAACAATAAAATTTTAGTTTTATCAGTAACTTTAATAATGTATTGTTGTACGAGCATTGAGACTATTGTATAATGCTCCTGAAAGATCTTTATTATTATTATTATTATGTCAGTATCATCACTGTCCCTGTTATTGTCTGGAACAGCTTTTTACAATAATCTTTTGCCTTATTAGATGTAAACGAAAAACCATTGGCAATTTGTCTTTCCCAGCCTCAGTCCACTGACGACTGCGCAATGCTTGGGCAAATTTTAATTAAAGATCCTGACTATCCCACATTGCAATGCGGTAGTGCAAATCCTGTTAAAAAACAGTCCGAATACAAGTGTCATGTCCAGAGTAATCAGTTGATTCGTACGTTCTACATCAAAAATCTGATATTGTATGCCAACAAAAGTGTTTTGACACATGGCGGCAATTCCATTGTCGACATTTTCTGCAAAAGTACCTTGGAATCCCTCTATACCTTGAGTACCACCCTTGCAGTAACTGGTAAGTTTACATCGATAATATGTTGATGTAATGTTTGTTATTGTTTAAAAGTACCCCTAACTCCCCATTATATCAGACATAGTTTGACACTACTCTGGTAACGTTTTTTGAACGTAACTTTAAAAGTTACTGTCCATGACCCAACGTTTCGACACTCCAATCTAGTGTCAGGGGTGATCGTTGTAAAGTTAAGATCCCTATTTATACCCTCATAGAACCGATGATGACGTTAGGGGGTAATAGACCAACCGTCATGGGGGTGGGCGCTATTGATTTGCCAAGCCTCCAGACAATGTCTCTGACAGTACCGCGGATAGGGATCCTAACTTTACAATGATCACCCCTGACGAAGACACTAGATTGGAGTGTCGAAACGTTGGGTCATGGACAGTAACTTTTAAAGTTACGTTCAAAAAACTTTTTAAAGCCAGAGTAGCGTCAAACTATGTCTGATTTATCAGCTGCTTGCGTTGGGAAATTATTTATCGCCAATATATATTCGTGACTAGGCTCTCGGCAACGGCTTCCGTAGCTCAGTGGTCAGAGCACTGCACTAGCATCGCAGGGTCGCGGGTTCAATTCCAGCCGGAAGGCCTCTAAGTTGCATTTTTCGCAACTGCTCCCGGTTTGGTCTTAAAATGTATGTATTCCAACACTCGAAATTATCCTTCACCAAAAATCCTTAGAACCTGTATTTTTATTAGATATATGGTTGTATATTCTCGACTATTTTTTGGCAAAAATGTTTGGTTAAATCGTCGATTTTCTGTGTCCTGTTGACCACGATCGCGTAACATAATTATGCATATTGCTTTCACCTTAATAATTTCATATTAATGTTGATTGTTCTAGTTAGTTCAAGCCTTTCTTCTTCATGCTGTTCGTCATGTCCTCAACCAATCTTCTGTCTTCATGTTCTCCCCAGAATGTAAGTTGAATTTTTGATCAAATATAAAACTGTAATAACTTTTCAAAAGTCGATTTCACGCAACCTTGAGAGGGCTGGGAATTAAACTCGTTTGTACTAAGTATGTGAGAGCACTGATCTTAAAAATAGAACTGGATTGAACTTTCTATTGTATCTGATGAACTGATTTTGAAGCTTGCAGATTTGCTTAATGTAAATTAACGAGAGATCATTAGAAGCTCCGAGTTTGCAAGCAAACAAATTGTGACGCTCGCGAAATAGGTTTAGTGTCTGGCCAATATAGTTTCTTTGTTAACATTAAATGCGTGAAATCTTGAACCTAATTTGACGTCTCATATTAGGCTTCTCTCACTGGATAATTAGAGCCAACGGCGGCCATTACTAAGGGACCAAAGTCGCAGTAAATCTGTAGGTTGGCCATGAATCGTATTACCCAGTAATTTGAAAAATGTCTTCTGGTCTTCTTTATAGTAATATTATTTTATCTTGTCGATGGTAAGAGCACATAATCCAACAAAAAACCTCATAGGATCCTCAGTTGGTCCCTTAGTAATGGCGGACTTCCGGCTTCATTTTCTGAACAATAGTTGTTGGTCCAGTCTTCTTTCGAGATCAGTGATAGAGAGTTGGTGTTTGGAATTGGAATATTGAGTTGTATAATTGGAGTTCGATTAATGGCGTCTTTAGGAAGACTACATGTGACTATTCTTTGTTTTTTTTTAAATATAGATGTGTTGGCGAGGCCTACCGCATTAATTCAACCATGGATATTCCAGTAACGTACTTT
The DNA here is from genome assembly GCA_035772405.1 of Chrysogorgia sp. JL179-B06. Taxonomy (NCBI): domain Eukaryota; kingdom Metazoa; phylum Cnidaria; class Anthozoa; order Scleralcyonacea; family Chrysogorgiidae; genus Chrysogorgia; species Chrysogorgia sp. JL179-B06. The sequence goes on along the minus strand of JAYKKM010000071.1, from coordinate 269,190 downwards.
GAAAACCAAGATTTTATTGCCAAATTTCAAGAATATGTCAAAAGTTTGATTGAGAACAAGTCAGAAGGGAAGACTTTGAAGCAATTAATGAAAGAGTTCGATGGTAATGTAGTTAGACTCCATAATTACGACATTTGTTAGACCATAGAATAAGTCTTCATGCAAAACAGAGAAAATGAATTATTTTTATTCCCAACAGTAATTTCTCTTTGCTGTCCTCGCTCTGAAAACATCGCCCACAGGATTTTGAAACCGTTTGAACTGTCAAAACAGTCGAGAGCCACCTTAACATTGTTTTCATTTCCTTTCATCCATAGTCTAAATCATGAGAAATTGCATTTTTCCGCATAAACTTGTCTGTAATGTAGATCTGAGCTTCATCGTGGTTCATTGCATAGCTCTAGTGGTGGTCTTGTTTACTGAAACGTTTTATACCCTCAAAGTTTACCTGAGTGGAGAAATCGTTTTTCCAATAAATCCAGAAGACTAATTTGCATAAAATCTATATCGCTTATCATAAACACAATTTCTCTAGGTATACAAATGCTACAAGTGTGAAACGTTTCAATAATCAAGATCACCGCTAGAGCTATGCAATGAACCAAAATAAAGCTCAGATCTGCATTACAAAACGTTTTAGGGGGGGAAATGCAATTTCCCATGATTTAGACTATCGAGCCACCTTAATATTTTTTTCGATTAATAGTTTCAGTTTTCGAAACAGTGATTACCACCTTAATATTGTTTTAATTTTAATTAATAATAATTAATGAATATTAATTAATAATTAATATTAATTAATTTAAATTTTTTGTATGTTAATTTATTTATATTTTTTTTTCCATTTTTTTTTTCTTCCCAGACCCCAATAAATCTTCCTCCCGTCGACGGCGTCGCGACGCCAGTCCGCCGTTTGACGATGTTTTTGTCGAGGTTTTGGCTCACGATGGCGCGAAAAAAACGACGAGTGTAGTTTTTGCCGTGGCCGAAAAAGAACAGGCCAGGTACGAGCTTATCTCGGCTTCCATGGCGTGCCAACTGTTAGAAAACTCCGACGTTAAGTGTACAACACAAAAAAACACAGGTAAAAGTACTGGGAGCGAAAAGAAGGAAGGATTCGCCCTTTGGATCATTATCGTCATTGTAGGTGGAGTTCTGGTTCTTGTTATTATTGTCACTGTGGTAATATGGAGACGACGAATAACTAAAAGCAAGGTATTATTAGTTTACGAAAACTATTATTGAGAAGTGGTAGTAGACTAGACACTAGTGGTTGTAATTAAGATATTGTTCATAGTTTGCCGCCCTCGAGTTCTACCGAAATAGGACTAGCGTTTCGTGCGAAAGCTCCGCTTTGTTAAGGACTTGGGAAAACTGTCTTCAAATAGACGTGGACATTTTCCCGCCCAAAATAGTCGCACTGCCAAGCAGCCAATCAGGATGCGTCATTTTGCGTAAGGAGCTGTCTTACAATAACTCAACAATTACTTGACAGTTCTTAAAGTGGTAAAGCCGTTTTGCTGTGAAAGCCGCGTTTTAAAGTTTCTCTAACGTCAATTTTATCGTTTTATTTGAAAGAACTTTTGAAATGATAAAGTAGCTTCTTTTGAAGATTTTCGTTTCTTCGCTTTGTAGTTTGTTTGATATGCAAATGTCCGTAATTTCGTCACACATGCATAATGACTTATCAGAGAATGTTATATATACTGATTTGTCTTCATGAAATGAAAACACTGAGCGCGTGTTTCTTCCACAACACCAAACTTCTTGATTTTAAAGGATTTCATTTGAGAATGATAGAGATACACAAACTTCTCAGGTAAGTCATTATGCATGTGTGACGAAATTCCAGACATTTGTATATATCAAACAAACTGAAATATATCAAAAACAAAGAGAAGAAGCAAAAATCTTCAAAAGAAGTGACTTTATCATTTTAAAAGTTCTTCCAAATAAGACAATACAATTTTTTGACGACGTTATAGGTTACTTATTGTTAGTACTCAGAAAAACTCTGAGCTCGTAAACCTAGCTAGCATTCAGAAGGTATATTAACAACTTATTATTATATGTCTTGCGAGTCCGAACTGGCGTATTTGAACGCTGATTGGCTAACGTGCGGGTCCGTACTTTACCGTACGGACTCGGTGTACGGACCCGCACGGTATTACTCGATTAAAAAATGTTAAAAAAAATTTCTTAAAATAAAATAATTATATTATTTTCAAAATGTTTTCCCTTTTGGTTGTTTTGTTGTCAATTATATCGAATCGCGACTGTGAGACCGCTCCGCTCGCGCTGACGTGGAGGAAGACGTACTGTACACGATAATGTTTTCTCTAAATTATTTCTCGTTGTAGTCGAGACATATAATAAATTCCTTATTAACCTCACAAGCTCGGTCCGTACGGGAAAATATTTTGCTTTCGATCTTTTGAGTACAGACCTCGCCCTTCGGGCTCGGTCTGTACTCAAAAGATCTCAAGCAAAATATTTTCCCGTACGGACCTCGCGCTCGGTTAATAAGTACTTAATACAGCTTGCAATATCTTTCCAACCTTAGTTTCCAAACTTGTTCTAAAAAGTCTTTTTACTAATGTTTTTCCAGAATTCTGCTAGTGATGTAGTAGTTCATTTTTCAAGAAACGATGATGCCCCGAATTTCAGTGTTCCCACTGGAAGTAACATGTACGAGACACCTGTAGATAATGGCAAACAACAAACGGTGACTTTGCCTCATCGCAATAAAAAGGTAGGAAAACGCAAACATAATAAAGTAGTGTAGTTTTACGATATCTGCTCTTGTACTCGAGCAATAACGTTTTCATTCTCGTCATATTTTATGCTTCTGGACACCGCCATTTTAGAGTTTGCTCGACGCTGCAGCGGTTGGTCGTCAAAATTGGAAAAAAAAACCGCTGGACCTCGGGTCTGAGCCGTCGCGCAAACGCTTAAAATGCTGAAAATGGCGGCGTCCAGAAGCATAAAATACGAGAATGAAAACGTTATTTCTCGAGTACAAGAGCAGATACCGTAAAACTATTAACATTTCTAAACATTATACTTAAAGGCCTTTTATTATAAAACGTCAAATATTCATCATAACTGTTGAAAGAAAGCTCCAACAAGAAATATAAAGAGCTCAGATGAAAGTTGATAAATTTAGCATTGTTTAAGGCGATAGATTTTATTTTTCAGTGTACATGTATTTCTCTTATTAAATATCAAAACTGTTTTTGCAAGATTTTTTCCGTAACCCCTCCTTCAACAACCTTTTGTAACCCTGCTCAAAAACATCCACCCCCTATAAATAATGACCGCTGTCCAAAATATACATTACTTTTTAACCTCCGTCTCTGTCCTAAACCTCTTAGCCCTACGATGCATTAATTTGTCTTTCTCTTTTCCTAGGATAATGTCTTCAACAACCCAATGTATCAGACTCAAGACAATCCCGACAGTGACGACGAAGCTGATGGGAAAAGGAGAACACTTAATCAATACGAAAAACCTGGACCTGCTGAACCTATCTATGAACAGGTCGATGAAGAATTCTACGAAATCATCCATGACGTCGACGGAGAGAGTTCGAGAAGAACACGAAATAATCCTTTTTATAACATGAACGAAGGCCACGACGATGTATTGAACCCGGTAGTAAACATGGCTGTCAGTCCTTCTAAGAAAGATTATGATTCACCGCGTGATCACGGAGAAATGAGCACTTTTAAATATGACGACGAGCAAGAAATCATGGAAATGTCGAAGGATGGCGATGGAATTGAAAACGCAATTTATGTAAGTGACGTTGACAAAACGACCATTTCACGGATACCTCCACCGGTGCCGCAAAAATCGAAAACACGAGCCAGAAACGACGTGGGTCAGCGGAACCTGCATGAACAACATTACGCAAGACCGACAACACAGAAGAGGAAAGATGACTCAACTTGTTAAAGTGGCCGTGGGAGGTTTTCTCAGGAAGGTTAGATATATAGCGTGAAGGCGAAAGAAACTGGTGAGAGTGAAGGGGATAGGGTGTTCTTACTCAATCTTGAATCTCCGAGATTCAAATGACAGCCATGTTGGTGTACCTAATAAAAGAAGCTACTTAAAAATCTATTGTTGAGGTACATCAATATGACAGCCATGTTAGTGTACCTAACAAAAGAAGCTACTTAAAAATCTATTGTTGAGGTACATCAATATGACAGCCATGTTGGTGTACCTTACAAAAGAAGCTACTTAAAAATCTATTGTTGAGGTACACTAATATGGCAGCCATGTTGGTGTACCTTACAAAAGAAGCTACTTAAAAATCTATTGTTGAGGTACACTAATATGACAGCCATGTTAGTGTACCTAACAAAAGAAGCTACTTAAAATTCTATTGTTAAGGTACACTAATATGGCAGCCATGTTAGTGTACCTTACAAAAGAAGCTACTTAAAAATCTATTGTTGAGCTACACTAATATGGTGGCCATGTTAGTGTAAGTTGAAATACACCAATATGGCATTTTACATAAACTTATCTTCTATTTTCTCGGCGAAAATGGCTTGAATCACTGAATGATAGTTGGTAAACATGGTTATTTAGATGCAGTCGTTTTTGAAGCCGTTCTAAACGCTCGCAGTAGTGTTTTATCACGGGTCTAAAACACTCGGCTATTGCCTCTTTTTTTAAACTCAATAAAACACTGCTGCTCGTGTTTTCAACTATAATATAGTTATTTTTTTGAAGTTTCTATAACCCCAACTTTACTGATATACTAGATTTTACATGGAGAGCTGAATAATTGAAATAAGTGAAATATTTCTTCGATTTGATCTTACGATAGTCGTACTTTATATGGGTTTATGTTTTTAAAATGCTAATGATAATGAGTACGTGACCTTTGAGTGAAAAAGTTGATAACGTTCAAGTATACCATATCGGCAATGTTTGAATTAGGTCAAATTTCCGTCTAGCAGTGTTACCGTCGTCCTAAAGACATGAAAATGTTCTCAGTGTGACAGTGGCGTTGTAAACAGAACGAGAACGGCGTTGAAATTACTCTTGGGAATAAAAATTGTTCATTCTTTTTGTTTCGCATGAAGATTGTTTTGTTTGAACGACGTCCCCGTCCTAGGTTGCCGTCGTAGATCTTAACGTCCTTATTAGCATTTCTAAAAAACAAACCTTTCTAGAACATCAACGCAAAGCTCAAATAAAAAAAAACATTTTGGTATTCAAAGGGGCAAGACCAGTTGTCGAGCCAGCTCATGTAAATAATGTTATCCTTACAAAATTTGTCTCGAATACCGCGCAGCTTTGACTCGTTCCAGCTTGCTTCCATATAGGGTATAATTTATTGGACAATTTTATCTTTAACATAATCAACATAATCAACTCCACATGTAAATATATTAACACAATCTAATGATTGGCAATTATTAATAGCACATTATAATTTAAACATAGAGTGAGCTAAGGTTTTGCTTCTCTAGACTCTGTCACTCATAGATCCCGCCGTGGCAATTTTCCGTCTCGTAAACGGTCGTTGCCAACCCAAACGGTCGATGCCAACCTGATATCCTTCTATTACCCCTGTAACCCCTTGTGTCCCCGCGACACACACATGTGTTTTTTTCCAAGATGGCGGATTGTTTTACTGATAAAACTCTGATGATTGGGGTGACTGTAAGCGCCCTCATGTAACATACCGACTAGCTAGGAATTCAGTCTGTTTTTTTGTAAATCTCAGTGTGTTTTTGTGCCAATTTCAGTCCATTTTTGTGCCAATTTCACTCTATTTTTGTGCCAATTGGAACACTGTTCGAACACCGGACTGAGATTTTCAAAAAAACAGACTGAAATTGGCACAAAAACACACTGAGATTTACAAAAAAACAGACTGAATTCCTAGCTAGTCGGTATGTTACATGAGGGCGCTTACAGTCACCCCAATCATCAGAGTTTTATCAGTAAAAAAATCCGCCATCTTGGAAAAAAACACATGTGTGTGTCGCGGGGACACAAGGGGTTACAGGCGTAATAGAAGGATATCAGGTTGGCATCGACCGTTTGGGTTGGCAACGACCGTTTACGAGACGGAAAATTGCCCCGCCGTGGACGGAGTCGTCGTTTTTCGTCTTTTAGTTAAATAAAAACCGAATGCTAGAGCTACTTCAGTCAAAATAGAAGTGGAGTTCCTGACTTTAGTTATTTCCAAAGTTGCAGCATTCAAATCAATTATTAGTTAAAGTGCCCATAACCTCAACATTTTTATTGTCTTATTTGGAAGAACTTTTAAAATGATAAAGTAACTTCTTTTGAAGATTTTCACTTCTTCGCTTTCATTGTGAGATATATCAGTTTGTTTGATATGCAAATATCTGGAATTTCGTCACACATGCATAATGAGTTATCAGAGAATGTTATATATCTTTGCGTTCATGAAATAAAAACACTAAAGTGTGAATAACACGTGTGTGCGTTTCTCCCACAACACCAAACTTCTTGATTTTAAAGGATTTCGTTCGAGAATGAAAGAGATATACACATTTCTCCAATAAGTCATGCATGTGTGACGAAATTCCATACATTTGCATATCAAACAAACTGATACGCCATATTTGTTTCTGAAATGTGGCGTCACTGAGTGACGTGATCTCGTATTATGCCTAAGAAGCTCCTCTACTTTCTCGCATGAGGAACTAAATAGTTTATTTCGACTAATTTTCATCCAAAGAGCATTCACAACAGCTATCACTATGTGATCACCATCAAAACAACTCCACTGCCGATAAAGAAGCACTCTGAAGTCATATTTTCAAAACAAATATGGCGTCAAATTTTCAACTTCAACTAGCCATATCTTCTTAACTAAATTGGTAAGAATGTTGACGAGGTGTAAATAATATCACTAACTGAGTTCGAAATATAAAAAACTGAAGTCAATCCAGAAATGACTGAGAAAAACGATGTTTCGTTCCAATAATTATATTTAATTTCACATTTTATTTGCAAACTATGTACAAGCCCCAAAACTATCAGTGTATTAGTTTTTCTGTATTTGAAAGGTCTAAGACCAAAATACAGCTATAGTTGCATGCATTGTTATCGAGTGCTGTTTATACCAAGTAACAATAATTTTCACGTCAGTTTCTCTCGTATCAGAGTTATATTATAAAATTGATTTCGTTCGCTATGTTCCGCCCGACGCTCGTGATGTGTCGTGTAGGTTCGGATATATCCAACGAATCCCAGTCGATGCCTTGCAGAAGTGGAGCGTGGTTTTCCCAGAATATTGCTCAAAATCTTGGAAATCCGCCATATTATTGTACATAAGATGTTTGAGTTGCCGGGTCGGCCACTATCTGTCCACTATAACTATAATTCAGACCACTCGCATTGCTAGAAACCGCGTTGGCCTGGTACCTGGCCTGATTGTGTTGATTTGGGTAGGAGCACGTCGTGTAATGCGGCGAGTACTGGGCTCCACCAGGGATGTGCGCATGCGCTAAAGAGGGATAGCCTCCGTAGGCGTTGGTGTAGCCGTTGTACGCCGTTGGAGGATAGCTGGAGGTTGGGTAGACCATCGAGGCTGTCGGATAAGAGACTGCTGTCGAGTTACTTGTCGGTACAGCTGGGGCTGTGGAGAAGCTCGTGTTGAATGATGGGAGCTCGTTTTGGACTTGTTCATCCCCTCCTGAAACAACCAAATATGGTAAGAGATGGAAGAACGTCGTTCTGGGCTATCCCGGAGTCTTATGTCGGAGGGCAGCCCTTTAGAATGTACGATTGTTATGACGCGTGCCACTAACCTGTTCTCATTTCGTGAGGGTATGTCTCATTTCCGTTGTAATCTGGATAAGCCACTGGTCGTATAGGTGGTCTCCAGCAGGTGTAAGCTTGCATTAGTTCATCCATCGCATCCCTGCGTCAAAAAGGGGAAAAACGGAACTTGAATGTTTGGTTACAACAGAGAATTCTCTGCCCTGTAGATGATTCGAAATGTATTGCTAATTTGCTATCATGTTCATTAATTAATAAGTTCCTTTCATCCTAAAGCCCCGCATACACTGAAAGAAGTTTCTAAAGCACAGTTTCCTATATGTTTTAGAAACTTGTTTCGCAAAATACAACAGTGTTATAATCAGGGAAACTTTTGGTACATTGGAAACGTTTGTTTCAAATCAAATATCTAAAAAGGAAAGAGTGAAACATGTTTGAGAAATCATGTTTGAGAAACCATGTTTCAGAAACCATGTGACAAGTTGCGGGGACACGCGTTGATTGTTGATGTCACACGAGAGAATAAAACCCCAGTCCCCTCGTGTGTCCACAATCCCCTCGTGTGTCCCCAGTCCCCTCGTGTGTCCCCAGTCCCTCTTTTGTCCCCAATCCTCTCGTGTGTCCCTAGTCCCTCGTTTGTCCCCCCTCGTGTGTCCCCGCACTCGTGTCAACTTGAAAACAAATAGCTCTGCGCAGGACTCTCAAAGGTGGCCCATCTACGGCGTATGAAATTAAATGCACGTTGGGAAATTCTTGTCCATCGCTGTTGAATGTTGCAAACCCCCTTCGTAGTCTGCTCACTAAATCACATCCCTCAACTGGATGACCAACACGACAATCGCAAAACTCGTAGCTTCTGGAACAAGGTGTTAAATCATTAAGAAACTAAACTCTGATAACGAGACCAGATTCCCCAAAGGTTATCTTCATAATTTTTGACCTTTTTTGGCGGTAACTGGATTAATGTTTATCTACCATTGTTGGCCACCCGTGGACCTTCCTCCTGTCAATCCAATCCTGTCCTATATGGCACCACGTCACTATTGATAGCTTGGCTAGCTCGCAATCCAAATACGACGAGCAAAACTCACACACCACGCTCTCTGCACACTTAGCAACTTTCGCTGGTGTTTCAAAATTGCGATTGTTGTCCTTTCCTAGTACTTGACTTCATTGGCACGTATAATTATAAATAACAATCAATTCGATTATGAATGATTGATGATAAGTCTTTGAACGAGCACAAGATCATCTCATTAAATTGTATTCGTGTGTTATATACACTGCTGTAGTGAATGTGGGAGCGTATAGTCGACAGACGATACATGGATGATCGTCAAGTTGAAATACTTAGGACAGGAATCGAACCGGAAGTTTAGTAAACATGTTCTGAGGATTCGAGCTTGATGATAGTCCGTGTATGTTTGTCTAAATTACTTTAGATGGATGTCTTTGAATGTCTGAATGCAATTACCTTATTCTTCCTGAATCGCGGAATCCTTTTGCAAAAGGGTTACGATCAATCTTGAGACGAGTTATCTGTTAAGAAAACAACAAGAAATGCATTATGCCGTCGTTACTTGATATCTTCACAGCGATAGTGTAGCGCAACTGGTGACCGCAAAAGTGTCAACCGCAATAAGATTTATGAAATACGCCAGCGCGCAATCAGTCATATATGATATTAGCAAAGCTATTTTTGCGCAAAGGAAGGGCTATCTCGGGAGTTGTTTGTAGTTGTTTTTGAAAATGGAATGCCTCTTGGTTCTTAGGTTCTTTAACACCCTTTTGTCAATTGCTTGCTTTTCCTAGTCAACACCGTTTCACGACGTGTACTCCGAGGCTGAGCTAAATGAGTAAAAAATTGAACATTTTCTGATTGCTAAAATGTCGGCAAGTCGCAAAGCGCCCACGTTTATTGATTTTTATCGATTAAACGTACGCGCGCACGAGTTGTGTCCTCATTAAATAAATTTTCTTATCAAGATATTACAGTTTCCCATGTTTGCTTCCGTCTTGACCGTCTGTTTTCGAATGCCATTTGAACACTCATCGAAACCGTCTGTTTTTCACCGCTTCGAGTGTTGGAATATATTCATTTTAAGACCAAACCGGGACCAGTTGCGAAAAATGCAACATTGGTCTTAAAATGTATATATTGCAACACTCGAAATTTTCCTTCACCATAAATCCTTAGATCATTTAATCGAGTGAAATGCCAAAAATATTACTTGTTTTTCACTTCTCGTGGAAGGTCATTAGACCATAGCTCATTAAACGTATACACGTTACGCACATGATTGCGCGTTTGGTTTCGGTTAGCGCAGTTGCGATGCTAAATTCCTGCATGTCCTCGGGCATTTAATATTTCAACAACTTCAAGTGGCTATCTATTTAAACATGACCATGATTTAACAAGAACTACAAAATGACGCGCACGGCGTGTAACTTCTGCTAAAACGATTGTAGTGTCAACATTAAGGAACAGCTCTCAGCGAGTTCACGTCGACGTCCTGAAGACGTGAAAATGCTCAGAGTTACGTTGTAAACAGAACGAGGACGGTGTTGAGAATACTCTTGGGACTACAAATTATTCATTCTCTTTATTGTTTTGCATGAAGAATTCTTTGTTTTCAAGGCTGCATCGTCGCGGTTGGCGCGTTGTAGATCTTAAAGTCCTCCGTAATAGACATAGGCGACGTCATAGTTTCATAATGCTTGTCTTCTCAAGACTCAGAAGCTTTACAAGAACAAAAATCCTAACCATAACCCAAATAAAAACTCTAGTACTAACCCTAAAATAAAATTTTCATATTTCCCTGAGCATAATTCCGACAAAAAGTTGTAGGCATTATTACCTGTTGGTTTTGGTAAGCCGTCACCGTGATAAACTCGGTTTCATGGAACACAAATGTCTTCGACTCTGCACTCGAGGAATCCGCATCTATGGTTTTGAGTTCCTTTGCTGGCGAGTCTTTCTTCTTAATGACATGGACACGTGGCTGGTACTTGTGCATCGAATGCAATATTATCTAAGACAAAAATGACGGTTTGGCTTAGAAATAGAGCTAGATATTATTGCTATACTTCTTGGTGCGCGCGCGCTCTCTCTCTCTCTAGCTCTCTACATTCGTAGTCTTATCTTATTTTTTATGTCGGCAGTGCCTTCGGGCCTTTTTTGTCATTTACGCAAAATCCTCACTTATGTTTTCCTGGCTTCACACTGTCCTAGTGTGTTTTGTTTCCTCTCTTGCGCGCCAGTCTTTCCTTCTTTTGATGTTTTACGCACACTGTCCTCTCAGACGTGTTGAAACATTACATGTTTGTGTTTTTACGTGTTAAATGTTTGTTCGGAAATAATCTCTCTAAAACCTACTTGGCGAACTATCGGAAAGCATTTAACACTTTTATATTCTCCCTTCTTCACTCCACACATATCTTATCCTTTCAATCGTCAAACGTTCCGTGTTAAATTACTTATTTCGCGCCGATCCTCTCATGGTTCATCCATCAATTATGACTCAATCTCTCAAACATAAATCCTTGTTGAAAGCAACAAGTTTATTAAAGGAAGTATAAATAAAGAGATGGATAAATACTATTGGGAAGCCACGCAGTTCGTATCAGATTATACAGATCTCGTGGCGCGGCCAAGGGCTGCTGGTTGACTTCCTTCGTAGCTCAGTGTGTAATTTACAGATGCCTACCGAGCCGCAGCAGCTGTGTGAGGCACAGCCACACTGAAGCCTTGGAATCGCTTGGTCTTACAAGTCTTCTTTCCTGAGTCTCACTAATTATTCACACTCTATGGCCCTCGTATTAAGCCAGTAATACTAATAATCTCTTTAAATAACTTACATGTCCCTGTTGATCTAGTTCATTGTTTGTCAGTTTGACTTTATCAAACGAGATCACCTGCCTCATCCACTCTTCTCCTGAAGCTGGTGAGTCTGGATGGATGTAGACTCGACCAGGCATCGGAGCGTCGGCGTTTCCAGCTACCATCCACTTGGAGCTGTGATATGCGTATCTGTAACGCTTGTTATCGACTGGAACGACATCTAATATTAATATGTATTGTGCTTTGGGATCCATGCCCGTAATCTTTACCCTCATCGCTGGAAACATTCGTCTTTTGGAAAGAAAATATGGAAGAAATAGAATAAGATTGAGGATTGTGATTAGACATGACTTGGCAAGGTGTTTTAGGGAGGACGCGGATAAGGTTATAAATATAGGAAGTGCTGTCAAGGAGTTCTGTCTTGAGAAAATATCTTCCCTTCTCCTCAAAACCCGATAACATACCTTCCTGCCTTCGTTATGATCATTTCTGTTCCCAATTCGTGAAATCTGTGCCACAAATCCTTCATTTGTAATTCCACTTTGATGTCCTCCAAAGACCGTTCTTGATTCAACGGCATTCTGTTTTGCATCGCTTGCATCGAACCAAGCGCGGGACTTGTTAGATCCGTTGATTCTGTAATGAAGAAAAAACAACATAACTACGCGCAATCAGTCGCCATTAGTTCCGCAACATTTCAGAGACCAATCACGGAGGTTTTTAACACCTGACAAACAACACAAGGACCTGTAATGTATACTATCAACTTTGCGCTAAGTAAAATCCGGCTTCGTACCAGACTCAGGCGAAGATGAAACGCTTGGATACGCATATTGGTGAAGATTATCCTCGTCATGTTCGTCCATTGGTACAGAAATGAGTGAGGCGACGGAGTAGGCGTGCGCCTTGGATGAGAGAATGAGATTGAGGCTGTCACGACTCTTCGCCATTACACACGTCGCTTTTAAGTTCTCGCCAAGCTCGTAAATGGTGTACTGAAAGCACTTGCCTAAAATATGACGTTAAATGGAAGAATGTGCTTTATCACAGGTGGTGAGCAATTAACCGCCCTAATTAAATTTTTCCGCTCATGTGTCTCACCACCTTTTTCGAGATTTCGCTTGTAAACACCCAGCATCCGATTAAAAGCGACAACGGTGCGCGCAATGCCTTGTAAACCACGCTCGTGTTTCATGGTTTGCGCAACGCAAATCACAGCCGCACCTGACCATCCTACAGTAGTGCCATCACCGTAAGCAACAAAAGCCCATAACATAAAACAAGTCTTCTGATTACCAGCTAATCAATTAATTGAATTATTCGCAAATGTTTTCACAATAAACGTGGCAAGTGGACTCGGATATTCTTCGCCGCGTGTCGGCGTCATCGCCAGCAACCCAGACACACAAGAAGCTAGAAGGATGAGCACATATCCAGCTGATAATTTGAAAACAGCCCGTCATCATCACCTTCATGTCACCAACGTTAAACAGCTGCCCAAACTCTCAACTCATTCTCTCTCACTCGCTCACTTCATCTCCGTCAGCTTCTTTCCCTTCGCTATACCTCACGCGAAACGCATCAACATAGCTGTAATCTTAATTAGTTTCATCAATGTTGGTATCTTTACAATGGGCGCGAACACCAGATGTTTTCCTCATAATTCCTGGCGCATTTGTAGTACCGATTAGAGCCTTGAAAGCTCCCGTGTCGAATTTTATAGTTTAAACAGAAATAAGTAGAGGTGAAAAAAGCTCAGTTGGTCGAATAATCTTCTGTTGAGGCCTGGCTCTTTGGCGCGAAGGCGTGCGTCCGCCCTGCGAAGCCGTGGTTTAGAATTCGCGAAAACTGTTCGATCGATTTTGACGAACAGAAGACATTATCAGATGAGAAATGAAACTAGATCATTAAGAAAATTAAAGAGTGCGGCCGGTTTCTTTGATATATCAATGGTAATATGGTTCTCCAATATACGTCTCAACAAGTGCATATAGTATGTTATTGTGGTCAGTTTAATAAGCGCGCGACTATTTAATCACCTGTATATCTGGGGTACATTATCAATTTTACAGAAATTGTATGACACATTAGAAAACTCCGTTAATATATCATCACTAGTATGGTGTTGAAGACTACTTTACAGTGACTCTTCCAACCTCAATTTCTTCATGCATTTCTGGACCTTGACCTTGTGTCATAATGAGATATTAGTAAGCCAATAACACTACTCTTTATAAAAACTACCACCGCAAGATAATCATTTTCAATCATTAGTTCCGAAATGAAAATAACTCTGCTTGCCGTCTTCAGTCGGAAACTATTAAACAGTATAGTTCTTTCATATTTATGTCACCAGCAAATATTTTGACTAATAAACAACTTCTCACGGAAACAGTTCGTTTACGGTTTCACACTTGCCTTGTTTGGATTGTTGCTCAGCAAGGAGGCCGCGAAAGATTTCCAGCAGGGTTGTTTTTAGTTTAAATTTCTTGTCGCGCGAAGACGCCTTTTGTCGCCCTCTATTTTTAGCTCACCGCCCTCAGTTTGCGCGCGATTCCAGTTTTCTAATGTAGTCCGGCGCATGATTTTTGCAAAGACGACAGCTTGGAAAAGCTTTATGGCTTTGAGTTGATGATGGCAAACACTCAATGCTTAAGCAAACACCGACAAATTCACAAACACTTCGGTGTCGTTGACCGACCGACGCAAACCAAACAACGCACACACCGACTGCGCACTGATGCAGCCCGAAGAATTCAAATTTACATGATTGCTTTCCTGGTTTGTCGTCGTTGCGCAAACGAAAGCAGCCTAGATTTCTCCAGTTTTACACCAAATACCAACCAAAAACATTCATGAGAGCCGTCTTTAAGTAAAGAGCTACCCTGACGAGTTTAAGTTCTAAGGTTTGAGCGTTTATAATAGCCTCTCTTTTTTCTCATTACTTGTCCATATCCGAGTAATTGTCCAATTACTCAGTGCAAATGCCTGTGCGCGTCTTTGGTGGGCTGTGCCGGCCATCTGTAAACCCAAAATACTAAAATCAGCTTCCCGCTAGTTGAACACTCGCTGCGCGCAAACCCTCTTATGTTAAATCTGTCTTTGCGCTGTTGGACCCGTGTATAATTATAGAGCATTGCGTGCGTCATTTCGACTATATTTTTTTCTATTGCTTACCAAATTCGCGAGAGAGTTCCATACTGACTGGCCGTTGTAGGACACTGTAACTGTACTCGCAGTTCTTATTGTGATGGCTTCCAATAGCGGACCGTCAAGCTATAGTAACGGTTTACTTTGAGTTATTGCTTGCTGCCAGAGTGATGTCTCCTCCCAACCCTTTGACAGCTACGTATACGAAGGCGTCTAAGGAAGCAGGACTCGATCTTAAGTTCATTAACTGAGATGTGATTGCGTAGTTCGCGGTGTTTCCGATGGCATAAATTGCGTTACGGCTCGCCAGAGCGGGTACAGAGATAATAATAACATGATAGGATCACGAAGGAATGCTTTGCAATGCTGCGCAAGATACAAAATCTCTAGGTCCGCAGACGACGACACAAATTAAATCAAATTTTCGGGGATTTTATCTTAAACGTTAAAGTGTCCTGGTGGAAAACATGACATCCTATAAAGATCAACCAAAACACTAGAACCTATCATCAGAAATCATGCTTAAGTTGCCTCAGTTGGGCCGCATTTCTCGATGATGTTTTTGTCAGCAGACTGCACAACATCACGTTTTGTATGTAATTGTTTCTCCGGTGTATTTTAGTTTAGTTAACAATGAATTGCTCGGTCTTGAAATGGGTAGCATGCTGAGTTACTACCGTCTGCCGTCTGTCATGTTACAACTTCTAGCCAGCTAAAATAACTCTGTTGTGGTTGGCTTTATTGATCGGATTAGCGTGTGTGTAAAGTGTGTATAGTGTGTTATTCTTTTCATGGCTTTTCTTGACGGCGAGGTTGGACGCTTGGTGCGCGCATGATAGCAAGCCGCGCCGAGTGCCGCGTTTCTAGTTGGTATCGAAATGCCAGATCAAAATTGGTGACATTAATTTTGACGAGAAAAACAGAGCACCGTGCAGCGTCTTATTAATGGGTAATACTTCTGATAAAATAAGCTGTCCTTGATTTAATCTTAATTAATCTTAAATATGTTTAAAGATCAAGCTCAATTTGGGCATGAACTGCTCTAACCATTTGTCATTGCCTCTTGGCGAACATATTTCAACCTTAAACGACGCAGACGTGCAACGCACTTGAGTCTTGGACTATCTCTCCAGTTAGTTTACATAGAAAGTTTAACACTGACACAGAAATTTATCAAACAGTATCTCGTATTATTAAAACCATAAAACGACATATATTTCATCCGTACATAAACAGATAAACCCGTTTATTTTCGTCTAACATCATTAGTTTCTACTGGATACACAGCCGACAAATACTGGTATTCAAATTAATGATTCGCGCTGTTGAATAGATTAATTTATCATTCAATTGTTTTTCAATAATCGTCATGCCACTCTTCCAATGATTGTTACTTCAAGCCTTTGAGATCTGTTGAGGAGCTCTCTTGATCGAACAGCAGGCGCGGAAAACAAGTCGTTGACAAGTACTTGGAGTGATTTAGTATATTTTAAGATCAAGAACTCTTTAATAATAAACATGCGCTTAATTCCACATTGATACGCTGGTTGGATTTGGTCATTTTTTGAAAGTGATAATTGTTTTTCGGCAAAACGCGTTTAATCAACCAACTGTGCATTTGAATGACGTGCTATCTCAATAAAATTTAAAAAAAAACACAAAATGGCGAAATAATTGCTAAAGTGAATGAATAAGAAATCTGATATTTGCTTCAGATAAAACAACATGAAAATTATTCATAAAATACCACGATATATTGTAAAATTATACTTGGAGTAATCAAAGATTATGTAAGACCCTTATAGCATAATAATGCTGCCTCGGGACTGACACAGCTGCAGTGGCATTGTTCAGGATCAGGCCAAGCGACACTTTTGCCAAATCGAACATCACGTTTGTAATATTTGCTGAATTGAACCACTTATCTGGCGGTCATATTTCAAATCGTACAAACGAACGGGAATACCTTCTAATATTAAAATAACATACGGAAATCATGCGAGATGTCACCGTTGTCAAAAACATTGAATTATTCGCTCTAGCTCGTCGTAAATGAACTCATCTGTGTCGTGTAGGCTTGGACCCTGGCAAAGCCACAGCATTGTTAATACAAGTGTCACCCTTGATGACTTTGCTTCGTGAATCGTACTAAATTGTTCTCTTCCTATATGTATGACCAAAGGATTGCGGTATAGTTGCGGAGTAATATATAGAGTATCAAAGACATCGGCTGTTAGATTACTTAAATACATTTGATCTGACAAACATTTTTATGTTGCAGTTGTATCCCAAATATGGTCGAAAATCAAGACATGGCTCAAGGTTAATCTTAATCTGAAATTTTAAAGATTGTAAGATCTTTGAAAGACCATCTTTGTCTTGTCAGATATTCTGAAATATATTTCACTTTCTTGCTGACAAATTACAAGAAACATTAAGCCTGATTTTCATGTCATTGTCTCGATCGTCCGAGTTGTTTCAAAATGTGCGCAGACTGAGACGATTATCCTGAACCAGCAAAAGAGCTCAATAATACGGTTATGAATCAGCTATTGGCCATGAGGAAACAATGGCAAGTGTTCCTATTTTTTAAGGTACATTTATTACAAATTGAGCAGTGGCAGGTTCATGCTTTCCAATATTAATCAGCAATAGGAATGACTGCAATGGCAAGTCTTCCTATCTGGTACCTAATTGCCTTGCAAATTGAGCCGTGGCAGGTTCATGCTTTTCAATGGATGTAAGTGTAATGTGATGTGGTATAATACATTTACCACACGGCTCGAAAATAGTTGGAAAAAATTGATGACTTGCCAGCAGAGGAAATTGAACAGACCATTCAGCTGAAACGAGCCTGAAGAATAAGGTAACAAACGAAATCATTGTGTAGACATTGCGTCAAGTCCCATATCACCACCAGCTCCGGTTGGGGTAAGTGGTTAATTCCAGGAATAAGGGTAGCGCCCAGGGACATTAGGGTATCTGTAAACAACTGAGTTTACTATCTTTATCACTCTTTTAGGTGAACGGAATACCCCAACAGGCTAGAATTCCAATTGATATGGGTTCAGAGGGCCTACGATGGGGGTCCGAGAAGACTCGAAAGTCTCACCATCTGCTGGTCAGTTATTGCAAAAGGCAGCACTTTCTCCTCAATTATTTTAAGACCCTGAGTGGTGGTCCAACCAGGATTTGAACCTGTGTCTCCCAGCTCATAGACATGTGTGGTCACCACTAGACCACAACAGCTGGTTATTATGGTGAAGTAGGTTTCCTGAATAAATAATATAAAAAACACGTATACAAATATCTATTGCTGATAATACCGGCGATTACTTATCGGCAACACGGGCTGCATGGGAAGTATTTGCCTACGGGTTTTCGTACAGGTAAGGAGATTATATATAGTCTTAGTCTCCTTGTTTTTTCTCACGGTCATCGTTTTCGTCAAGATGGCAGCCGATGAAGAAGATCTTCAGGTGTTTAAATTACCGTTATCTTGTTCACCTGAGGAAGATTTCAACCCTTTGGCAAGTGGCATAGCTTCGCCAAGAATTGCTGTATCTGATAGCTCAGAAAAGAGTGATAGTTTGTCAGACCTAGAGGACAAAAATGCAGTTCTTATGGAATACGAACTCTATGGCAAAACTCCTCCCTCGGCCAGTAGAGCGACCTCGAAGACCAAAACCTTGATGAAGACAAAGATTTCGAAGGAGGCTACCAAATCTGCAAAACGAAAAAGCATATCTGAGCTGTCTAGGAGCCGCCGACAGAGTGCGAATGCTGCTTTGAGTGCTAGAGCATTCAACCGGTCATTCAAAGAGAAAGAATCTTCGTGTATGTTATTTAATGATGAGCATGAAGCGATTGAAGATATTCCTGAGGGTAGCCGGCAACGACTTCGTTCGTCCACGGAAAGTTCTATTATTACGCGGAAACTTTGCCAGAGAAAATACAAGTGTTTAAAATACAAAGAGTCAAGTTCGACAAGTGCTACTGGTAGTAAAGATACAAACGCAAAGACAGCGGCGTGTATAAAGAGAGTTCAATTTTACGACACGTTAAATCTTCTAATCAATCTTGGCCAAGGAGGTAACCCTGAGACGAAGGAGAAGCTAGAGAATGAGAATTACGAAGTAGAAGAACTGAGGGAAGCAATATGGCTTGAATTACAAGCTTGGCATAATAATACCACAATGCTGGAACAAGATGAATATTTAATGTCAGCCAGGACTAACATCAATGGCATTGTGGATGATGTGATTAATTTCCATGTGGATGACTCAAAGACTGAGGATGATGAGTCGTCGTTGGATTCTGACAGTGAAACTGATTCTGAAGACGACTATTGCATATCTCATAGGACATTACCTAGTGATTGCAATATCGCTGAGCCCAACGATTTATTTGGTGATATTGAGTCTATTTCGTCAACTACAGATGCTGAAATGCAAACTAAAGTTTCAGACAGAAGTTCTAGTGTGACAAGCTTAGATAACGATGCTCCCAAGTTGTCAGAATTTGCTCAAAGCGTGAAAACAGCTGTCACTCAAGTGAGTAGCATCTTGAAGAAGTTGTATACTATGGAACAACTTTATCCATCGCGAGACGCACTCAGAAAAGATTTCAAGAAGTATACTGCCAAGGAGTTTAACAAAAGCCTCGATACAATGGTCATTTGGTTGAATATTATTAATGGGTTGTATCATAAATTACATGTTATGTCAAAAATTGTACATGTTGATGTGAATGATGCAGAAATGTGGAAAGATTGGATTGAGTTGGGGCTAGGTAAGTTGTTAGTTATTGCTATAAATATTGTAGCTACCATCATAACCATTGCTAGGTGTCACTAGGGTTGTCACTATTGGGGTGGTGGGTAGGATACCCCTAACAAAGTGGGTTTGAAACACCCCTGGATATAACCATCTGAGTCTCACTAGGAAGGTTAAAATGATGATGTCGTTGTTGATGTGATGTCCACAGTAGACTGCAAAACAGGTGGAGCCATAATACAAGATAGAAGCACTTAGTGACATATTTGAGTTCTTCCAAACTTTCACGAGTGTTTCTATAACGTATTATAAAATAATTTTACTCTACGCACGCTTTGATTGGTCAGCTTGCCGGTCTCGATCACGCTACGGAGACCGGAATGACGTCAGTAACTAATGAGAATTTGCATTAAATCAAAATCAAAAGCGTTATTGTTCCAGTGAATTCGATAACGATGCCACGATTAATACAAATAATAGAAAACCTTTATTGTCTTACAAATTAACATACACGATTAGCGAAACTATACGAAAACTTGACTTCTTGGCACTCAAAGGTACTTAAAACAACAAAACCCGTCTCAGTAGTTTTCCGGCTCGCGAAGAACTGGTTAAACCGGTTTACAAAACATGTAACGTAATGCGCGAGCTGTATACTATAATTATTTAAAGTATAAGAAATTGTTTCTAAATTATTTTATAAAAATAATAGAATACGTTTGCTTGGGTCTCTATAACGTGATCGAAACCCTCGTGAAGTAATAAAAACACTCACTCGCCTCCGCGGCTCGTGCTTCTCCCTACACGTCTCTCGTGTTTTTATTACGTCACTCTGGTTTCGATAACGTTATAGAGACCCGGGCAAACATATTCTATTATTTAATGGGAACACGGAAAGATATTCTCTATTTCTTTTATAAAATAACACTGAGGAAATAAGTAATAAGATTATACATTCTCCTTACTCACGCTAGACAGTGTCATCGGCAGCTCAAATGAACATAAACACTCGTAACTGTGAAGAAAATTATCCAATCTTCTCGGTTTTCTTCTTGTTGGCTGCCATAGAACATATTTATAGACATTTTAGCTGTTTGTGAGCAAAGGTTCGTCTTACAGTCCATTTTATAAAAATGGTGGGAAAATCCATGTTTTCCATTGAGTTATAGAAACACGGCTTTTAGTCAATCAGCGCATGCGTTTTTAATTTGTTATTTTATAAATTAACTTATTCTATTTTATGTATAGGATTTGTATGTGCAACAAATGAGAAAAAATGTCTAAAATGTGAAGAAGTTGCATCCAACTGTGACTATGATGTTGTCACCAGCACTGAATCTCCCAAACGTGGTTTGAGCTATGAAACCAGCAGCACCAGTAGATACCGTCAGTTTGTAGACCAAAACATTAAGAAGATGGGTGTAGCAAAGCTTGGTTACAAAATGCATGAAATCATGCATACACAGTTGGCAAAGGCGTTGGTAACTTTGCAAGTTGACTGGAGTAGAAGTGCTTTTCTCGAACATCATGAATTGCACATTTTGTTTCATAGCTTGCTTGTGAAAAGCATGGATGGTGCCAAACCAAAATTTGACCCTCATGATACTAAGAAAACCTATGATATTAATGTGTTTGAGATTCCTGAAGATGATTGGAAGCAACGGTTCCATGATATGGGACTGCCTAGCTATGACAAATTACACATTTTTCTTGTTTGCCTTGTCATGGACATCTATCACGAATGCCTGAGAATGAGAATGGAGCATCGCCCAAAGGGTGAGCCGTCTTCTCTAAGTGTAAGACAGGTATGTAAAAAGAAATACAAATTGAAAACTTTAAAATATTAGTGTACACTGTAGTCTGCAGAAATTTTAGACATTTTAGGTACGATAAATTCCTAATGTTACACTTATATATATATATATGTACAGGTATATGTATATCATTATGTATACATATCATTACTTACATATCTACATATAAGTGGTATAACTAATAAAGCTATGATAAATATGTGTAGTTGATCGTCCAGGTTGCTGTAGTCTTCAGAAAGACTTTCGTTGGTGACTGACATTTCGACAACCTCAGCAGCAGTCCTCTTCAGAGTCAAGTTTTAAAGTGTGTTTGTCAGGTTTGCCTATATATACATCCGCCGCTGAGGCCGTCGAAACGTCAGTCACCAACAATAGTCTTTCTCAAGATTACAACAACCTGAACGATCAACTTCACACATCTAATGATACTCCTAGGTTCAAACCATTTACTTTAAAGCTATTATAGCTACAAAACTATTAATTTGAAAAAAGAAAATTCTTAAGTGCTGACTTAGCAATGAATTCCAGAGTTTTAAATCAGCAACCGAGAATGTTCTGTCTCCATGAGTAATGGACTTCGTTTTTGGTACAAATTATTAGCAGATTTCGGTTAGATTGATCTTGAAGTGCAGTGAGAGTTGGCCTCTGCAACAATTCCTTTTTTAGCACCGTCGGAGATAGGGTTACATCAACCCAGTAAATCACTGATATACATAAGTGCCTGTCTAATTGGTACCTGCCTAGGCACTTTATCAGAGAGATCAAACTTTGATATCCAAAAGAATAATGTATAATCATAAAAGTATAAATCTGCTCCTGCTTCATTCAAAAAAGTATTTTTCTTCTTTTGTTGTTATTTAGTTAATTGAAGAGTGTAAAGAAGTATTGACAGCAGCTGTTGTTGTGCGCCAGTTTTTCCTAGACACATTGGAAACACTTGGGAAAGACATAAGTGTTTCTCATAAATGGGAAGAAAGGATCACAGAGTTTGAACAAGACATTCAAAAAATGTTGAAAGTAATTACAAAAAAAATTAATTATTTTATTTCAGAATCATCTCTAGTGTAACTTTAGTGCAAATAACTATGTATTAATGACTAAAAGAACTGAAAAAATGCATTATTAGCCTGCGTAGCAGGCGCAAAGGGGCTGGGACGGGCTGTGACAGCTGCTCCGCAGCATTATTTAATGCATTATTTAATTGATATACTCTGATATTACCAGTATATTACAAGTAATATTTGGCATTTCACTCAAACTGCATGTTCTAAAGATTTATGAAATTATGAGTGTTGGAATATATACATTTTAAGACCAAACAAGGACCAGTTGCGAAAAATTCAACTTCAAGGCCTTCCGGCTGGAATTGAACCCACGACCCTGTAATGCTAGTGCAGTGCTCTGACCATCTTATACCACCGGATTATATATGCATTATACCAGCACTATATATACAGAACTTGTGACTCGGCAACTTGTGGCTCTCGGCAACGGCCTCCGTAGGTCAGAGCACTGCACCAGGGTCGCGGCTTCAATTCCATCCGGAAGGCCTTGAAGTTGCATTTTTGGCAACTGGTCCCGCTTTGGGATTAAAATGTATATATTGCAACACTTTAAATTTTCCTTCACCATAAATCCATATTACCAGTATATACTGATTTATTATGTGGCTGAACTTGTTTTTAGGTCTGTGCAAAATAATGCATGCTTATTATTGGTTGCTGGGAGGGCCATATCATAGGATTTCAGGTCTCTCAGGCTTTACATCGGTTCTATGAGGGTATAAATAGGGATGCTAACTTTACAATGATCATCCCTGATGAAGACACTAGATTGGATGTGTTGAAACGTTGGGTCATGGACAGTAACTTTTAAACTTAAAAGTTGCGTTCAAAAAACTTTTTAAAGCCAGAGTAGCATCAAACTATGTCTGAGGGTTATATCTTTTTTCTGGATTGGTAAATTTTGGTAGGAAAATGAAAAATAAAATGAAAATAAAAGAGAGCAACATATCTTCATTGAAAAACATCTAAACTTGAAAACTTGAAAACTGTTAAAAAAGATAAGAAAAAATAAATACCTTATTCACTTCATTTGTTGATTGGTCTGTACAGGAAAGTTATTCACCTTTGGTTGGGTTTTTTTTTGGTCTATGAAAAACTTAGGCAAATACTCTCCCTGTATAGACCTGTAGCACTCAAAGTCTTTAATAGTTTATCATATTTTCTAGGTCTACTTTGAGTATCTTCATGTGTTGATGCTCATGTTACAGCGGCTACCCCAGGCATCGTGTGGTGTTAAGGACATTCTTGAAGAAGAATGGGAATTTGTTAATCAGCTCACACCTTATATCAGAGGAGGACGAGTGCAAGCTGGTAACAGATTTTGGTAAGAAGAATGGTTTCTTAATGTTGACTTTTCACATGGTTGCACGGCTAGATGATACACTCGCAGTTGAGGTGACCGTGAGGTACTAGGTCTAAGTCGTCTTCTGGACGATCCTTTTATTAGTATTAAGATTAGTATTAGAAAACCATTAGGTGCGGGGTTAGAGAACCCATTAGGTGGGGGGTTAGGGTTAGGATCTAAGTTGTTTTGGGGTTAGCAGTTCCATGATGTGTTCATCATACAGGCATATCCGATTGTAACAATCTCTCATTTTGTCCAACCTCTTGCGGATACAAAAAAAGATTGTCCAGAAGACGACTCAGACCTAGGACCTCAACTGTGAGTGTACAATCTAGCCACGACCTTTTCACATGCACTACTGATGATACTTACTGTACATGGAGGATCGTCAAACTTACTACTAAATACTAATACTGTACTATACTATAGTGTACTATATACCAACTGTACATACATTATACTTACAACATAGTCTTTTAATGTAGTGTCATGGCTGGTGGTCTGATGCAATCTACAGCTGACTTTCTTGAGACTGGTATGGATGAATATTTCTCAGGTCTGCATGGCAAAGAATCTAATGAAAAATCAATGTAAGTCTGTTTTGTCATCATTATAATAATATAAAAGTGGTTTGCTGCTTAGGTAGTGTCAAAATGCAAATTGAATAGGATGTCTAATATTTTGAGGAACTGCTCTTCACTACGTTCTCGACTCAAGCAGGTCATTCTTGTCTGTTGCGCTCTTTATTCCTCCTTTGCACTATTTTGGCATTACACCAATCTTTTAATATTGCATCCAACGTTAAAACAATGGATTTAAATAGATCTAACGATGGACATTGATAGACTTTATGTTAATGTTTATGTAACTGACACCTGTTTAATTTCTTTATTCTCAGGGTCAAGGTGCTACAGTCGTGTCGTCACTTGAAGAAACTGTTCAAAGAGACGAGGGAGAGAAGTGTCAAGGCTCTTGCTTTTGTAAAACGATTGAAAAATGATCTTGGTGTTGCTGCTACATTTCACATCACTGGCAGTGTTCCTGAACTGCTGCAGAAACTGAAGGACACCGATTATGTTCAGGTGAGGTCGCCAGTGTACGTGTTTTGTTAGGAATAAATATGAAATATGCTAAGTTCTCAAAAGAACTGGATAAGAAGAAAACTTTAAGTATTTTTCAACACATTGAAGTTCTCTTATTTCTCCTTTTCATATCATATCTTGTTAGTTGTCTAGTTGAGTTACTTTATATCCATGCAGTTACTACAATACAGCAATTATTTTTTCATTGATGATTTTGCTTTAGGTTATTCTAACAATGCAGTCTTTGTCTGTCATGATTTTTGTCCAGAGGTCTCTGGCAACGTCAATCAGGTACTGTGCGTGGGACGATTTCATTTTTGATTATCAGGATATTTGTCCACTCTGACAGTTGTCCTACTGTTCATGTTGTGACGTCGACACACAAAAACTTCCACATGAATATTTGTTGGTGTAGTCTTGAAACTGTTTATATCCATCTGATTTTAGCTGTATCAATGAACTTGTAAACGCCTGTTGTGGCCTTCATTGTCAACAGAAATCGTGTTGTGAAGGAATGCAGAACTACATTGTTCTTGTTCATAAACAAAATAATGAAGAATGCTCGTGGACTGGAGACAGCATTTATTTAAA
This sequence comes from Chrysogorgia sp. JL179-B06, assembly GCA_035772405.1. Taxonomy (NCBI): domain Eukaryota; kingdom Metazoa; phylum Cnidaria; class Anthozoa; order Scleralcyonacea; family Chrysogorgiidae; genus Chrysogorgia; species Chrysogorgia sp. JL179-B06. Next base: position 243,749 of record JAYKKM010000071.1, on the reverse strand, counting down.
TCCTGTTCTTGATACCTCTCTTGCCTTGGAGAATATTCAGGTGAATTATATATTTGATTTGTTTCAAGTCTGTCTAGGGTTGAAAATGATGGTTCCTTCTGAGACTACTTGTCATGTTGTGTGTATGTTTTTAGGTGGATGAACTGGCAATTGTTGCTTGTAGTTCATGTGAACTTCAGTTTCATCTTGGAATGTTTAAAAACCACATGGGTGAAACTGTAAATTGTTTGTCAAGTGCAGCATCTTGTCATCATGATCTCATTGATATGGAAATTCAGATTAAGGTACTACATGTACTTGTATTTTTTCTCACTGTCATTTTCTGTCTGTCTGTCTGTCTGTCTGTCTGTCTGTCTGTCTGTCTGTCTGTCTATCTGTCTGTCTATGTCTGTCTGTCTGTCTGTCTGTCTATGTCTGTCTGTCTGTCTGTCTGTCTGTCTGTCTGTCTGTCTGTCTGTCTATGTCTGTCTGTCTGTCTGTCTGTCTGTGTCTGTCTGTCTATTGCTGTCTGTCTATGTCTGTCTATGTCTGTCTGTCTGTCTGTCTGTCTGTCTATGTCTGTCTGTCTGTCTGTCTGTCTGTCTGTCTGTCTGTCTGTCTGTCTGTACATGTTATTGCTACTTTATAACTGTCTTGCTTTCTTCTTTTTTCACTCTATAGGATGCTATGGTCAACCTGAGGAGAAAGATCTGTGATGCTTTAGATGGGGCAGTGGAAAACTTTGATGTTGACAAGATGTACATTGTTGAAAAAAGTGAGCGAACAAGACTGTGCAGGAGCGTGCTGGAGGCTTTACAATTTGCCTTTAATGCTGTCTTTGATGTAAGTAACACACTTGTTGTGGTTTGAGCTACATGTATATTGTGTTTCACCCCTTAACAATGTTATCAACAACAGGGTTTTATCCAAGCACTTGTGTGGTTTGTTTTTTGGACAGATTGAGTTTTTTTATATACTGGGGGCGGGTATATTTATGCGCCGTAAGGTACGTCCAGCTAGGGAGGTCTTGGAAATGGGATTTCCTGCATTCTGAGAGCACTTTTGAGAGAAATCCAACGGACTTAATCCAATAGAAACAAGGTTATCCATTGAGGGACAGAACGGAAATGTTTGTCAGAATGGAAATGGCATTCACTTTGGTAAACATTACATAATGGTTTGCATGTATACATTAGTGTAAAAAATGTCAAACTGTACTAATAACAACAGATGAATATTTGGAAAGAGTGAAGATTTGAAAGTCACAGAAATCTTGTTTAAAGTGCCCATAACCTCAATTTTTTTATTGTCTTCTTTGGAAGAACTTTTAAAATAATAAAGTAACTTCTTTTGAAGATTTTCGTTTCTTCGCTTTCTTTTTGAGATATTTCAGTTTGTTTGATATGCAAATATCCGGAATTTACGTCACACATGCATAATCAGTTATCAGAGAATGTTATATATCTTTGCGTTCATGAAATAAAAACACTAAAGTGTGAATTGCATGTGTGTGCGTTTCTCTCACAACACCAAGCTTATTGATTTTAAAGGATTTTGTTTGAGAATGAAAGAGATATACACATTTCTCCAATAAGTCATTATGCATGTGTGACGTAAATTCTGGACATTTGCATATCAAACAAACTGATATATCTCAAAAAGAAAGCGAAGAAACGAAAATCTTCAAAAGAAGTTACTTTATCATTTTAAAAGTTCTTCCAAATAAGACAATAAAAAATATTGAGGTTAGGGGGACTTTAATTGTATCGTGAATACACAAATAATTTATTCGTAATTCAAGTATATATATATATATATATATATATAGTCTAATCTTTCTGTGTTTTGGTTAAGTTTCATAGAGAACTAAAAAAAATTCCAAGTCCAGATGAGCCAAACGTCAAAATTGTTGGCAAATATTACCTTGACGTGGCTTCAAAATGGATGGATTTTGTCTTGAAACGTTGCGAGAAAGGAAAAGGAAGAAGGCCAAGGTAGTTCATGTTATGGTCAAAATGAGATAGATGGTGCCAAAATTAAGGAATGGAACACTGATGTTTCTCTTTAGAATGTTTTCTATTTTTATCTTTGATTATTCTTTATCTCAGGTGGGCCATCCAAGGTTTAAAGTTTCTTATTGAAGCTTGTCATCCAAGCATCTCTGGTCGTTTATCAGACTGCGAATTTGAGGTAATTGTCAACTCAAATACTCGATTTTTTAAACTTTGAAGACCTCTCTATATATTGACGTTTCACTCTCTAACGAAGGAGCTTCGCTCGAAACGGTAGACTACTTACACGCTATTTTAGCAGTACACCAACCTTTTTAGATATTTGATTTGTATTTCTACACTGCCTACGCAGCACAACACGTTTTATCACTCATTTGGATCTTTATATATATATATATATACACTGTATCTAGTGCATCCAGTGTTCAGCTTTAAGTACTGATATTTTGTACTTAAGTAAAAGTAAAAAGTAACTCCTCAGTTTATACTTAAGTAAAAGTAAAAGTATGGCCTGAAAATCTTACTTAAGCAAAAGTATGGCCTGAAAATCTTACTTAAGTAAAAGTAAAAGTATGGCTGGAAAATTTTACTGGCAAAAAAATATTCCAGAAAAGTACTTCTGAAACAAAAACTATATATTCTCGAACGACAAACGAACATGCCAAATGATAATTGATAATCTGGCACTGTACTTTAATCTGGGCACTGTACTTTAATCTGGGCACTGTTAGGCAATGCAAAACCAACTTCACGCAATTTCTCCACTTTAGATCTCCAGTGGATGGATAGAGTGGACCGAGTATTTCGCGACTCGGCCGCGTTACGAATTTCATTTTACTTTGCCGATAAAACAAAAGTAACGAAGTTAAAAAGTAATTATTTCACAAAAAAATTACTTCGTTACAAGTAAAAAGTATTTGTTGAAAAATATACTTCGTTACAAGTAAATACTGATTTTGTTTACTTTAGTAAAGTAACGAAGTAAATTTACTTCGTTACTGGCGAACACTGAGTGCATCTTATTTTTAAATATTCTTTCTGTTGTTTGCATTCGTGATTTTAACTTTGTTTTTCTGTTTTATTTTTAGAATTTTCAAAAGCAGATCAACACATGTATTGACCATGTGATAGGTAGTGCTGAGCAGAACAACACACGTAAGATATATTAAACAAAACCGGACAAGAACGTTTTTACAGTTGCATGTTGCTTGTATGCAACTTGATTTTTATTTGCCAACTTGATTTTTACATATACATGTAGACCTTTCTCATAATGATAGCCAGTCTAAATATTATTTTATATGCATGCAAATTAGCCTTTCTGGACTCGTTGCAAAGCAAAGATTCTTTTGGAATAGCGTAGCGTCTGGCTGCTATTAATAGCTCAAAATGCGGACAAACAAACCAAATTTGACTCACAAATGATTGCAAATGAGCTATTTTCTTTTGTTATGGCCGCAATAATTTTGGGTAAAAGCGGACAAACATGGGTACTACTCGCCGGAGCGCTAATTACAGACACACGAACGAGGCCAGAAAGGCTAATTTAAATGAATATAAAAGAATATTTAATTTGGCTGCCATTATGAAAGAGGTCTTTATTTGCTTGAAAAGAAAGACTGAATCATTAGAATAACAATAGATGAAAAGGAATTGCTAATAATAGTCGTGCAAATTATGCATATTATGCAAATTATGCAAATTATGCAAAGCGATGTTTACAACGCGAGTCCTTGTCAAATAATGTGAAATATTAAGACACTGCCCGAAGAAACAAGAGAAGTACATCCGGTTTTAGAACAAAAATGTCAAATATTTCAAACATTTTTATTTTGCATATGACCAACTTTTGCATATAAGGTAATTGGTAATTGTATTTTTGAAATCTCTTTGCATATAAGGAAGTTTTGCATATGTATATGAGCTGGGAGACACAGGTTCATACACTGGTCGGACCATCACTGAAGATCTTAAAATAATTGAGGAGAAAGTGCTGCCTTTGCAACAACACCAGCAAATGGTAAGACTTTCGGGTCTTCTTGGCAGTGGCGGATATTCACGTTTTAAGGTGGTGGGGCAAAGCCTCCCAAAATGTCCGACAAGTTTGGTTGCTAAGTAACAAATTTTATTTGAAAATTTCCGACAAATTGGCAATTATATATATATATATAAATTTTATTTGAAAATTTCCGACAAATTGGCAATTTGACGGAAGGTGGGGGGGGATAACCTTAATCTTATCCTGCGTGATCGACTCTAAATAAATCATTTCTTAAAAATCGGCGTCATCAATGTAGCATTTCAATCTGATCATGAATCCCCCCCCTGCTGTTTTTCTAGCCTCCAACTCTCGTGGAACATCCGACTGGTTATATTCGCGAATTTCAAGATCTTCGACGTTTCCTGGAACAATGCAATCTCCTCATTCTCATCCAACAAGAGCCTTCTCAGAACCTGGAGTACGACCAGCTTTAAAACGTGGTGCCACAATGCACGACGGTATGGTGATTGGCTATGTCACAATTTGCCTGGTTACTCAGCTAAGCGTACTTGTTGATTTTTTTGTTCAAGATAGTATACGGCAATCGTGGCCTTCCAGCTCGTTCTCGTTTCCCACAACGATTAGACATTAAATTGTCATTACGCTTTGCTTATAACTCGTCCAAAAATAACCCACCAACATGAAAATAACAAATACTAATCGAATAAATCGTTGAGCTTTCGCTTCGCTTTGATTTTGGATTCCGAATCAAAAATCAAAAAGTACGCTTAGCTGAGTAACCAGGCAAATCGTGACATAGCCCCTTTAATATATTAGTATATAGTTTTAACGCTCAAAATAATTGTGGCAAAGTCGGCGGTCAGACGTGAATTCAGATGGTCAGGTGGTCAGATCTAAAATTTGGATGGTCAACTATTTTTTCTTTAATAATAATAATAATTTATTTCTAGCGCATTACAAAAAATCTCAATGCTCTTACATCATAACAAGCTATGTTACATTCTAACAATAAGTTACAGTTATTAATATAAAATGTTATCAAAATTAGATGATATTATTAAAAAGAAAAGTCTTCAAGTTCTTCTTAAAAGTATCTATATTTGTAATGTTCCGTAATTCTAATGGTAGCGCATTCCAAAGTCTACGAGCACTAGAGGAAAAAGCCCTACGGCCATAAGCCTCTGTACTGTACCGAGTGATTTCAAGACGCTTCTTATCATTAAAATTAGATCGCAAATGACGTAAGGGTTTCTTCATGACTTCATAATTTGTGCATTAAAAACAAAAATCTTCTTTCCTTCTATAGCTTTGTATCAGTACACAAGGCCATGAACGTTTGATCGTCACTTCTGCTGCCTCCATTTGGACAGCAACTTCCATCCAGGGCTTTTGTTTTTAAAGTTGAAGTCAACCCCCGGTGCGACAACTTGACCTCAAATGAAATATAATTTTCAAGATCTTATTTCCTTGTTTAACCAATAAAACTAAGCGGCTTTTTAAAACCTTTTTAAGGCGCCCCCTGTTAAAGCCATTTACTGACTACCTATCGACATACAAACGTCAGAATCGACATACGTTCATTAAGGTCTACAAACCAACATCTACTGTTTGTTCCAAAGTCGAAAACAAAGAATTACGGAGACAGATCATTTACAGTTGTCGCTAAACTCTGGAACTCATCACCACTAACTATTAGAAAGTCAGATTCAGCTACTAGTGTTAAATCTTCTCTAAAAACATATCTTTTTGAAAATTATTTTATTAACTTGTAATTTATTTATTTTAGAATTCTCTCTACATGTAAAGCATTGAGACTTGTGTACAACCTCGTTCCCAGGGCCTTATCTCCGCTCGCCGCCTTGTGTAATGCTCTATTAAATATTATTATTTTCATTAATTTCTCTTCCTTGTTTACTACAGGTGATCAACCTGATGATGACGAAATGGAGTATCCTCTGCCACGAATATTTCGTGTGCGCTCGTGTATAGTTGACCTCGAAAACTCACGTCATCAACAATTACTTGATAAAGGTGTGATAGGAAGAGTGAGCAACAAGAAACGTGACCTCGCGGGAGAATTGGCGGTCATACCAAAACGCGTTCCGTTTAAATGGCAAAGAGGAAATAAAATTGGTAAGACCTTGATGAAACGAAGATGAGGGAAGATGAGATCTGATAAAAGTCGATAGAAAATAGTTTGTATTAGAGTTATCTATATTCTCATATTATACATATATGCAGACAGACAGACAGACAGACAGACAGACAGACAGACAGACAGACAGACAGACAGACAGACAGACAGACAGACAGACAGACAGACAGACAGACAGACAGACAGACAGACAGACAGACAGACAGACAGACAGACAGACAGACAGACAGACAGACAGACAGACAGAGACAGACAGAGACAGACAGAGACAGACAGAGACAGACAGAGACAGACAGAGACAGACAGAGACAGACAGAGACAGACAGAGACAGACAGAGACAGACAGAGACAGACAGAGACAGACAGAGACAGACAGAGACAGACAGAGACAGACAAAGACAGACAAAGACAGACAAAGACAGACAAAGACAGACAGACAAAGACAGACAGACAAAGACAGACAGACAAAGACAGACAGACAAAGACAGACAGACAAAGACAGACAGACAAAGACAGACGGACAAAGACAGACGGACAAAGACAGACGGACAAAGACAGACGGACAAAGACAGACGGACAAAGACAGACGGACCGAGACAGACGGACCGAGACAGACGGACCGAGACAGACGGACCGAGACAGACGGACCGAGACAGACGGACCGAGACAGACGGACCGAGACAGACGGACCGAGACAGACGGACCGAGACAGACGGACCGAGACAGACGGACCGAGACAGACGGACCGAGACAGACGGACCGAGACAGACGGACCGAGACAGACGGACCGAGACAGACGGACCGAGACAGACGGACCGAGACAGACGGACCGAGACAGACGGACCGAGACAGACGGACCGAGACAGACGGACCGAGACAGACGGACCGAGACAGACGGACCGAGACAGACGGACCGAGACAGACGGACCGAGACAGACGGACCGAGACAGACGGACCGAGACAGACGGACCGAGACAGACGGACCGAGACAGACGGACCGAGACAGACGGACCGAGACAGACGGACCGAGACAGACGGACCGAGACAGACGGACCGAGACAGACGGACCGAGACAGACGGACCGAGACAGACGGACCGAGACAGACGGACCGAGACAGACGGACCGAGACAGACGGACCGAGACAGACGGACCGAGACAGACGGACCGAGACAGACGGACCGAGACAGACGGACCGAGACAGACGGACCGAGACAGACGGACCGAGACAGACGGACCGAGACAGACGGACCGAGACAGACGGACCGAGACAGACGGACCGAGACAGACGGACCGAGACAGACGGACCGAGACAGACGGACCGAGACAGACGGACCGAGACAGACGGACCGAGACAGACGGACCGAGACAGACGGACCGAGACAGACGGACCGAGACAGACGGACCGAGACAGACGGACCGAGACAGACGGACCGAGACAGACGGACCGAGACAGACGGACCGAGACAGACGGACCGAGACAGACGGACCGAGACAGACGGACCGAGACAGACGGACCGAGACAGACGGACCGAGACAGACGGACCGAGACAGACGGACCGAGACAGACGGACCGAGACAGACGGACCGAGACAGACGGACCGAGACAGACGGACCGAGACAGACGGACCGAGACAGACGGACCGAGACAGACGGACCGAGACAGACGGACCGAGACAGACGGACCGAGACAGACGGACCGAGACAGACGGACCGAGACAGACGGACCGAGACAGACGGACCGAGACAGACGGACCGAGACAGACGGACCGAGACAGACGGACCGAGACAGACGGACCGAGACAGACGGACCGAGACAGACGGACCGAGACAGACGGACCGAGACAGACGGACCGAGACAGACGGACCGAGACAGACCGACCGAGACAGACCGACCGAGACAGACCGACCGAGACAGACAGACAGACAGACAGACAGACCGATGCAATATGCAGATGAAATATTATGTAGTATCATATCATTAATTTAGTCAGCTTTGTCAGAGCAACTGAAGGTAGAAATTATTTTCTTAAATCATTTTAAAGAAGTAGCTAGTCTTACTTCTTTAGGCAAGTCATAGACAAAACTATTTTTAACGTAATTTGTGCGTGGTCTAGGTAAGGCAATTTTTTTATCTCCATCTCTCACGTTGTAATTTTTAGAATAGAAACTCTAATAGAAATTTCGAAATTTAGGTGAAGGTCGCTTTGGTAAAGTTTATGCTTGCGTTAACTTGGATACTGAGGAGGTAGTTGCAATGAAACAGGTGAGTGAAGGAAATACATTGAGAGTACGAAGTCAAGTAGCCAGAACTAGTTGGAACAAAACTAGAGGTCCAGTAATTATATTTGTTTTGTTTTGCTAGATAACTTTTCATCCTAACGATCATAGCGCCTTCCAAGACTTAGCTGATGAAATAAAAGCATTTGAAAGCCTGAACCACGATAGTCTAGTGAAATATTATGGATGTGAGGTTCACAGGGTAAGACTTATTTACCGCAGTATGTTTGAACCTAGTTTACGTGCAGTTTCAGGTGGAAAAGAATTTCCTCCATTTATTATCTTACGATGAGATGCTTTTTGTGCTGCTTGCGTTCATGTTTTCCTCTGTCGTTTTTTTCTTTCTCGGGTGCGTTGGGGACATAAGGGTGCGTTGGGGACATAAGGGTGCGTTGGGGACATAAGGGTGCGTTGGGAGTCATAAAGGTGTGTTGGGGAACATAAGGGTGTATTGGGGACATAAGGGTGCGTTGGGGAACATAAGGGTGCAGGGTGCGTTGGGGATATAAGGGTGCGTTGGGGACATTTTTGTTGTAATTATGTACCTTCATTAAATAAAGTGTTTTTGATTTGATTTGTATATAAACAGACGATAACTGGACGATCGTCAAGCTCAAATAATATACTGCTATCTAGTGATGACTGTCGCATACGCAGTACCTTCGCTTTCCATCTCAATCTAGGTAGCTCAATGGTTAGAGCGTCTCACCGGCGATCAGAAGGTTACAGGTCAAACAAAGATGAGAGTCGATAAACAAGTGTTTGTGTTCAATACTTGTCTGGGGCTCTAATTTGAACATGACGATCGTTCATCTGATTGTCCATCTGATTGTCCATCTAGTGTCATCTCGTCTTCCGTCTTTCTGTCGAGGGGGAGTTAGGGTACATAAGCACGGTGTCAAGGTGCTTTCCTAAATAGATTCTCTGGTTTTATGATACGTGACGGTATTTCTCTGAATCTCATACTCCGTGTGTTTCCAGGACGTAATGTACATCTTTATGGAGTACTGTGGAGATGGAACAATCTCGGATGTTTCAAAACTCGGACTACCTGAAGCCATGATAAGAAAGTACGCTGACCAGATTTTGGTGGCTGTTGAGTTTTTACATGATTGTGGGATTGTGCATCGCGACATCAAAGGTGAGGCATGTACTACTTGTTCTGTCTATCTGTGAGACCACGTGTCTATCTGTAAGATCACGTGTTTCGTTTTAGATCACGCCAACAAAACGCGTAAAAAACGCACAACCTGTTACAAGTTATAGACAGGCGTGAACAATGTTGTGCTACACCTTATGAACAATGTTGTGCTGCCAACTGTTAAATTGCACGTGAAGCGAAAATTAATTTTGTCTTAATGGCAAGAACACATCTTTGCCAGTTTTTCGTTTCCTTGCTTCGTTTTTGAGATATTTCATTTTGTTTGATATGTAAATTAAACAACTTGACACCACACGTGCATAATGACCTATCAGAGAAGTTCTATGTCTTTGCTATTATCTATAAGACTATAACCAAATTAATTCGAAGGAAGCATGTGCGCCTGTGTTTCTCCCACAACACCAACCATGTAGATTTTCGAGTGATTTCTGTTGACAATAGCAAAGATATATACATCTTTAACCTTACAAAAGATATATATCTTTAACCTTAGCAAAGATATATACTTTTTTTTTTTTGAGGTCCGTTAACTCAGGTCCGTAACTAAAATAGAGCCTTTTGATTGGCTGAGTACGAGGTCCGTATCACACCAGTACGGACCTCTCGCAACTTTTCGCGCCAAAAAATTGCAATTTTTTTTACTTTGCTCGAAAAAAATAAACACGTTATTTACCGTTTTGGTCGGTCTGTACTGGAAAAATATTTTCCCTCAGTCTCAGAAGCTTCTGAGACTTCGGGAAAATATTTTTCCAGTACGGTCCTCCCAGCCAGTAAATAACATATATATCTTTAACCTTAGCAAAGATATATATCTTTAACCTTGGCAAAGACATATATATCTTTAACCTTCTCCGATAAGTCATTATGCACGTGTGATGTTATTTAATTTGAATATCAATCAACTTGAAATATCTCCAAAACGATAGTGAACATGCTTGGTCTAACATTGCTGTCTTTTCCTGGCCCAACAAACGTGAACAACCATTTTTGGTTCATCAATGTTGAGTTCCTTGTTGAAACAATGCTGAACAACATTGCTCGTGCAACAGCTGCCAGTTTATTGAGATCTATTGAACTACTTAAAAGACGGTTATTGCTTTAAGACATTATTATACAATGCTTATACAATCTCGATTGTGATTGGCTATAAACCTACAGACAATTCTTCATGTTTACTTCCTAAACTCCCTAAAGGCTTCTATATTTGTAATTGTATAATAAAACAATTATTGGATTCGGCTTACACACGATATCAAGAATTATCCAGACCTCTGTCAATGTTATCCGCCTCAGCCTTCGGTAGATAACATTGTCCTCAGTCTGGATAATTCTTGATATCATGCTCAGTCTCATCCAATAATTGTTTATTATTAAGACGGTTATTGCTTTAAAAGACATGAACTATACTTAAAATACGTTTTATATTTATACGTTCATTGGCGTAATAATTTAAAAAATAAATGTTGTCTAAGTCGTAAAAACATACGATCTCAAAGATGGCATGTGGAATATATCTCATAATCCACTCAGTATTGTATAAAACAGTTTTAATGAAGTGATCTGACAACTAAATGAGCAGTGTCTAGTTCAAACAGCTGCAATCGCGGGCATATATATATATATATATATAAGTATAAAAAAGTCGAGTGCTGCGTAGACAGTGTTTTGAATATATAGCAAAGTGAAAAGGTGGTAAACTGCCAAGAATTTAGTGACGAGATACTGACGTTTCGAGCGGAGCCCTTCATCAGAGTAAGGGCTCCGCTCGAAACGTCAGTATCTCGTCACTAAATTCTTGGCAGTTTACCACCTTTTCACTTTGCTATATATAAGTATAGGTTATCACATGAGGGGTGAGGTGATATCAGTTTTATCGCTTGAGGGACGATATCGTCCTGAAAGTGATAAAACTGATATCACCGAGTCACGAATATGATGATTAGAATAATCAATCAACAATAAGTACTAAAAATAGACATATCGTTTCTCAGCGGGACTTATTGTTTTTATCACCCGCTGTTATCACCCTGATAAAAGCACAAGTATGTGATAAATATATATATATATATAATAAGTAAAAGTAAGGATTGTTTCCTTGAATCGTGTAGTGCTCTACAATAATATGGAGCTATACAACTAATGAATAAACAGAAAGGAAAAATTAAGATCCTATCATATGCACTACAGTTCTGTTTCGAGAGAACCAACGGGTCCTCTCTCGTCAGGTGCCAGAGAGGACCCGTCGGTTCTCTCGAAACAGAACTGTAGTGTATATGTTAGGATCTTAATTCATGAACCTCTTTCGAGACTTAGCAGCTTTCATATTTGTGTATATGTATATATATATATATGTAGCAGTTAAACATGAGCGGCCGATGTTTATGCAGGGCAGTTACAATGGCGAGCCGTTGTAACTGCCCGTAAACATCGGCCGCGAATGTTTTAACGAACTTGTAAAATGAGTAGAATATATAATACATACTTTGTTTGGAAGTTGTAGAAAACGGTTCAAACAAATTATTTTAACTCCGAAAAAGCTCAATTTGAGCAAGTTAACTTTGATAAAAACGTTGATTAATCAATGTTTTATCCTGAGTTAAAGATGCTGATTAAATATTAATTTCTTTTGAATTTTCCTTATTAATTATTAATGAATTTTACAAATATATATGTATATGTACATATGTATATAGCAGAGTGAAAAGGTGGTAAACTGCCGATATTTTATGAACGAAATACTGACGTTTTGAACAGAGCCCTTCGTCTTACTCTGATGAAGGGCTCCACTCGAAACCTCAGTATTTCTTCCTTTTCTCTTATATATATATATATATATATATATATATATATATATATATATATATATATATATATATATATATATATATATATATATATATATATATATATATATATATATATATATATATATATATTATATATATATATAGCAAAGTGAAAAGGTGGTAAACTGCCATATATATATATATATATATATTATATATATATATATATATATATATATATATATATATATATATATATATATATATATATATATATATATATATTATATATATATATATATATATATATATATATATATATATATATATATATATATATATATATATATATATATATATATATATATATATATATATATATATATATATATATATATATATATATATATATATATATATATATATATATATATATATATATATATATATATATATATAATATATATATATATATCCAAAACACTGTCTACGCAGCACTTTATGTATGTGTGTATGTGTATTGTATTGTATTGTATTGAATTGTATTGAATTGAATTGTATGTAGACTGTGGTAAGCGCAATTTCTGCTGTTGCAACAAATCGAAAACTCCAAAAAGTTGCTGTACTGCCGAAATAAGGCTTTCATGCAGGTGTCCCTCTGAAAGTGCTTATTATTCATGGCGATCTAATCTACTAATCTATACTAATCTATCTAATCTATTCTAATCTATTCTAATCTACGCTATTTCACAGCAAGAATACAAGAATGCTTTTCTACCTATACCCACCCACCTACCTATACCCACCTCCCTATCCATCTATCTATCTACCTGTCGAAGAGTAAACGCGTGCACTTTGATATTTTTCTCACTATACCACCGGGGTCCACGAACCTTTGTTTTAGTCACCATAAATAGTCCCATGATGCAATATATACTTCGTTATTATTACCAGGCCCCTAGCGCAACGTAATCCTATTCTATAAAAGCTGAATCCTGCAATATGGTTACCAGCTGCATTCGGCCGTGCTTGGTTTAGAATCCAAAAAAATGTCAAACTTCAACTCCACTACTTCTGATCTATACCTACCACGCGATACACTTATTGCATTTATTGTCTTCAAATATCTTTGTCTAATTGCTGGAATATTAGGCAACGTCTGTGTCATCATCTACAATGCTTTCCTCAATCATTCCAAGACGCCAACCAGTTTCTTTGTGCTTAACCTCGCCATCACTGATCTTTTGTCCTGCTTTGTATCCTATCCCATTTGGATCACGGAATTCACGCGCATGGTTAGTGGAATTACAAGCAACCAGGAAGTGTTTTGTGCCTTTAGTCAAACCGTTGGGGTGATAACCGTTGCTCTTTCTATCTTAAATCTCTGTGCTATAACTGTCGATAAATTTATCTTCATCAACTGGCCTTTAAAGTATGACATGATTGTAACGTGGCTGAGGGCCTATCTCGTTTTGCTTGCTATCTGGATTTCTGGTATAGTTTTGGTGCCATTGACTTTACTCTTCACCACAGAAGGTAAACTGCCTACGGTTTGTCACACAGATATTGTCTTAGATGCTGTTATGGGTTTTGTTTACATTTGCATCCCATTCGCCATCATCTTTGTTTTGAACTACAAGATCTTCAAGATCGCTCAAGATCAAAAACGGAAAATTATCGCCAACTCCGTGCAGGACACCATAGCAGGTTCCAGTTCAGCTTTCTCTCGCTGGCGCATGGCCCGTGAATTTAAAACGGTTAAAACCTTTGCAATTGTCATTGGGGTATTGCTTGTATGTATTGTCCCGTATGTTGTGTTATCACTTGTCGAGCAGTTTTGGTGCTGTTTTCCTCGTGTGGTACGAATTTTGCTTGGGGAACTTGCCCTGTTTAATTCGATTATTAATCCATTTATTTACAGTATTAGACAAAGAGAATATAGAGTTGCTTTTCGTCGTTTGTGTCGAAAGTAAATGGACTGAGAACGTTCTTCTTATGTAAAAACACCTTGTGTCTTTAAGAGATTGTAAAAACATGCAACTTTGTATATATATATATATTTATCACATACTATGTGTCTTTATCAGGTTGATAACAGCATATCGTTTTTATTTCCCTCTGTTTATCATCCTGATATAGACACTAGTATGTGATAAAAAGGTTATCATACTCGTGGCTCGGTGATATCAGTTTTATCCCTCTCGGTACGATATCATAATTAGAGACTTTAAGATCTATACGACGCGACAACCTCGACAACGTGGCCTTCAAAACAAAGAATTCTTCATGCGAAACAAAGAGAATGAATAATTTGTAGTCCCAAGAGTATTCTCAACACCGTCCTCGTTCTATTTACAACGCAACTCTGAGCATTTTCACGTCTTTAGGACGACGTGAACTCACTGAGAGACGAGAGCTGTTCCTTAATGTTGACTTCAGCTCAAACACTACAATCGTTTTTAGCGATTTGGAAGTCATAAAACAAGCTTCAAACCTCATATACGGCAGTCAATTTACCATGGCTTATTTCAAATGCTTAAATTCACGCTGCTTCTTAACGTTTTGAGGGCCACGTCGTCGAAGTTTCCGTCGTCGTAGATCTTAAACTTCCTCCCTCGTTCGCTGCGCTCACTCCTGACAATTATGATATCATCCTCAAGTGGTAAAACTGCTATCACCTTATCCCTCATATGATAACCTATACACATATTGGAAGGTATTCCTATATTTAAAAAGCGTCCAAAGCCTTGTAAAACTAAAGGTGTTCATTACAGATGTAGTAGTACATTAGCAACGTCGTAGCCATAGCAACTCAATTATTCGCCATAAATATTAGCCCATAATTAAGTCCGCGAGTATCAACATTTAGATAGGATATTGGTCTCCAAACATTTCTTTGAATTTGAATTTTTTTGAATTTAATGAATTTGTCACAATTACATAATATTAAGATATAGAACAATAAAGAAATCAATAGATAAGAATCAGTGGATAGTATTTACAAATGTGACAGGGATAAGAAACAGAACTTGCGTTTCAATTGAGATCAAACCCCTAAATATAAGTAAGTAGTAATGTAAGGTGGACAATATGTAGTCAACTTGCCTTTATACATTGAATACAATTTCAATTTAAAGGTAGATAACGAGTTACATGCTTTAATATGTGGAGGAAGAGCATTCCACATTTTGGCTCATCTAGGAAAATATGAATTACGGAAATAGTCCTGTTTCTGATCAATTTTTGGAAACAAGTTATTTACATCGGAGTTACGTGTGTTATAACGAGGAGCACGAATGTCCGCGAAGTACTGGGTAGTATCAATAGATACAGAATAACAGTATGTGATAAAAAGGTTATCATACTCGTGACTCGGTGATATCAGTTTTATCCCTCTCGGTACGATATCATAATTAGAGACTTTAAGATCTACGACGTGGCAACCTCGACGACGTGGCCTTCAAAACAAAGAATTCTTCATACGAAACAAAGAGAATGAATAATTTGTAGTCCCAAGAGTATTCTCAACGCCGTCCTCGTTCAGTTTACAACACAACTCTGAGCATTTTCACGTCTTCAGGATGACGTGAACTCGCTGAGAGATGAGAGCTGTTCCTTAATGTTGACTTCAGCTCAAACACTACAATCGTTTTAGCAGAACTGGAGCGTTTTGGAGGTCATAAAACAAGCTTCAAACATCAAATACGGTAGTCAATTTACCATGGCTTCTTTCAAATGCTTAAATTCACACTGCTGCTTAACGTTTTGAGGGCCACGCCGTCGAAGTTGCCGCGTCATAGATCTTAAACTTCCTCCCTCGTTCGCTGCGCTCACTCATGACAATTATGATATCATCCTCAAGTGATAAAACTGCTATCACCTTATCCCTCATATGATAACCTATACACATATTGGAAGGTGTTCCTATATTTAAAAAGCGTCCAAAGCCTTGTAAAACTAAAGGTGTTCATTACAGATGAAGTAGTACATTAGCAACGTCGTAGCCATAGCAACTCAATTATTCGCCATAAATATTAGCCCATAATTAAGCCCGCGAGTATCAACATTTAGATAGGATATTGATCTCCAAACATTTCTTTGAATTTGAATTTTTTTGAATTTAATGAATTTGTCACAATTACATAATATTAAGATATAGAACAATAAAGAAATCAATAGATAAGAATCAGTAGATTCTTGACACCACACGTGACACCACACGTGCATAATGACCTATCAGAGAAGTTCTATGTCTTTGCTATTATCTATAACAAAAATTAATTCGAAGGAAGCATGTGCGCTTGTGTTTCTCCCACAACACCAACCATGTAGATTTTCAAGTGATTTCTGTTGACAATAGCAAAGATATATACATCTTTAACCTTGGCAAAGATATATATCTTTAACCTTAGCAAAGATATATACTACTTTTTTTTTTTGAGGTCCGTAACTCAGGTCCGTAACTAAAATAGAGCCTTTTGATTGGCTGAGTACGAGGTCCGTATCACACCAGTACGGACCTCTCGCAACTTTTCGCGCCAAAAAATTGCAATTTTTTTGACTTTGCTCGAAAAAAATAAACACGTTATTTACCGTTTTGGTCGGTCCGTACTGGAAAAATATTTTCCCTCAGTCTCAGAAGCTTCTGAGACTTCGGGAAAATATTTTTCCAGTACGGTCCTCCCAGCCAGTAAATAACATATATATCTTTAACCTTAGCAAAGATATATATCTTTAACCTTGGCAAAGACATATATATCTTTAACCTTCTCCGATAAGTCATTATGCACGTGTGATGTTATTTAATTTGAATATCAATCAACTTGAAATATCTCCAAAACGATAGTGAACATGCTTGGTCTAACATTGCTGTCTTTTCCTGGCCCAACAAACGTGAACAACCATTTTTGGTTCATCAATGTTGAGTTCCTTGTTGAAACAATGCTGAACAACATTGCTCGTGCAACAGCTGCTAGTTTATTGAGATCTATTGAACCACTTAAAAGACGGTTATTGCTTTAAGACATTATTATACAATACTTATACAATCTCGATTGTGATTGGCTATAAACCTACAGACAATTCTTCATGTTTACTTCGTAAACTCCCTAAAGGCTTTTATATTTGTAATTGTATAATAAAACAATTATTGGATTCGGCTTACACATGATATCAAGAATTATCCAGACCTCTGTCAATGTTATCCGCCTCAGCCTTCGGCAGATAACATTGTCCTCAGTCTGGATAATTCTTGATATCATGCTCAGTCTCATCCAATAATTGTTTATTAAGACGGTTATTGCTTTAAAAGACATGAACTATACTTAAAATACGTTTTATATTTATACGTTCATTGGCGTAATAATTTAAAAAATAAATGTTGTCTAAGTCGTAAAAACATACGATCTCAAAGATGGCATGTGGAATATATCTCATAATCCACTCAGTATTGTATAAAACAGTTTTAATGAAGTGATCTGACAACTAAATGAGCAGTGTCTAGTTCAAACAGCTGCAATCGCGGGCATATATATATATATATATAAGTATAAAAAAGTCGAGTGCTGCGTAGACAGTGTTTTGAATATATAGCAAAGTGAAAAGGTGGTAAACTGCCAAGAATTTAGTGACGAGATACTGACGTTTCGAGCGGAGCCCTTCATCAGAGTAAGGGCTCCGCTCGAAAACGTCAGTATCTCGTCACTAAATTCTTGGCAGTTTACCACCTTTTCACTTTGCTATATATAAGTATAGGTTATCACATGAGGGGTGAGGTGATATCAGTTTTATCGCTTGAGGGACGATATCGTAATTGTCACGAGTGAGCGCAGCGAACGAGGGACAATTACGATATCGTCCCTCAAGCGATAAAACTGATATCACCGAGTCACGAATATGATGATTAGAATAATCAATCAACAATAAGTACTAAAAATAGACATATCGTTTCTCAGCGGGACTTATTGTTTTTATCACCCGCTGTTATCACCCTGATAAAAGCACAAGTATGTGATAAATATATATATATATATAATAAGTAAAAGTAAGGATTGTTTCCTTGAATCGTATAGTGCTCTACAATAATATGGAGCTATACAACTAATGATTAAACAGAAAGGAAAAATTAAGATCCTATCATATGCACTACAGTTCTGTTTCGAGAGAACCAACGGGTCCTCTCTCGTCAGGTGCTAGAGAGGACCCGTCGGTTCTCTCGAAACAGAACTGTAGTGTATATGTTAGGATCTTAATTCATGAACCTCTTTCGAGACTTAGCAGCTTTCATATTTGTGTATATGTATATATATATATATATGTAGCAGTTAAACATGAGCGGCCGATGTTTATGCAGGGCAGTTACAATGGCGAGCCGTTGTAACTGCCCGTAAACATCGGCCGCGAATGTTTTAACGAACTTGTAAAATGAGTAGAATATATAATACATACTTTGTTTGGAAGTTGTAGAAACGGTTCAAACAAATTATTTTAACTCCGAAAAAGCTCAATTTGAGCAAGTTAACTTTGATAAAACGTTGATTAATCAATGTTTTATCCTGAGTTAAAGATGCTGATTAAATATTAATTTCTTTTGAATTTTCCTTATTAATTATTAATGAATTTTACAAATATATATGTATATGTACATATGTATATAGCAGAGTGAAAAGGTGGTAAACTGCCGATATTTTATGAACGAAATACTGACGTTTTGAACAGAGCCCTTCGTCTTACTCTGATGAAGGGCTCCACTCGAAACCTCAGTATTTCTTCCTTTTCTCTTATATATATATATATATATATATATATATATATATATATATATATATATATATATATATATATATATATATATATATATATATATATATATATATATATATATATATATATATATATATATATATATATATAGCAAAGTGAAAAGGTGGTAAACTGCCATATATATATATATATATATATATATATATATATATATATATATATATATAATATATATATATATATATATATATATATATATATATATATATATATATATATATATATATATATATATATATATATATATATATATATATATATATATATATATATATATATATATATATATATATAATATATATATATATATATATATATATATATATATATATATATATATATATATATATATATATATATATATATATATATATAATATATATATATATCCAAAACACTGTCTACGCAGCACTTTATGTATGTGTGTATGTGTATTGTATTGTATTGTATTGAATTGTATTGAATTGAATTGTATGTAGACTGTGGTAAGCGCAATTTCTGCTGTTGCAACAAATCGAAAACTCCAAAAAGTTGCTGTACTACTGCCGAAATAAGGCTTTCATGCAGGTGTCCCTCTGAAAGTGCTTATTATTCATGGCGATCTAATCTACTAATCTATACTAATCTATCTAATCTATTCTAATCTATTCTAATCTAACGCTATTTCACAGCAAGAATACAAGAATGCTTTTCTACCTATACCCACCCACCTACCTATACCCACCTCCCTATCCATCTATCTATCTACCTGTCGAAGAGTAAACGCGTGCACTTTGATATTTTTCTCACTATACCACCGGGGTCCACGAACCTTTGTTTTAGTCACCATAAATAGTCCCATGATGCAATATATACTTCGTTATTATTACCAGGCCCCTAGCGCAACGTAATCCTATTCTATAAAAGCTGAATCCTGCAATATGGTTACCAGCTGCATTCGGCCGTGCTTGGTTTAGAATCCAAAAAAATGTCAAACTTCAACTCCACTACTTCTGATCTATACCTACCACGCGATACACTTATTGCATTTATTGTCTTCAAATATCTTTGTCTAATTGCTGGAATATTAGGCAACGTCTGTGTCATCATCTACAATGCTTTCCTCAATCATTCCAAGACGCCAACCAGTTTCTTTGTGCTTAACCTCGCCATCACTGATCTTTTGTCCTGCTTTGTATCCTATCCCATTTGGATCACGGAATTCACGCGCATGGTTTAGTGGAATTACAAGCAACCAGGAAGTGTTTTGTGCCTTTAGTCAAACCGTTGGGGTGATAACCGTTGCTCTTTCTATCTTAAATCTCTGTGCTATAACTGTCGATAAATTTATCTTCATCAACTGGCCTTTAAAGTATGACATGATTGTAACGTGGCTGAGGGCCTATCTCGTTTTGCTTGCTATCTGGATTTCTGGTATAGTTTTGGTGCCATTGACTTTACTCTTCACCACAGAAGGTAAACTGCCTACGGTTTGTCACACAGATATTGTCTTAGATGCTGTTATGGGTTTTGTTTACATTTGCATCCCATTCGCCATCATCTTTGTTTTGAACTACAAGATCTTCAAGATCGCTCAAGATCAAAAACGGAAAATTATCGCCAACTCCGTGCAGGACACCATAGCAGGTTCCAGTTCAGCTTTCTCTCGCTGGCGCATGGCCCGTGAATTTAAAACGGTTAAAACCTTTGCAATTGTCATTGGGGTATTGCTTGTATGTATTGTCCCGTATGTTGTGTTATCACTTGTCGAGCAGTTTTGGTGCTGTTTTCCTCGTGTGGTACGAATTTTGCTTGGGGAACTTGCCCTGTTTAATTCGATTATTAATCCATTTATTTACAGTATTAGACAAAGAGAATATAGAGTTGCTTTTCGTCGTTTGTGTCGAAAGTAAATGGACTGAGAACGTTCTTCTTATGTAAAAACACCTTGTGTCTTTAAGAGATTGTAAAAACATGCAACTTTGTATATATATATATATATTTATCACATACTATGTGTCTTTATCAGGTTGATAACAGCATATCGTTTTTATTTCCCTCTGTTTATCATCCTGATATAGACACTAGTATGTGATAAAAAGGTTATCATACTCGTGGCTCGGTGATATCAGTTTTATCCCTCTCGGTACGATATCATAATTAGAGACTTTAAGATCTATACGACGCGACAACCTCGACAACGTGGCCTTCAAAACAAAGAATTCTTCATGCGAAACAAAGAGAATGAATAATTTGTAGTCCCAAGAGTATTCTCAACACCGTCCTCGTTCTATTTACAACGCAACTCTGAGCATTTTCACGTCTTTAGGACGACGTGAACTCACTGAGAGACGAGAGCTGTTCCTTAATGTTGACTTCAGCTCAAACACTACAATCGTTTTAGCGATTTGGAAGTCATAAAACAAGCTTCAAACCTCATATACGGCAGTCAATTTACCATGGCTTATTTCAAATGCTTAAATTCACGCTGCTTCTTAACGTTTTGAGGGCCACGTCGTCGAAGTTTCCGTCGTCGTAGATCTTAAACTTCCTCCCTCGTTCGCTGCGCTCACTCCTGACAATTATGATATCATCCTCAAGTGGTAAAACTGCTATCACCTTATCCCTCATATGATAACCTATACACATATTGGAAGGTATTCCTATATTTAAAAAGCGTCCAAAGCCTTGTAAAACTAAAGGTGTTCATTACAGATGTAGTAGTACATTAGCAACGTCGTAGCCATAGCAACTCAATTATTCGCCATAAATATTAGCCCATAATTAAGTCCGCGAGTATCAACATTTAGATAGGATATTGGTCTCCAAACATTTCTTTGAATTTGAATTTTTTTGAATTTAATGAATTTGTCACAATTACATAATATTAAGATATAGAACAATAAAGAAATCAATAGATAAGAATCAGTGGATAGTATTTACAAATGTGACAGGGATAAGAAACAGAACTTGCGTTTCAATTGAGATCAAACCCCTAAATATAAGTAAGTAGTAATGTAAGGTGGACAATATGTAGTCAACTTGCCTTTATACATTGAATACAATTTCAATTTAAAGGTAGATAACGAGTTACATGCTTTAATATGTGGAGGAAGAGCATTCCACATTTTGGCTCATCTAGGAAAATATGAATTACGGAAATAGTCCTGTTTCTGATCAATTTTTGGAAACAAGTTATTTACATCGGAGTTACGTGTGTTATAACGAGGAGCACGAATGTCCGCGAAGTACTGGGTAGTATCAATAGATACAGAATAACAGTATGTGATAAAAAGGTTATCATACTCGTGACTCGGTGATATCAGTTTTATCCCTCTCGGTACGATATCATAATTAGAGACTTTAAGATCTACGACGTGGCAACCTCGACGACGTGGCCTTCAAAACAAAGAATTCTTCATACGAAACAAAGAGAATGAATAATTTGTAGTCCCAAGAGTATTCTCAACGCCGTCCTCGTTCAGTTTACAACACAACTCTGAGCATTTTCACGTCTTCAGGATGACGTGAACTCGCTGAGAGATGAGAGCTGTTCCTTAATGTTGACTTCAGCTCAAACACTACAATCGTTTTAGCAGAACTGGAGCGTTTTGGAGGTCATAAAACAAGCTTCAAACATCAAATACGGTAGTCAATTTACCATGGCTTCTTTCAAATGCTTAAATTCACACTGCTGCTTAACGTTTTGAGGGCCACGCCGTCGAAGTTGCCGCGTCATAGATCTTAAACTTCCTCCCTCGTTCGCTGCGCTCACTCATGACAATTATGATATCATCCTCAAGTGATAAAACTGCTATCACCTTATCCCTCATATGATAACCTATACACATATTGGAAGGTGTTCCTATATTTAAAAAGCGTCCAAAGCCTTGTAAAACTAAAGGTGTTCATTACAGATGAAGTAGTACATTAGCAACGTCGTAGCCATAGCAACTCAATTATTCGCCATAAATATTAGCCCATAATTAAGCCCGCGAGTATCAACATTTAGATAGGATATTGATCTCCAAACATTTCTTTGAATTTGAATTTTTTTGAATTTAATGAATTTGTCACAATTACATAATATTAAGATATAGAACAATAAAGAAATCAATAGATAAGAATCAGTAGATAGTATTTACAAATGTGACCGGGATAAGAAACAGAACTTGCGTTTCAATTGAGATCAAACCCCTAAATATAAGTAAGTAGTAATGTAAGGTGGACAATATGTAGTCAACTTGCCTTTATACATTGAATACAATTTCAATTTAAAGGTAGATAACGAGTTACATGCTTTAATATGTGGAGGAAGAACATTCCACATTTTGGCTGATCTAGGAAGATATGAATTACGGAAATAGTCCTGTTTGTGATCAAGTTTTGGAAACAAGTTATTCAGAGTTACGTGTATTATAACGAGGAGCACGAGTGTCGAAGTACTGGGTGGTATTAATAGATACAGAATAACAGTATCAAGTCACTGATGTGGTAGAAGGTTGAGCTTGATTAATCTTTGGGTGTTCTTATAGTACTAGTTGGGAGAAGTTGCTTTTAAAACAGGTCTGAGTTCACCTTTGATGATCATTTTCTTTATTCTCATTACCTCTATACTTGGTTAACCAGTGATATTATTAGGAGAAGATAGATGTTGATCACCCTTGGGCCCAAACAAATAAGGGATATATGACGTTTCGAGCGAAAGCCTTTTATTAGATTAAATTCCACTTTACCCTTGACACGTGAATTGAAAAGACTGACAGATACCAGGTGATTTTGATTATTTCACCTGCTACTTATTATTATTACTACAATATACTCATACAATCTCGATTCTGATTGGCTAAAAAACCTACAGACAATTCTTGATGTCTTACCTCCTAGAAAATATCAAAAATTGTCTATAGGTGAAGTAATTGTCTTTGCACGATCTGTTGCAACAAATCGAAAACTCTAAAAAGTTCGTGTACCACCGAAATAAGGCTTTCAGGCAGGTGTTCCTCTGAAAGTGTTTATTATTCTTGGTGATCTAGTTGGCCTCAACTCTATTCTATTTTCTAATCTACGCTATTTCACAGCAAGAATACAAGAATGCTTTTCTACTTACCACCTACCCATCTCCACCTACCTATCCATCTATCTATCTACCTGTCGAAGAGTAAACGCGTGCACTTTGATATTTTTCGCACTATACCACCGGTCCACGAACCTTTGTTTTCGTCACCATAAATAGTCCCATGATGCAATATATACTTCGTTATTATTACCAGGCCCCTAGCGCAACGTAATCCCATTCTATAAAAGCTCAGTCCTGCAATATGGTTACCAGCTGCATTCGGCCGTGCTTGGTTTAGAATCCAAAAAAATGTCAAACTTCAACTCCACTACTTCTGATCTGTATCTCCCACGCGATACACTTATTGCATTTATTGTCTTCGAATATATTTATCTAATTGCTGGAATATTAGGCAACGTTTGTGTCATCATCTACAATGCTTTCCTCAATCATTCCAAGACGCCAACCAGTTTCTTTGTGCTTAACCTCGCCATCACTGATCTTTTGTCCTGCTTTGTATCCTATCCCATTTGGATCACGGAATTCACGCGCATGATTCGTGGAATTACAAGCAACCAGGAAGTGTTTTGTGCCTTTAATCGAACCGTTGTTGTGATAACCGTTCTTCTTTCTATCTTAAATCTCTGTGCTATAACTGTCGATAAATTTATCTTCATCAACTGGCCTTTAAAGTATGACATGATTGTAACGTGGCTGAGGGCCTATCTCGTTTTGCTTGCTATCTGGGTTTCTTGTATAGTTTTGGTGCCATTGTCTTTACTCTTCACCACAGAAGGTAAACTGCCTACGGTTTGTCACACAGATATTGTCTTATCAGCTGTTATGGTTTTTGTTTACATTTGCATCCCATTCTCCATCATCTTTGTTTTAAACTACAAGATATTCAAGATCGCTCAAGATCAAAAACGGAAAATGATCGCCAACTCCGTGCAGGACACCATAGCAGGTTCCAGTTCAGCTTTCTCTCGTTGGCGCATGGCCCGTGAATTTAAAACGGTTAAAACATTTGCAATTGTCGTTGGGGTGTTGCTTGTATGTATTGTCCCGTATGTTGTGTTATTTCTTGTCGAGCAGTTTTGGTGCTGTTTTCCTCGTGTGGTACGAATTTTGCTTGGGGAACTTGCCCTGTTTAATTCGATTATTAATCCATTTATTTACAGTATTAGACAAAGAGAATATAGAGTTGCTTTTCGTCGTCTGTGTCGAAAGTAAATGGACTGAGAACGTTCTTGTTATGTAAAAACACCTTGTGTCTTTAAGAGATTGTAAAAACATGCAACTTTGTGTATATATATATATATTTATCACATACTATGTGTCTTTATCAGGTTGATAACAGCATATCGTTTTTATTTCCCTCTGTTTATCATCCTGATAAAGACACTAGTATGTGATAAAAAGGTTATCATACTCGTGACTCGGTGATATCAGTTTTATCCCTCTCGGTACGATATCATAATTAGAGACTTTAAGATCTACGACGTGGCAACCTCGACGACGTGGCCTTCAAAACAAAGAATTCTTCATGCGAAACAAAGAGAATGAATAATTTGTAGTCCCAAGAGTATTCTCAACACCGTCCTCGTTCTGTTCAGGACGACGTGATCTCACTGAGAGGTGAGAGCTGTTCTTTAATGTTGACTTCAGCTCAAACACTACAATCGTTTTAGCGATTTGGAGGTCATAAAACAAGCTTCAAACCTCATATACGGTAGTCAATTTACCATGGCTTCTTTCAAATGCTTAAATTCACACTGCTTCTTAACGTTTTGAGGGCCACGTCGTCGAAGTTGCCGTCGTCGATCTTAAACTTCCTCCCTCGTTCGTGCGCTCACTCGTGACAATTATGATATCGTGCTCAAGTGATAAAACTGCTATCACCTTATCCCTCATATGATAACTTATACACATATTGGAAGGTGTTCCTATATTAAAAAAGCGTCTAAAGCCTTGTAAAACTACAGGTGTCCATTAGTGATGAAGTAGTACATTAGCAACGTCGTAGCCATAGCAACTCAATTATTCGCCATAAATATTAGCCCATAATTAAGCCCGCGAGTATCAACATTTAGATAGGATATTATTGGTCTCCAAACATTTCTTTGAATTTGAATTTTTTTGAATTTAATGAATTTGTCACAATTACATAATATTAAGATAGAACAATAAAGAAATCAATAGATAAGAATCAGTAGATAGTATTTACAAATGTGACAGGGATAAGAAACAGAACTTGCGTTCCAATTGAGATCAAACCCCTAAATATAAGTAAGTAGTAATGTAAGGTGGACAATATGTAGTCAACTTGGCTTTATACATTGAATACAATTTCAATTTAAAGGTAGATAACGAGTTACATGCTTTAATATGTGGAGGAAGAGCATTCCACATTTTGGCTCATCTAGGAAAATATGAATTACGGAAATAGTCCTGTTTGTGATCAAGTTTTGGAAACAAGTTATTCAGAGTTACGTGTATTATAACGAGGAGCACGAGTGTCGAAGTACTGGGTGGTATTAATAGATACAGAATAACAGTATCAAGTCACTGATGTGGTAGAAGGTTGAGCTTGATTAATCTTTGGGTGTTCTTATAGTACTAGTTGGGAGAAGTTGCTTTTAAAACAGGTCTGAGTTCACCTTTGATGATCATTTTCTTTATTCTCATTACCTCTATACTTGGTAAACCAGTGATATTATTAGGAGAAGATAGATGTTGATCACCCTTGGGCCCAAACAAATAAGGGATATATGACGTTTCGAGCGAAAGCCTTTTATTAGATTAAATTCCACTTTACCCTTGACACGTGAATTGAAAAGACTGACAGATACCAGGTGATTTTGATTATTTCACCTGCTACTTATTATTATTACTACAATATACTCATACAATCTCGATTCTGATTGGCTAAAAAACCTACAGACAATTCTTGATGTCTTACCTCCTAGAAAATATCAAAAATTGTCTGTAGGTGAAGTAATTGTCTTTGCACGATCTGTTGCAACAAATCGAAAACTCTAAAAAGTTCGTGTACCACCGAAATAAGGCTTTCAGGCAGATGTTCCTCTGAAAGTGTTTATTATTCTTGGTGGTCTAGTTGGCCTCACTCTATTCTATTTTCTAATCTACGCTATTTCACAGCAAGAATACAAGAATGCTTTTCTACTTACCACCTACCCATCTCCACCTACCTATCCATCTATCTATCTACCTGCCGAAGAGTAAAGGCGTCCACTTTGATATTTTTCTCACTAACCACCGGTCCCCACGAACCTTTGTTTTCGTCACCATAAATAGTCCTATGATGCAATATATACTTCGTTATTATTACCAGGCCCCTAGCACAACGTGATCCCATTCTATAAAAGCTCAGTCCTGCAATATGGTTACCAGCTGCATTCGGCCGTGCTTGGTTTAGAATAAAAAAAAATGTCAAACTTCAACTCCACTACTTCTGATCTATATCTCCCACGCGGTACACTTATTGCATTTATTGTCTTCAAATATCTTTATCTAATTGCTGGAATATTAGGCAACGTCTGTGTCATCATCTACAATGCTTTCCTCAATCATTCCAAGACGCCAACCAGTTTCTTTGTGCTTAACCTTGCCATCACTGATCTTTTGTCGTGCTTTGTATCCTATCCCATTTGGATCACGGAATTCACTCGCATGGTTCGTGGAATTACAAGCAACCAGGAAGTGTTTTGTGCCTTTAGTCAAACCGTTGGGGTGATAACCGTTCTTCTTTCTATCTTAAATCTCTGTGCTATAACTGTCGATAAATTTATCTTCATCAACTGGCCTTTAAAGTATTACATTATTGTAACGTGGCGAAGGTCCTATCTCGTTTTGCTTGCTATCTGGGTTTCTTGTATAGTTTTGGTGCCATTGTCTTTACTCTTCACCACAGAAGGTAAACTGCCTACGGTTTGTCACACAGATATTATCTTAGATGCTGTTATGGGTTTTGTTTACATTTGCATCCCATTATCCATCATCTTTGTTTTGAACTACAAGATCTTCAAGATCGCTCAAGATCAAAAACGGAAAATTATCGCCAACTCCGTGCAGGACACCATAGCAGGTTCCAGTTCAGCTTTCTCTCGTTGGCGCATGGCCCGTGAATTTAAAACGGTTAAAACATTTGCAATTGTCGTTGGGGTGTTGCTTGTATGTATTGTCCCGTATGTTGTGTTATCACTTGTCGAGCAGTTGTGGTGCTGTTTTCCTCGTGTGGTACGAATTTTGCTTGGGGAACTTGCCCTGTTTAATTCGATTATTAATCCATTTATTTACAGTATTAGACAAAGAGAATATAGAGTTGCTTTTCGTCGTCTGTGTCGAAAGTAAATGGACTGAGAACGTTCTTGTTATGTAAAAACACCTTGTGTCTTTAAGAGATTGTAAAAACATGCAACTTTGTATATATATATATATTTATCACATACTATGTGTCTTTATCAGGTTTATAACAGCATATCGTTTTTATTTCCCTCTGTTTATCATCCTGATAAAGACACTAGTATGTGATAAAAAGGTTATCATACTCGTGACTCGGTGATATCAGTTTTATCCCTCTCGGTACGATATCATAATTAGAGACTTTAAGATCTATACGACGCGACAACCTCGATGACGCAGCCTACAAAACAAAGAATTCTTCATGCGAAACAAAGAGAATGAATAATTTGTAGTCCCAAGAGTATTCTCAACACCGTCCTCGTTCTGTTTACAACGCAACTCTGAGCATTTTCACGTCTTCAGGACGACGTGAACTCGCTGAGAGACGAGAGTTGTTCCTTAATGTTGACTTCAGCTCAAACACTGCAATCGTTTTAGCGATTTGGAGGTCATAAAACAAGCTTCAAACCTCATATACGGCAGTCAATTTACCATGGGTCGATCTTAAGGTCCCCATTGTCCCTCGTTCGCTGCGCTTACTCGTGACAATTATGATATCGTCCTCAAGTGATAAAACTGATCTTATCCCTCATATGATAACTTATACACATATTGGAAGGTGTTCCTATATTTAAAAAGCGTCTAAAGCCTTGTAAAACTAAAGGTGTTCATTATAGATGAAGTAGTACATTAGCAACGTCGTAGCCATAGCAACTCAATTATTCGCCATAAATATTAGCCCATAATTAAGCCCGAGTATCAACATTTAGATAGGATATTGGTCTCCAAACATTTCTTTGAATTTGAATTTTTTTGAATTTAATGAATTTGTCACAATTACATAATATTAAGATATAGAACAATAAAGAAATCAATAGATAAGAATCAGTAGATAGTATTTACAAATGTGACAGGGATAAGAAACAGAACTTGCGTTTCAATTGAGATCAAACCCCTAAATATAAGTAAGTAGTAATGTAAGGTGGACAATATGTAGTCAACTTGGCTTTATACATTGAATACAATTTCAATTTAAAGGTAGATAACGAGTTACATGCTTTAATATGTGGAGGAAGAGCATTCCACATTTTGGCTGATCTAGGAAGATATGAATTACGGAAATAGTCCTGTTTGTGATCAAGTTTTGGAAACAAGTTATTTACATCGGAGTTACGTGTGTTATAACGAGGAGCACGAATGTCGAAGTACTGGGTAGTATCAATAGATACAGAATAACAGTATCAAGTCACTCATGTGGTAGAAGGTTGAGCTTGATTAATCTTTGGGTGTTCTTATAGTACTAGTTGGGAGAAGTTGCTTTTAAAACAGGTCTGAGTTCACCTTTGATGATCATTTTCTTTATTCTCATTACCTCTATACTTGGTTAACCAGTGATATTATTAGGAGAAGATAGATGTTGATCACCCTTGGGCCCAAACAAATAAGGGACATATGACGTTTCGAGCGAAAGCCTTTTATTAGATTAAATTCCACTTTACCCTTGACACGTGAATTGAAAAGACTGACAGATACCAGGTGATTTTGATTATTTCACCTGCTACTTATTATTATTACTACAATATACTCATACAATCTCGATTCTGATTGGCTAAAAACCTACAGACAATTCATGATGTCTTACCTCCGACAAAATATCAAAAATTGTCTGTAGGTGACGTAATTATCTTTGCGTGGCTTACTTCCTAAACTTCCTAACGGCTTCTACATTTATAATTGTATAATAAATCAATTATTGGATTCGGCTTACACATGATATCAAGAATTATCCAGACCTCTGTCAATGTTATCAGCCTTCGGCTTCGCCAGATAACACTGACCTCGGTCTGGATAATTCTTGATATCATGCTCAGCATCATCCAATAATTGTTTATTATTCTCCTTTGATCCACCCACGGCTTGCTATGCTCGTAACTTTACAGGGATTACCACGATTGCAGGGATTCCTAGGATTACAGGAATTATTGTGGAGTTTGGTGTATTACTACTGGTGTATATTATAGTTGAGGACAATTTTCGAGTGTCGGATCTTAACCAAATTAAATGCTTTAAAGCAAGATCAGACACTCGAAAATTGTCCTCAACTATTAATGTGGCTATCTCACGTTTGGGGATTTTACATATTCATAATATTTGGGTCTTGCTGAGCAAAATCATAATATATCTTGTCAGCCAAAAATTTCATCTTCATCGAGTTTTTTGCTGTTAAAGTTAATAAGTTATCGGATGTGATGTCACAAGAGGCATTTTTGTGGCAAGTAACAAAAGAAAACTGGTTTGGAATGCCTCTTGTGTCATCACATCCGGTAACTTTGACAGCGAAAAACTCCATGAAGATGAAATTTTTGGCTGACAAGATATATTATGATTTTGCTCAGGAAGAGCCAAATATTACGAATATGTAAAATCTCCAAACGTGAGATAGGCACTTTAATCACATCATGAGCATCGAGTGCTAAATATTGATTCAATACAAGACTTGACCGTGGCCAGATGATAAACTTTTTTAATATTTACGGAAAACATTAATATATTGGAAAAAGTAATTAATTAATGTGATATAAAAGTGTTGCATTGCGCAGGTTGTTAAAAGGTTGGTGTGCTACTGAAATAGTGTGTAGTCCTTTCGTCAGAGGAGCCCTTCGTCAGAGGATCAGAGAGAGAGAGAAAGAGAGAGAGAGAGTGAAAAAGTAATATCAATTGCAATGTACATTGTTTACAACCAATTTTATTCTTTGATTACCTTGACACACTGCAATTAATCTGGCCAATTTCGCATCCTGATACATACATGGGATATAGTGGATGTACTCTAGAAGGTATTGGACCATTTGCTGGTGAACGTACCTTGTTATTTTCCTAGCTCTCTGTATGGCGTGTACCAGGGGTGGATATGGCCCGGGTAATCGCACTGTGTCAGCGTAATGTTATAATTAAAGTCGTGCTTCTCCACTGTATATCTGTCACTTTTTATTTATTAGTGTAATGTATTTATTTTTAATTAAAAAAGGTCAAAAGAGTGTGCTTTAAGCCATTGTCTGCCTTTGTTGGCAAACCTAAACACAACTGCGAAGCTTCCTGCAGAGTTTAGTATAAAAAAACGCGTGCCATGAAGTCAACCAACTCCACAACTGAACAGCTACTTCCTTCGAGTTTTCTTATTGGTTTAGTTGTATTTAAATGCCTTTGCATTGTGGTCGGGCTGTTGGGAAACCTTGGTGTTATTATTTATAACGTTTTCTTGAATCACGCCAAGACGCCAACGAGTGCACTTGTAGTAAACCTCGCCATTTCAGACGTGCTCGTCTGTTTGTGTATCTACCCAATATGGATCGCGGAATTCCTGCAGATTCTAACTCATACCGATGGCG
Source organism: Chrysogorgia sp. JL179-B06 (assembly GCA_035772405.1). Taxonomy (NCBI): domain Eukaryota; kingdom Metazoa; phylum Cnidaria; class Anthozoa; order Scleralcyonacea; family Chrysogorgiidae; genus Chrysogorgia; species Chrysogorgia sp. JL179-B06. Next base: position 211,701 of record JAYKKM010000071.1, on the reverse strand, counting down.
ACGAGATGTTGTTTTGCAAGTTAAGTTACTCAACAGGGACACTATGTGTCTGCCTCTCTATCCTAACCCTGCTTGCTATCACGTTCGATAGATACCTCTTCGTAGCACGTCCTTTCAAGTACCCAACAATCATGACATGGCCTCGCACCTATCTTCTACTTGGTGTAATCTGGGTAACTACCCTTGTTTATGTCCCCCCGTTGGTATTGTACACAGAAAAAGGCGAGCAGCGCGCTTTGTGCCAAGGTTCTGATGTCGTCTCCCTTGTTGGTGTCGTCGTCTATGTCTATACTCCAACAATTGTCATCATGGTGTTCAATTACAAGATTTTCTCCATTGCTAGAGAACAACGCCGTAAAATCGCTGTCAACTTAGTGTCGACCAACTCCTGTGACGTCAACGAAGCTCGCCGTCGCATAGCCAGGGGACTGAAATCTATTAAAACTTTCGCTATTGTTATTGGTGTATTTCTCCTCTGTTTGACTCCTTTCACTACCGTGGTTGCAGTAGACATGCTTTTCTGTAATTCATGTGTTCCCAATGCACTTTTTATTATTTCTGGAGATTTTGTTGGACTTAATTCCATTATGAATCCCTTTATTTACAGTATCCGGCAGAAGGAATATAGAAATGCTTTTCGTCGGCTTTGTTTTGGCTTTTGTAACTGTTTTTATTAGGGGAGAGATCAGACGAATTTTTAGTGAGATATTTGAAAGATTGTGTACGCTAGGCTAAAGTCTTTCTACGGTGTCATTGAGAATTTTTATTTTGAGAATGTGCAATTTCTATTCTTAGTAAGAGTAATTTCCATGATGTCGTTAACAAAGAGAATGAATAATGTCTGTATTCCTTGCAAAATGATGTCCTTCAAATAAATGAATTCATCATATAAAACAAACAGAATGAATAATTTATATTCTTATTGTCGTAAATGTAATCTCATTGGTCGCTATTGCTCGAGTGTTCAAATGAATAATTTTCACCACCCCCAGCTCAACGACGTCCTTATTTTACATGCAACACCACTCAGAGCATTTTCACACACCCCCGTGACGACACCGCCTGTGACGACCCCCGTGACCACACACCCCGTGACGAATACAAACGACCTGCTCAAATAAGCACCCTGGGGGCGCTTTTAAGTATTACTGCCAAAGATAATCAAATTGATTGGACAGTAGAATAAGATTATCACTATCACTTCTGATCATCTGTAATGATGTGTTTTGTTTCGATTCTATTTCAGAATAGACCTCTTTCATAATGGCGGCCAGTCTTTATATGCATGCAAATTAGCCTCTTTGGCCTCGTTACAATGCAAAGATTCTTTGGAATTACAGACACACGGACGAAGTCAAAAGGCTAATTTAAATGAATATAAAATAATATTTAAAGTGCCCCTGCGACGAAATATCACATTACGTTTCCTGGCATTTTTTGTTACAGAACATCATTTTAGGTTAAATAATGTTCGCATTTGCCAAAAAAATGAGAACAACAAACATTCTATCACAAAAATTTAACCTCCAAAGTCGCCCAAATTTTGTCCGCCATTGCTCAAAACTTGTTCCAGATGAGCCCGCGATTCCACAGCAGAGTATGCGATTATGACGTCAAAGACTCAACACGTGACAAGCTTTATGGAAATTATCCCAAGTAGCTTTATATTCATACCCAGCTAGCCACGTGTTGAGTCTTTGACGTCACTTCCTCTAATCACAACCTAAGCGTCTGGAACATGTTCGAGTAATGGCGGCCGTATAATATCGTATAAAAACAGTCTGAAAAGGCGTCTTCCCATGCTCGCAATTGCTTGAAATTTAGCAAGTTAAGTAAGAACACCATGCTCTTTACAAATGTGTAAAAATTCTGGATACCAAAAATTTGATCACAGGGGCACTTTAATATGGGTTCCTTATGAAAGAGGTTTATCATGTTGAGTTTTATCTTGCCTTAGCTTTTTACATGAACTACATCTGCCTTCATATTTTCTAGGTCCCAATATTTTCCTTTCCTCAGAAGGCTTAATTAAGTTGGGGGACTTCGGAGCATCTGTGAAACTTGGGGATCCTTTGCAAACCATGTGCGGCGAGGTGAGCACTCTCCGGGGTACAATTAACTACATGGCCCCGGAAGTTATTACCCTGGACAAAGGAGCCGGGTATGGACGAGCAGCAGATATTTGGAGTGTCGGATGCGTGGTGGTAGAAATGGCCAGTGGCAAGGTAAGATATCTTGTGTTAATATATACACTGCTGTAGTGAATGTGGGAGAGCTTGGAGTGACAGACGATGGACGATCATCAAGCTCGTATCCTCAGAAAAATGATTCTGAGTCCCGGACAGGAATCGAACCTGTAATAATCTGCAAACACTCCGTGTTTAAGTTCAAGTATACCTAGCCAAATTTATTTAAAATCAAATGATAATAATTTTAAGTAAAAAACCTGTTTCAGAGTTTACAATAATTTCAAACACTCATTAATAATTCATGAGGAAAAGACAAAAGAAAATCACGACCGTATCGTGACTTTAAATGTGATAAAGATTCGTCCTGATTTACATAAACTTTATCTTTGATTTTCTCGGCTTAGACAACATCGATTTTCAAAATTACTACGCCAATGAACTTATCAAATGGGTCGTGTTTGAAGCCGTTTAATAAACTCGCAGCACGTGTTTTATCAGATCTGAAACACTCGGGCTATGCCCTCGTGTTTTAAATCTGATAAAACACTGCTGCTCGTTTATTAAACAATACATTAAAGCCAGTTTATTATTAACAAGACGCCTGCTCAGGCGTTCATTCCGCCTGCAGGCAACGAAATATACACAAGGTGGCAAAATAAATTAAAAGTTGTACAAAGGTCTTTGGAGAGCGTGTAATTACTGACACAAGATATTACTTCAGTAGCAATACCATGTCCGCTACTATATATATATATACACCATACCACAGTGTTTATTATGACCTTTATACGTAAGTCGAAAAATTGCAGCAGTACCGCTGAAAAAACACAAGTACCGCTCTATAAAGTCCCTAAATGTCTATTGATGTCACTTGATGTACACAATTCACAAGGAAATTATGCACGTGTCGACGAAAACAGACGCGGCCATTTTAAATCTCCGCGCTACCCTACGGGCTGCAGGCGGAGTAATGAGTAATAATATTAAAGCCAGAGTAGCGTCAAACTATGTCGGATTTATCACCTAGTTGCGTTGGGAAATTATTTGTTAAGTTTGAGATAATTATTTGTTAAGTTTGAGATAATTATTTGTTAAGTTTGAGATAATTATTTGTTATGCTGTTGTCATGATGACCAACAAAAACTGAACAAAGTCTGTTTATGTTTTGCGTTGGAGGTATTGTTTCGCCTGATTGGGCATGTCGTATATTAATCAAGCAGTAAATAGTATGCCATTAATTGAAATGAGATATATCTTAATGATCCCCTCTCTCACACACTCTCTCTATTTATAACGGTGTATAGATTGATAAACAGAAAATATGGATATTATTTAACCCAGAAACTTAGTCTTTCGTTGATTCAAGCTTAGGAGAGTTAAAAGATTGAATTCAAAAAGTGAATAGAAAGCTTGTTGATGTTCGTTTCCCCCATCATTAAGACTTCCTTCTTTTGTCAGTAAGAGAGCTTGGTGATTAAAATTTCATGATTTGCATATCGACGGTCAATATACTTAATGTTTATAAAATATTATTGATTTCTTCTAACTCTACTTGTAATTGAAGTAGGCTCTCTGTTGAATTTAAGATGAGTAGATGGTTTGAGCAAATGAGAACTAGAATCACAAAATATTGTTCCCATGAGTAATTCCCACAAGGTTGAAACGAGTGTTTTAATGCATTCTTAATTATTATATTCACTGCTAGTGACGTCGTTTGATTGTCACTCTGCACGGCGCCAACTACAGGACTTCATTGTTAAACCTTCGATATACTACAGACCGACCGACGGGGAAACTATTGTCAGTATATCCTCATTCAACAGGAAAATTCCCGTGAATAGCACAAGTGTTTAGTATATATACTTGTCAATTGAGACTGTTTTTTTCCTGATTGCCTGAGTATTGGCACTGATCATTATATTCGCAAAGATAGTGGAGTTTTGACTTTTAATTAACGTTATTGGAAAAGCAACGCCTCAAGAGATTGCGATAACATTTTAATCACGCGGCTACGGCACGCCTTTCATTCGAGTGTGAAGTTCTACCAAAGCAAAGTAGCTGCGTGTAGTCTATGGTATATAGCTGTTGTATTTGAATAGGATACCACAGCACTGGTAACGTTTGTTTGGGCCAAAGATGTCTGGAGATCTGGCGAACATGACATATCCGTCCGACGAATACTTCTCCGTTGGTTGGTTTCGATTCCCATTTGACTCCAACGAGAACTACAAAGTGATCATGGATTTTTACCACGGTATTAATGTCGTTTCATTGTTGGTCAACCCTTTTCTCTTGTGGATGATTATTAAGGACCCTGGCAGTGGAAAACGAACGAACTCCAGTATTTTACTCGGCAGCCTTTGTCTAGTGAACATTGCTGTCAATATCGTTGGTTTCATCCGTTTATTTGACAGTAAAATAAGACCTGGTATCAATATTATTACCACCAAAATAGAAGCCGTCTTGATGTCTATTATGCTACCTAAATACTATGCAAGTACCCTTCTTTTGGCTTTACTGAATTACGGTGTGATTGTGAAGCCGCTGCAATTTAAGGTATATGGTCCGAAAAAACCTCGAACTATACTGCTTATTACAATTCTACAATGGCTAGGCACCACAGTCGCGTTCGTCATCGCTCCGTTCTTCGTTGAAGATTTTGATAACTATCTGAAAATTGTGGTCACAGTTGTTGTTTCCTTGTGTTGGCTTGTTACGATTATTGTTGTGGTTCTTTACGCTCAGGTTCTCAACACTCTCCGACATCGAAAGTTTACTCTGGAACGTCAGTTTAACATCTCCAATTCAACACAAGGTATGGTCGTGATAAAACAAAACAAACATATAGCTAAAGTCATATTCTCGTTTGCAGCTATCATGGTCATCTTTACGTTACCTCTGTACACCAGTTATCTTGTTATCCTTCATTGTCCTCGATGCCACCAACCTGGTCTCATCAAGTTCTCTCTGTACCTGACGCCGCTATTTATTGCCCTACCACTCGCCTTCGCTCTACACTGGCTTTTGAGCACTCCACAGTATTTTACAGAGTTAAAGAGATTGTCTCGTCAAGTACTGGTCTTTTGTCGCATTGTCGACAAAGATTATCATACATAATTCAGATTCTAATTTAGTCAAACAGAATGTTCTTTCGTTATTATTTGCTTTATAATAATATACTTTATTGTACTCTCTGACTATTTAGAATTAGTAATATAGTGAAAGAGAACTAGAGAAGGTTATATGCATGTAATAATTAGAAATATAGAAATCTTGGTCTGTATATAAATTTGGTAGATATTAAACACGATATTGGCTATACAGGGGACTTTTATATTTATTCTTCTTATTGCTTATCGCTGCCTCCATCCACCATGACGAACATTCATGTTCTTATGAGACGCTATACCGCTGTAACTTTGCCAAAAACATTTATTCCTTACATCATCTACACGTCACCCACACTATATATATATATATATATATATATAGTTCAATCTACAGACACAGCTCATCACTGTAGCTTGGAACAATCTGGATGAGTCTCGCTGGACTATTATACACTTGCGATCGTCATTGACAACCGCTTGTGGGATAGCACCGGCGATCAGAACATCCAGATAGCGTGAAGTGCGCATGGGGCCAGAACGCTCAAACTGCCACAATGGTAGCGAGCGTTGCATTAAAATATATAATTATATATATATATATATATATATATATATATATATATATATATATATATATATATATATATATATATATATATATATATATATATATATATATATATATATATATTTATATATATATATTTATATATATATATATATATATATATATTTATATATATATTTATATATATATATATATATATATATATATATATATATATATATATATATATATATATATATATATATATATATATATATATATATATATATATATATATATATATATATATATATATATATATATATATATATATATATATATATATATATATATATATATATATATTCTCCTTTTCACCTGAAGAAGGACACATCGTCCGAAACGTCGTCCATTAATATACCCCTAAGTACTCTAGCTATAAAGATTTTAATTTTTAAATAACATTCGTACCAAAAGAAGGGAGGTTTACAAAGTGCAATATACAAACAGTATCTAAAATTATTGGGATCATATAAATAAAAAAACAACTTTTCAACTAAACTTTAGAATTTATTTCGGACAGTTCTATGTCCGATGCGATTGGAGTGGGAGCTTTGTTCCACGATCGGCTGCCTCGCACGCAGAGGACTTGAGCAGGAGGAGGGCGAAGGCGATCTTCTTCCGCAACCAGCTCATGACCATGGAGGGCTCGAAGTTCTTTTTCACAGCGATCTGATCTGCTAGCGAAGATAGGAAGTACTCTTTATACTTAAGTATTTTTCGAGGCATTGAAGTTCTCTTATTTCTCCTTTTCTTGTTATTTTTTCTTTTCATATAATATCCAATTACTTCCAGGTGTAATTACAGTTTCCGAAGTGTTTTAAAAATAATTTGAAAATTCTCCCAGCTGCTGCTGTAATTCGTTATATAACGCTGCATCAGAAATTCAATAATATATTAATAATACTCAGAGCTACCGATAATTACTCATGGCATTTCGAATGAGGGCCCTTACTGGTGGAGTTGTGTGGTAACCAACTGTAATTTGTATCTAGGTGTTTTGGTGCAAATATATGGACGAGATATCCAATTTAGCAAACACCTTTTTAATTTCATCTCCGTGGAGAATCGAGAACAAGATAAAGAGTAATTAAGTTTTAATTTCCCGAAGGAAGAAAAGCCATTAAAAACATTATCTATAATGAACGCGTTACATAGGAAATTGCAGATGGCGTGTCATGATAACATAGATTTAGTTGGGAAGTTGGGAGAACACTCAACTCTCCAAAAGCTTTCTTTGTTCCCTCTCAACTCCCCAACTGCTTGTATAACTTGATAAGTTACTCCAAACTATGAACCGTAACTTAAAGGACATTGGCAACAAAAAAGAAGTACCTTTGTGGTCTACTGGTTACCACACATGTCTATGAGCTGGGAGACACAGGTTCAAATCCTGGGTCGGACCTCCACTCAGGGTCTTAAAAATAATTGAGGAGAAAGTGCTGCTCTTGCAATAATATCAGCAGATGATAAGACTTTCGGGTCTTCTCGGATAACGACCTTAAATCGTAGGCCCTTGGAACCCGTATCAATTGGGCTTCTAGTCTGTTGGGGTATTCCGTTCACCAAAGAGTGATAAATCTAATAAACTAAAGACCTAAATAACCGTTTGAGGTTGTACAAATGATCGTATCGCGTATTAAAGCCCGGTTTCCATATGGTCGCTGCGCTATCTTTACGGTCGCCGAAGTGAAGCAGTGAAGCGTGTTTCTTTTGTTATAACAAAAGAAACACGCTTCACTGCTTCACTGCTGCGACCGTAAAGACAGCGTAGCGACCATATGGAAACCGGGCTTAAGTGAGAGATAAATCCAGAGAACGAGGGATGTATGCTATATAAAGCCCCAGGGGATTTATCTGACTTATTTCATGATTGAGGAGGTTTCCAACAAAATTTTGTCTATTTTTTCCACCTTGGACAAAGATTTTCTTAGTTTTTTCTTCATTTTTTATCTAATTAGTATTCATAGGGCTGTATGCTATATAAAGCCCGCGGTACATCAATGAAAACCGACTCAATCATGAAATAAAGGTGAATGGCGTAGAGTCTGGCTGCTATTAATAGCTCAAAAAGCGGACAAACAAACCAAATTTGACTCACAAATGATTGCAAATGAGCTATTTATTTTGTTATGGCCGCAATAATTATGGGTAAAAGCGGACAAACATCGGTACGAAATACAACACTTCCCAGCACATGACGTCACGGTCAGATTCAAAATGGCGGCGTTTTGACATGGTTTATTCAACTTTTAAAATATGTCACGAGTATTTCCATAGCGACAAACTATATTCCGACTAGATAAGTTTATACTTCAATATAAAAGTAGTTATTTTTTGTTTCTAATTTTCTTTAAAGTGCCTATCCGGGCTTTGGGGATTTTACATATTCGTAATCTTTGGGTTCTGCAAAGAAGAAATGTAATATATCTTGTCGTTCGAAAATTTCATCTTCATGCCTTTTTTCTCTGCTAAAGATGATTTACTATTCACAGGTAATGACGTCAAAGCAGGGACACGCGAAGTCATTGCACACTAATTCGACAGTGAAATACAAAGAAAGTTTGGCTCTGAACTTTAAACACACCTGCGTAGACAAAATTCGCTCAATTCCTAAACTTTCATTGCATTTCACTGCTGAATTAATGTCAGTGTTTTTGAGTGTCCCTGCTTTGACGTCATTTCCTGTCAATAGTAAATCAACTTTAGCAGTGGTAAAAGGTATGAGGATAAAATTTTCGCACGACTTCTTCTCAAGAGATTACAAAGATTACAAATATGTAAAATACCCAAACCCCGGATAGGCATTTTAACTATATATAAGTGGGAACATGTAAATTACATGCAGATAATATGCAGATAATATGCAGATAACGGTATCTACATGAATCAGCATTTATAATATTTATATAAGAGAGGAAACACGAGTTATAATTGAAATTTTGAGGAGCTTTGGCACAACAAGCAAACTCACTCCATCTGCAGTTGTTTGTTATTGACTGTCTGGTATTGCGAGCGCAGAAGTTACATCCCCTATTTTCGCCATTGGTATTCAGTCAGTAAACTGTAAATGAGTGGCATTAATTGAGACTAAGAAACGTGCAGTCGTACAAAAGCAAAGGTTTTCTTCATCATATTAACAAGGACGTCAGTTTTAACTTTGTGAGTTGATCAACGGTGCCATTCACCACACGAAAAACCATCCCATAATCCTGGGATTATTCTGTTGTAAACTTTGGTCAAGAACGCAAACATTGTATAGCACAAAATGATAGCTACTTGAAGAAGACAAACCACTTTTGATAATCTGTGTCATGGTTATGGTCCTTAATTGTGAAAGTTTCCACCTTTGAAGATAAACCAAACTCAGTACTGCTCGAGGAATCTTTCAACGCTTTACACATCTTCACGGCTTCTTCGTCGCTGTTGCTTATTGATTATACTCAAGATGAATACGGAAAACATAACAACCTCCTCGAAAGATTACTTATTCATTGGCTGGTTTAAATTCCCTGTTAACATCGATGAGAATTACAAAGTGATAGAAGGTCTTCATCACTGTATCGTTATTATTTCCCTTCTACTTAACCCTCTTCTTCTTGCCATGATTATCAAGAATCCTGGCAGAAACACTCAAACACACACGAGCATATTGTTAGGAGCTCTTTGTCTTGCAAACATAACCGTGGACTGCTTTAGTATGGTTCACATATTTGGAGATTATATCAGTTATGAGCTGATAACAAAGGTTTTATCAATGTTTATACCAATCTACTACATCACCATCTTTCTCTTGGCTTTGAATTACTTTGGAATTATTGTAAAACCGTTGCAGTATAAGACATTGGCGCCAAACAAACCCAGTACCACTGCGTTGATTACATTTCTAATATGGTTACCGATAATCATTGTGTTCGCAATAGCTCCGTTGTTTGTCGACAACTTTGATAACTACATTGAAATAACGATGACTGTTCTCGTCTCATTCTGTTGGCTTCTAACCTTGCTCGTTACGGCGATGTACGTCAAGATTCTGATGACTCTTCGTCAAAGGAAACTGGATTTGAAAACTCGATTTAATCTGTCCACTTCAAAGCAAGGTCTGGTTGTGATCAAGAAAAACACGAAACTAGCCCGAGTGTTGTTTTTTTATATAGCAATCATGGTGATCTTCTCATTGCCTATGTATACTAGCATTATTTTATTAGTTCACTGTTCGCAGTGTAACCATTACGCTAGTCTGAAGTTCTCTTTGTATATGATACCTTTTGCTATGAGCGTGTCTATATTTCATGTATTACACTGGTTATTTTATACCCCACATTATTACAAGGAAATGAAGAGACTTGGAAGACATGTACTCGTTTTCTTTCGACTTTTAAACGAAGGATAATCTAAATCAACTAATGTATATTGTTGTAAAGTAAATGGTTTGAACCTATAGGAGTATCATTAGATGTGTGAAGTTGATGAGTTGATCGTCCAGGTTGTTGTACAGTCTTGAGAAAGACTATTGTTGGTATATTGTTGTTGCGATAGCAACTATCGATTAATTCATTTTAGTGTTCGAACTTTGCATATTTGGTGCAAAATATTGAATAAATTTAACCTTGACCGAATTTATTTATATGCGATTTTTTCTGTAAAATAATGCGCTTAATATTATGTTGTCTGCAAAGTAATGGACTTTTGCCAAGTTTCATGAAATAGGGTTAATAATGAGTCTTTCTTCTTTATCAGTCGTGAAGGGTGATAATTGCTGCCGTGCGCAGCATACTAATCTTGACTTGGGTTGCTTTGTCATCGTGCCCAAATCTCTTTACCGACCTATGTATATAGTCAACGAAATCTCGATTTGTGTAAATTGCCGTCTGTCTGTTGGTCGAGATGTTCAGTTCAGTTCAGTTTATTACGTGTATTTAAGTTTCTACCTTTGGGAACTTCTCAACGCTGTAAGTTGTGCTGTGCGTATTTGAACGATTTCTTCTGCCTTTGTAACCTTATTTCAGTGAGGAAATATTTTCTTGTTTTAATATTAGTCGAAGGGATTCCCGTTCGTTTATTCAATTTGGGGTATGACCCTCGAATGCCGGATAAGTCATTCAATTCAGCAAATATTACAAACGTGAATTTCGATTTGGCAAAAGTATCGCTTGAATGGAAAATTTATAACTTCACGAGGCTTGCTCGTTTCGAGTAAATATTGTTCGAATTAGATGTATGGCGTTCAAATGGTCGTATTGAATTTTGACATTATAAACGCGCGATATGATTACCGTATGTTATTTTAATATTACAAGGCTTGTTTAAATATTAATGAACCTAAAACAAAGAATGTGCACGGTGTAAGGTACGGTTCAACATCAAAACGTAGCTCATAGTCGCTTTGAAGTTTGCCGAGTTTCCAGACTGCATATCTCGATTGACTATGGTTTACACGTGAGCATAAGCATAAGGACAAAACAAAAGGCGAAACAAAGGAATGAAGTCAAGCCTGCGACATAATGATCGTCATAAGCAGAAGAACATAGTCCAAGCATAAAGCCCGGTTTCCATATGATCGCAAGGATCGCAATGATCGCAGAAATAAAGAGTTCTGCGATCATTGCGATCCTTGCGATCATTGCGATCGCAGAGATAGAAAAAGTTCTATCTCTGCGATCGTTGCGATCGAAGCCCGATTTCTATATGAATACAAGGATCGCAACGAGTCGACGATCGCTGCCATCGTTGCAATCGCTGCGATCATAGCGATCATATGGAAACCGGGCTTAAGAGAGCAGAACAAAAGACGAAACAGAAAAATTCTCATTGTTTTGTCTTCGCAAGTCCCAGAGGAGAAGTCATGCTTTATTTGTTTTCCTTTTTTATTTTTGAACCAGGTTATAATTTGTATTGTTTGAAATTCATTGCACACTGTCAACATGGTTCCCTAGTTTCGGGGCATATTCAAGCCTGGTTTCCATAGACGACTTTCATAATGGCTGCTAATTTAAATATTTTAAATATTCCTTTATGTGCATCTAAATTAGCCTTTATGGCCTCGTTTGCATGTCAGCAATTCAAAAGAATTTTGCTTCGTAACGAGGTTGTAAAGACCACAGTTAGTAGAGTAAAGACTAATTTATATGCACATAAAAGAATATTTAAAATGGCAGCCATTATGAAAGTCGTCTATATGGTCGCTACGCTGTCTTTACGGTCGCGGAAGTGAAGCAGTGAAGCGTGTTTCTTTTGTCATAACAAAAGAAACACGCTTCACTGCTTCACTTCTGCGACCGTAAAGACAGCGCAGCGACCATATGGAAACCAGGCTTTAGAGATTGAATCACCCAGTGAGAACAAAAGTAATATTACATTGTTTTGCAACTGGCGTGATATGTGCGGTTACCTAGTCATTTGTAAAATCTTGCCTACCCCCTGACGGTACTGATTAAACTGCAGGTTATGGCAGAATACCGTGATTTGTTCGCAATTTCTCGAAAAAATTTCTTTCTTGCCGTCAAGTGAAGTGACCGTCGGGGCACTGCGACTGATGGGAGAATAGCGATCCATTTTTGAATTTAAATATGGCAAAAACATCGCGAAATTGAATGGTTTTACCGTCAAGTATTTTACAGGGCTCGGGAAAATGCGAGAGACCAGTAAAATGCCCGACCATATCGGTAAAACCATATATTCAGTGGGATATTTATTACATGACTGTTCAAATGAAATGGACAGTTCGCATCATTTTATTTTGGATTTTCCATACAATGCAGATTTTACCTCTTCTAAACCGGTTAAATTGGTATAGAAGTTTTAATAATAACATAGTCAATCGAGATATGGTCTGGAAACTCGGCAAACTTCAAAGCGACTATAATGAGCTACGTTTTGATGTTGAACCGTACCTTACACCGTGCACATCCTTTGTTTTAGGTTTATTAATATTTAAACAACACGGTTGAGCGATTAAACCCAAACGATTCTATTGGATGATTGCTTCATTATACTAAAATACAATAGGTTCCGTGCACCGTGCACAAAATTGCATAAAGACGAACAAAAAGATAGAACAAAGACTTTAGCTGAGTTTCCAGGCTATATCTCGATTGACTATGCTGGAAAATAAGCTCTTCATGATAAGAAATACTACAAAAAGTCTCGACAAAAAATACTACAAATATCCAAAAAGTTTTTCAAAATACATTAATTCATTTACAGCTGTTTCAAAATGTCTCTATTTAAAATATGTATACATGCTATCATTAATCTCCATGTAAAATGTAAAGCAATTCAGTTTTTTTGAAACCGTTACTTAATATTCCTTATTCTCGTTGTAAGCTGATTTCCGCCTATGAAACAAAAATTCATCTCTGTTTTTACGCCCCATTTTGGTACTTCGTGGTGCGCTGGATATTATGGTGCTATCGATTTTTCAATCACGGTACAAGAAAGTGCTTTTATCGACGTTCAAACATCGCTTTTGTTAGAAAAAATGTCCGGAGTTCGGGATCGAAGCAGCGGCGGTAGTGACGTCACATAATAGTCGTCGATAGTATCGATATGTTTTTTGTGGCGCTTGAATACTTAGCTGTGGAAATATTACTGATGTTTGAGTTAGAGTCTAGTTCCTCCTCTGAAAGCGAGATCAGTAATGATTTTTTCATCTCTAGATTCTATGCCGACTCTAACGTGTGACGTTAAAGAGATGATTTGACCTCGCGATAAGGTGCGACTAAATTGGTGTACTTTTTCCACATTTACGTAAAAAATAAAGCACTTCTTTGTCGTGATTGAAAAACCGATACCACCTGCATAAGATTGAGCGCATCAACAAGTAACAAAAATGGGTCGAATGGACGGCTAGAAAGTCTTCGTCTTCCTCGAAGGATATACAACCTAGCAAGGTGTTGCTCGGCGAATGTTTTGGGTACACGCCAGACAAGTGTCTGGTAGTTCAGGACAGGATCTTATCTATACAATCGAGAAGTTTAGGAAGCGATGATCTATCGAGATTAAAATAGATAATGTGCCTTAATTATCGACATTTGCATCTTCACGTGGGTGATTTCTCACGCGATATTTTACTAAAATGAATAACACACAAACTATTTGATCAAACTCGCCCGCGCTATGTGTTGTTTGTATTTCAAAAAGATTTCGATTACGTTTTAAAGAATAATTCAGATGTTATAAAATACAACATAATAATAGTATTCAAGGGGTTAGAGTGGAGATGATGGCTTTTTAAGGTCATGTAATTACTAAAAAGTTAACATAGCAACCAAAGCAAAACACACCCAATTGAAATTATAACGACGAGAAGTGATAAGCTTAAAAATGTCTCAAATATTCATCACACTACATGCATGTAGTCTTTCCTTCATAAAGTGCCTAAGAAATGAAAAATTCACCTCTGTTTTTATGATCAACACGAGCCTAGGACTACGTGGAAATGAAGATGATAGTATCGAAACCACCTGTAATTTATTCCGCTGTACAAGCCAAAAGACTTGGCGTGGTATAATTGATCATGTTTTTCCCGCATTGCTTTTGAGCTATTGATGCTAGACGGTTGCAATGTTGGACCATTTAAAAAATAAGACTGGTGATACTCTCTTGGTGTTTGGCTTTTTGATTTTACCAAATAACTACAAGACTGAATACGATGTTGTTATGAATCTCATTGGATTAATTGCCATACTTGGTGTACTAACTAACGCTACTCTTCTTTGGGTTATAATAAGAGATCCTTGTAAACAATTGCGTACAAACACTGCGATCTTGGTCGGTTTCAACACAGTTACGAACTTTATTATTAGCTTTATCATGAGTGTGGAACGCATTCTAATTTGGAGTTGTCGTGCTAATGTCTTTACTCCTCAATTGACTATCTACTTGGGAGCCTGTAATGCAAACATGTTTTTTCTCGGTAGTTTCCTTCATGCTTTGAATTGCTATGGTAAAATAGTCATGCCGTTACGTTATAACCGTTTTGCTCCCAGCAATCCCATGAAAACGATGGCGTTCATTGGTCTACTATGGTTGGCTAACTCTTTTGTGTTCATGGTCATTCCTTATGTACTACCAAGCTCAAAAACATTCGTCTACATAGAAGCTATCATAACTGTGGATTGCATCACCCTTGCTTTGCTGATAGTCGTCTTCGTGTCCCTTTACACAAGGATATTTTACACACTTTATAAACGAAGCATTAGCTTACACTCGTTTCATCTCCGCCGCAGCTCCTCACAGGGTCAGCAAGTATTAAAACAGAACAATCAAGTTGCTAAGACTCTTTTTATCCACATGGCGTATCTAGTTTTTGCCTCTTCCCCCGGCAGTGTTGTCTTCATGCTTGCTTTGCATTGCTCTCATTGTGATACGAACAACGTACAGTTGGCGTCACTCTTTGCATCGCCATTAATTTATAGTTTATTTCTCTTTCATCCGATGTTGTGGCTTTGTAGAGCTACTAACTATAGACAAGCTTTGAAAAAGATGTTTTGTTTTAAGTCACCAACTTATCCCAGCATGGACTGCGCCACAGACAATCGACAACGTGTTTTATGCACGATTCACCAAACCCAACTGTGACAATATCTCGCCATTTGTAATGGCTGCAGCTTTAGGCTCTTACTTCGTGTTCTTTAAAAAATCCCGTTTATTTTTGTCCAGGAATTGTCCAATTCATGAATTAAACCTATCCTAGATAAAATAAACGGGATTTAGTAAAGAACGAGACAGTTCCGTACAGTGCTAACTAACATTTTACTTTTGCATATTTCTGTGTCCGGTACACGAAGTAAGAGCTCAGCTTTAGGGGATACAGATAAAACGAGAACAGTTTATAGAGTGGGTAGTGGGAAGAATTTGAATTAGAATTCACTCAATGTTCGAAGTCAAACGAAGAGTTGGCACACGAATGTTCTTTATAAATAAAATTATTGTAAAATCTTTACGATATAACCATTTGTTACCATTTAAACTATCGGAAACGATCGCATTGACTCTCATTAAAATTTGAGCCGGTTCCTGCACAAGAGTTTTCAACCAATGTCACACGTGATTGGTTACTTCCTGCCTAGCAACGTGCTGTATAGCAACCGGGAAAGAGCGAGTAATTTAAACGAACAAAACAATCTCCGTGATTGGACTTCCTATACTCGTCTTCTCACAAGTTTCCATGAGGTTTGGTATCCAGGAAGATGTAGATATTTTAAATAAACATGAAAAAAACGCTATGTCTTGCTATTTGTGGTAATTTAAACTCTTCATACTCTGGTTGTTTAATTTGTTAAAAATAAACCCAAGCTGGTAAAGGAGGTTATAACATTGAGTGGAATACTCAGAACGATGGAAATAGTCTGGGAAATAGGCATTATGCATTACTATTCAAGATCACAAGGGTTTAGTGAGCAGCACGTCAAGTTACCACTTGTTAGAACACTTCTGTAAGATAACATTTTGTACACAAAGTTGGAGAATAACGTTTTACATGAGAATATACAATTATTGGACGAGGTTGAGCAAAATATCGTGATTTATCGGTGGCGAGCAGATCAATTATTTGCCGAAGGCAGAGGCAAATAATTGATCTGCGAGCCACTGATAAATCACGATATTTTGCGATAGCCGAGTTCAATAATTGTTTTATCATTCACCGTCGCAAGTTTAACTTTAGACGTCAATAGCTCAGCTTCACTCAATCCTTTTTCTTGTAAATACCCTCGAAATAGGTTTAAAGCAACTTTGGTTGCCTTTTTTGTGTTTTCGGCGTCCTTTTGCTCAAGTAAAGACGACAAATCGCTTTTTCAATTCAAGCTGACGAATCATTTTCCATGTGCGCATGCTCAATAAAGTATTTGCACCCAGTTATTTGCAGCTGAATCGATATTTGCACGCAGTTATTTGCAGGTAAATCAACCAATCAAAACAGTAGAAATATTAAAGTGAATGATAATTAAAAATACCTGCATCTTTCTGGATACCACAACTCGTGGAAACTAGTAACAAACGACAAACCAGTCATCAGAAGGTTACAGGTTGTACACATATGTAACATTCACTCATCATCTTAGTTCATGTAGCTCAATAGAGTATCTCACTAGTCATCAGAAGGTTACAGGTTGTACACATATGTAACATTCACTCATCTTAGTTCATGTAGCTCAATAGAGTATCTCACTAGTCATCAGAAGGTTACAGGTTGTACACATATGTAACATTCACTCATCTTAGTTCATGTAGCTCAATAGAGTATCTCACTAGTCATCAGAAGGTTACAGGTTGTACACATATGTAACATTCACTCATCTTAGTTCATGTAGCTCAATAGAGTATCTCACTAGTCATCAGAAGGTTACAGGTTGTACACATATGTAACATTCACTCATCTTAGTTCATGTAGCTCAATAGTTAGAGCATCTCACTAGTCATCAGAAGGTTACAGGTTGTACACATATGTAACATTCACTCATCTTAGTTCATGTAGCTCAATAGAGTATCTCACCAGTCATCACAAGGTTACAGGTTGTACACATATGTAACCTTCACTCATCATCTTAGTCCATGTAGCTCAATAGTTAGAGCATCTCACTAGTCATCAGAAGGTTACAGGTTGTACACATATGTAACCTTCACTCATCATCTTAGTCCATGTAGCTCAATAGTTAGAGCATCTCACTAGTCAACAGGGGGTTACAGGTTGTACACATATGTAACCTTCACTCATAATCTCAGTCCATGTAGCTAAGTGTCACCATCTGTGTCTATGTAACCCTATGTGTCCATAAGCGTCTCACTAATGGTCATTGGAAGGTTACAGGTTGTACACATTTTTAAAGTACCGATCTCAAGTTTGGGGATTTTACATATCCGTAATATTTGGGTCTTCCTGAGCAAAATCATAATATATATTGTCAGCCGAAAATTTCATCTTTATGGAGTTTTTCGCTGTCAAAATTACCAGATGTGATGTCACAAGAGGCATTCCAAAGCAGATTTATTTTGTTACATGCCACAAAAATGCCTCTTGTGACATCATATTCGATAACTTTAACAGCAAAAAGGTCCATGAAGATGAAATTTTTGGCTGACAAGATAAATTATGATTTTTCTCAGGAAGACCAAAATATTACGAATATGTAAAATATCCAAACGTGAGATAGCCACTTTAACCTTCGCTTTATACCATCTGTGTAGTTTCCCTACCTCCTTTTAGCTACCAGCACTGAGTTCAAGTATGAGTACAAACTTATATCCTTGTTCTTTTATTCGTTCCCAGCCCCCCTGGATGGAGTTCGACAATCAATGGGCAATCATGTTAAAGGTTGGAGAAGGATCCTCACCAGTTATCCCAGAATACCTCAGTGACGAAGGCAAAGATTTCCTTGCTAATTGCTTCGTTCATGATCCTCATGAAAGGTGGACAGCAAGACAACTGCATAACCACACGTTCTTAAAGGTAACTTGAGAGACTTTAGGTTACTATAGTTACATCATCCACCTTACCATTGTCATCCTCCTCATCCTTCTCATCCTCCTCCTCCTCATCATCCTCCTCCTCATCCCACTCATCATCATCATCCTACTCATCATCATCATCCTACTCATCATCATCCTCCTCATCCTCCTCCTCATCATCCACATCATCCTCATCATCCTCCTCATCATCCTCATCATCATCCTCATCATCATCATCCTCCTCCTCATCCTCCTCCTCATCATCCTCCTCATCATCCTCCTCATCATCCTCATCATCATCCTCATCATCATCATCCTCCTCATCCTCCTCCTCATCATCCTCCTCATCATCCTCCTCATCATCCACATCATCCTTCTCATCATCCTCCTCCTCATCATCATCATCATCCTCCTCATCCTCCTCCTCATCATCCTCCTCATCATCCTCCTCATCATCCTCATCATCATCCTCATCATCATCATCCTCCTCATCATCATCATCCTCCTCATCCTCCTCCTCATCATCCTCATCATCATCCTCATCATCCACATCATCCTTCTCATCATCCTCCTCCTCATCATCATCATCATCCTCCTCATCCTCCTCTTCATCATCCTCATCATCATCCTCCTCATCATCCTCATCATCATCCTCATCATCATCCTCCTCATCCTCCTCCTCATCATCCTCCTCATCATCCTCCTCATCATCCACATCATCCTTCTCATCATCCTCATCATCATCATCATCCTCCTCATCCTCCTCATCATCCTCCTCATCATCCTCCTCATCATCCTCATCATCATCCTCATCATCATCATCCTCCTCATCCTCCTCCTCATCATCCTCCTCATCATCCTCCTCATCATCCACATCATCCTTCTCATCATCCTCCTCCTCCTCATCATCCTCCTCATCCTCCTCCTCATCATCCTCCTCATCATCCTCCTCATCATCCTCATCATCCTCATCATCATCATCCTCCTCATCCTCCTCCTCATCATCCTCCTCATCATCCTCCTCATCATCCACATCATCCTTCTCATCATCCTCCTCCTCATCATCATCATCATCCTCCTCATCCTCCTCTTCATCATCCTCATCATCATCATCATCCTCCTCATCGTCATCCTCATCATCCTCATCATCATCATCCTCATCCTCATCGTCATCATCCTCATCCTCCTCCTCATCATCCTCCTCATCATCCTCCTCCTCATCATCCTCCTCCTCATCATCATCCTCCTCATCATCATCCTCCTCCTCATCATCCTCCTCCTCCTCATCATCCTCCTCATCATCATCCTCCTCATCCTCCTCCTCATCAAGATGGTGATCTATAGATGCTAAGTGAGATCTTGATGATTGTGATGATGATAGGTGATACATGTTTGAATCCTCTCCTTAACTCAAACATTTTCTGATAATTTGAGTTAATGACAACAACCCATGTATCGTCTGTCTTCTCCATGCTCTCCCACATTCATGCACTACAGCAATGTAGATACAGTGATATCAATCGAACCAATATATATTGTATAACCTTCGCTATCCACGAAGACGTCTTTCTCTATGAGTTCAGAGAATTAAAACAAATTACTAAAAGAACTAAGAATACTGTGTTGCTCTTCTTTTGGACAGTGTTGTTAATGGAAGGAGAGAGATTGGAAAGGTGCAGGACATTGATATGAACAATCGAGAACTATTCATGGTTGTCTTTACAGCCAAGTTTCAAGACCACGGTCAGATTTTAAATTATTTTAGAAAGAGATAGAATCTATGAGAAACTATAATTATTTATAAATCTAGGAAATGTGTTGGTGAAGAAAAGAACTGGAGAACACATGAGTAAAGCCCATTTCAAACGTCGAACTTCATATGTCTCCAAACTTGATGCAAATGAAGTTAAACAAAAGATTACCTTCATTTGCATGTACGAGTAGTTTTGCTACCTAGACAGTGTTAAGTAATATATGAAACACGAGGAAGAGTGTTTCATCAAGATATCCAAACACAGAGACGTTTGTTGAAAACCGAGGGGCGAAGCCGAGGTTTTTTAACAAACTTCGAGGTGTTTGGATATCCTGATGAAACACTCTTCCGAGTGTTTCATATTACACCTTGAACCCTATCAATTGGGCTTCTAGCCTGTTGGGGTATTCCGTTCACCTAAAAGAGTGATAAATATTATAAACTTCTAGAGTTTTCAACTCGTTCCTTCATTTGCATGAGTTTCGGTTCTTGTGAAGTTCAACGTTGGAAACAGACTTGACTTAAAACAGAAAATGTATTTCCACTTTGAAACCAGTTCCAGACCTTTTTGGTCACTAAAGTCCAGTCATTTTGAATTTCAAGGGAATGATTGCAAACTATCGTATAGTTAAGAGGGGTTAGTATCCGGCCGGATATTGGATAATCTCACTATCCGGTATCCGGCCGGATATTTAACAATTATACCATGAGCTCGAGTCGTATATGAACTCATAACCAACGAGGCGCGAAGCGACGAGTTGGCTATTAGTTCATATACGACGAGAGCGAATGGTATAATTGTTTTATTATATAGCCAAACACTTAGTTAGTTAGGGGTTTCTTTATAAAACCCTATCGATTTCAGCTTTTTCGGCCTAAAAATCCATCTCGTTTTTTCTCTGCTACTAGGATATGAGGTGGATAGCCTTGTAGTAGAGTAGCCAATCAAATAGATACCTACTAGCAGCTATATAATAATTTCTATTATCCGGCCGGATACCGGATAATTTGTTTTTGACAGTTTTCCAAGGCGTATTAAATTTGTGTTAATTTAAACATAATAAAAATAGACATTAATACAACAAAACAGCAATATTGAGCTTGTTTACTGTTCCAGTATTGTTGGTTATGTACAATGTTTACTGGTACAATGTATACTGGTAATGGTTAACTGTCTTCTTAAACAGGCAAAATATATCAACTTGCAGAAAACTAAGTTCAGCAAGTAACAATTACTATACCATTTGCAAGCGTGTTAACGCGTATGTTTACGTTTCAAACGTGCGATTGTGTTTCTGGAGTGGGGAATTTATGCGAAGCATGTCTTGGTTAACACTCGGGGTTACACGCTGGTTAATGGCGATAAGATTGCCAAAGCATTTTGAAATTCTCTTCTGAGAATTTTGTTATTTATAGTCTGCATAGTAAAATATAAAAATACACATAGTGGCAGGAGAGTTTTTAGACAGGATTCTAAGAAAATGTAAATTAATTTATAGAAATTTGAAATTTGAATGTGCAATTAAAATAAAAAGCTGGTTAGTGAGGTGAATTGCTTAGACTTTTCTTCTTAAAGTGTTTATGGTCAAATATATATATCTGCCCCAACCGGGAATCGAACCCGAGGTCTCCGAATCAACGCATCGGCGCTCTGACCACTGAGCTATTGAGACACGGTCAGAACAATATAAAAAAATGAATTATGCGCGCGTAAAAAATGAATTATGCGCGCGTAAAAAATGAATTATATGCACGTAAAAATGAATTATGCGCGCGTAAAACGAATTATGCGCGCGTTGTAACCCATGCGATAACTTTATGTTAACTTTACGTTATATAATTGCGGTGTAGTTCATTTTACCGCGACAGTGGAAATTGCTTACAACAAATTTACAAGACAGTGGAAATCCAGCTTAAGTTGCTGTGCTATGTGGGTCTCCTTTTGGTGTATGTTGTTTAATATTTGCTGTAACGTTGTGGCTAGGCGGATATGTGTCATATTTTACTAGAATTGTGCGTTTCCTGATAAAAGCACCAGAGTTTGTGTACAGCGAAAGTTCACCACCCTAAGCATTTTTGGATATGGAGCCACTTCAAAAAATAATTTGAACAGACGTTGCAAGGGCGTTTATGTGACGACTTGAAATGGCGGCCATCTTGACCGGAAGTAACTTTTCAAAGAACCTAAAAGCTCAATAATTCTTAGTTTAAATGAAACAAAATACACATAGAACTTAAATTGACACCAAAATTACATGTAAGAAAGAAATTCTGCAAAAAGTTATATATTTCTTTATTAATAACAAACGTATCGATATCACCGAAAATATAAATTTTTAATTCTATTTTTATTTTTATTTTTACTAAGATTAAGAGTTTAAAACTATTTATCTTAACAGTTTAAAGATAAATAATTTACTTCCACTTCAACGAAGATTTCCTACTATAATATGCTGTATAATATACAAGTGTATATCAAGATCAGTGATCATGCACGGTATGAATAATATGATTGCGGGGGACTGGGTACGACACATTGATCACGCCACTGCAATGGCCGCCATGCTTTTCAAGATTGACATGGTGTAGTCGGCAAAACGGATGTATTCCAGTGTTATTATCCCAAAATACAAAGAAAAACATACATTTGTATTGTTGGACCATTTGAACACCGCACACGGACGATTACACGTTATGTAGAAGAGAAAGTTGCCGTCTAGCCGAACTAGGTGGACTGTAAGTACCAATTTTTATTATTTTTATTTACCATTTGTATTAGTCTGAATAAATGTTGAGTTGACCCTCGAGTTGACCAAGGAGCCGCATCAATAAGTTAACGTTCGTTTTCTAGATCTTGTATTTGCACCATATACAATAGTTACGATGAGCTGTGTGCCCAAGGATGCGGTGAAAACAGATTGGGCACAATGTGTTATCTGTCAGGAAAATACAGAAGAAACACTGCAATGTCCAGCAGAATCAAAAAGGACAGATGTTGGAGCTGGCTACAAAACCCTCGCTGACAATATCGTTAGATTCAGACAGCTAGAATGTATGCCTTTAGCAATTAATCTAGACAGGTTAGATGAGGGGAATGGAATAGAGGAAACATTCCTAAGTCAAAGAGCTCGTTGGCATAAGAGCTGTAATGTGAAGTTCAACTCCACCAAACTAAGAAGAGCCGAAAAAAGATATTTGCCAGAGGAGCAGAGCCCAATCATTGGTAAGAAATTTACACGTTCCAGTTCTGGGAATGAAACACCATCCAACATCGACAAGTGTTTTTTCTGTGATGAATGCGAAAGTTGGAACAATCCTCTACACAATGCATCGACATTTGGAATGGACGCTCGTGTTCGAAAATGTGCAACTGCTTTACATGACCAGATACTTCTTGCTAAATTGAGTGGGGGTGATCTTGTTGCAATTGAAGCCAAATACCACGCTCCATGCTTAACATCTCTATACAACAGAGCAAGAGCAGATGATCCCAGAGATAACGACGACGACCATACTCGACAACTAGAGGGTATTGCACTAGCAGAATTAGTTATTTTCATTGAAGATTCCCGGTCAGAGGAAGATGCAGGCCCCATTTATAAGCTCGCTGATTTAGCCGATATGTACACTTCTCGACTTAATCAACTTCTTGGAGCGCATGTAATCGGTCGTGTCCACACAACCAGGTTAAAAGATCGAATCTTAGCTATGGTTCCTGATCTTCAAGAGTACAAGCAAGGTCGTGACATTTTACTTGCATTTAAAGAAGACGTCGCGATGGCACTTCGAACAGCACATGAAGATTGTGACAACGAGGCAATGCATCTCGCGCGGGCGACAACCATTGTAAGAAGAGATATGATGGCGGTAGAAAACAATTTCAATGGATCATTCGACCATGACTGCCAACACAATTCTGTGCCAAAGTCTCTTCTATCATTGGTTAATATGCTTTTGTATGGGCCCAACATAAAAAACCAAACAAGCAATGCCAATTATACTACTCAAGCAGGAATTACCATCGCGCAGTTGTTGATGTACAATAGCTATTCACGTCGACGCAATCAACCGCATCAACACGAACGTCACAATCGCAACCGTGAAACACCACTTCCCATCTACTTGGGACTGTCAGTTCACGCAAAAACTCGGAGTCGTGAACTTGTGAGCAACCTTTACGACCTTGGCCTTTCAATATCCTACGACAGAGTGATGAGCATTTCCACCGACCTGGGAAATGGCGTTTGCCGCCGATTTGAAGAAGAGCAAGTGGTATGCCCAACTAATCTTCGCAAAAGGCTGTTCACAATCGCCGCAATTGATAACATCGACCACAACCCTAGTTCTACCACCGCCAATGATTCGTTTCATGGCACTGGGATATCACTATTTCAGCACGTCTCCACCAACTGCCCTGGTATTGATCGTGAAATAATTGTTCTTCGCCAGTCATCATCAGCCAGCAGCACCACCACCGCCACTAAGCGAGTTTCCCAGTTACCAGATTCCTTCGCAAATGTACCTCCTGCTTCTCTTCGTCACAACGACCCTCCTGTTCCTGAAATGCATTGTGAAATGAAAGGGGAAGGTGCGATCTATACATGCGCTGTTAAGGAAGAGTTCTTGTGGTTGGAGAATGTCAGAGCGACTATCGACACCCAACAGAATTTGCAAGAGGGCGAATGTATTTCATGGGCAGCATATCATTCCAGTCGACAGAAAGAGCAAGATGATACACAACAAGCCATTTCTTCGTTACTGCCTCTCTTTCCTGATGATTCGAAATCTGTTGCCATGATCCGCCATGCTGTCGAAATGATAAGGCGAGCGGTGACACATCTCAATCCAGGTCAAGTCCCCGTCATCGCACTCGATCAACCATTGTATGCCGTTGCCAAGAAGATTCAATGGAACTGGCCTGAAAGCTATGGTGAGCACCGTGTTATTATGATGTTTGGGGGGCTGCACATCGAGATGGCGTTCTTGCGGCTCCTTGGCCACTGGCTTGAAGACAGCGGTTGGACATCAGCCCTCACCCAATCTAAGGTAGCTTCACCAGGAACAGCCGATTCCTTCGTAAAAGCTGCAAGTGTAACACGTTCTCGACACGCACACCAGTTAACTGCGAGCAGTCTTTATATCCTACTTTGTCACGCATATACGCAGTACACTGTTGGATTGGTAGAAGATACGGCGTTGCCATTCGACGATTGGTGTTTAGAGAAAATGGCTTCAATACCACAGTTCCAGTTCTGGTACATCGCCTTACAACTAGAGATGATGTTGCTACTCTTCGTTAGATCTCTCCGAGAAGCCAACTTTGCACTGTATGTCGACGCATTAAGTAAGATGATTCCATGGTTCTTCGCCCTTGATCATGTCAATTATTCAAGATGGCTACCCGTTCATCTTCGTGATATGATCTCGTTGAATACAAAGCATCCAGAGGTCGCCACAGAGTTCATCAGTTCAGGCAGTTTTACAGTTCGCAAGACTGGGAGAAAGTTTTCTGCGATGGCTATTGATCAGGCCCACGAACAGAACAACGCGATGGTGAAAGGTGATGGTGGTGCAGTAGGATTGACTGAGAACCCGAGTGCGCTTCGTCGTTGGATGATATCGGGACCAGAGATAGCGAGAATCGTGAATGAGTTCGAAGTTGGTGTCCATATCGGTAAAGGAAACGACAAGCAATCCAGCACAAAACACCACGAAGAGGCACGAAGTACCCAACTATCTTTTTTTAAAGATACACGATCGCTCGTAGCGGTTTTAGAAGAAATGGGTAATCCCTTCCTTGAAGAAAGTGAGGAATTATACAAGCTTGACACCAAAGATGTTGCAGCCCCATCCGTGGTGTCTACGGTGCGCAGGATAGAAGCCCTTGGCACAACGCAGTTTGACACATACATCAGTGATCGTCTAGTTCGTCGAACTGTCCCTTTGTCGGAACCTATCAAGAAAAACAAACTGCCCTTGTTTAGCACTCCCGCTCCAAAAACACTTTCGAAAACCAAGCAACAATTGTCTTCTGTAAAGAGTGACTGCGCGCTTTTTTCGAGGTTGTATATTTCCTGCCAAACAAGAGAAGGAAATTTGGAAGATTTCTTCCGGCACGAGAACCAGGCATGCCCGCCGTCACTGTCTAACTGTGGAAACCTCCGTCTTCCAGGAAGCAAGTCAGACATTGTAGAATGTCTAGAAGCTCATTGCCAGCCACAGTATCAAGCGCCAGATTCTATTGATGTCATAATCATCGATGGTCCTGCTGCTGTTAATATGGTTAAACCAAGCGCATCCGCAAACACGTTTTCTGAGTACGCATCACTTTGTTTCATTCCATATATCGAGGCCCAGTTACAGCGAGCAAGACGAGTAGATATCGTGTGGGATGAGTACATTCCTAACAGTCTTAAAGCAACGACTAGAAGAAAGAGAGGAAGTGGAGTTCGACGCCGAGTTCAGGCCAACAATGAGTTACCAAGAGACTGGCAAGGGTTTCTTCGCCTGGATGACAATAAATCAGAGCTTTTTAAGTTCTTGGCGGAGCATGCTGCTAGTATTAGCAGCGAGAAAGAAGTCATCACAACTTATGGCAAGGAGGTTCTATGTAGCCAACAACGTGGTGATATATTACGTTTAGCTCCATGCACTCATGAAGAAGCTGATACAAGAATGTTTTTACATGCTGCCGATGCTGTCCACCAAGGCCACCAAAGAATCATGCTTCGCACTGTAGACAGTGATGTGCTTGTTTTGGCAACTGCTATGGTACAACAACTTCAACAAGTTGGTACAACAATCGAGCTGTGGGTGGCGTTCGGGACTGGAAAAAACTTGCGATATTTAGCAGCCCACGAAATATCAGCCAGCTTAGGGAAAGAAATGTCAAAGGCTCTGCCTTTTTTTCATGCGTTTACAGGATGTGACACGACATCATCCTTTGCTGGTAAAGGAAAGAAGACAGCGTGGACGACGTGGATTTCCTATCAGGAGGCAACCCAGGTTTTTTCTTGCTTATCGAGCGTGCCGGAGACCATTACCAATGAGTGGATGGCAACTATCGAACGGTTTGTCACTCTGATGTACGATAGGACAAGTACCGAGGTCAACGTGAACGATGCCAGGATGAAATTATTTTGTCGAAAAGGCAGAGCTCTCGAGGCTATCCCCCCTACCCAGGCAGCATTACTGCAGCACACCAAGAGAGCTGCTTACCAGGCAGGCCATTGCTGGGGACAAACACTTCTGGTCAGACCACATTTGCCATCTCCAACTGAATGGGGCTGGGTGTTTGGTGCAGATGGCTGGCAACCGTTTTGGACTAATCTACCTGACGTGACTGCAAGTTGCAGGGAGCTTGTCAAGTGCGGATGCACGAAAGGATGTCGTGGAAATTGCTCGTGCAAAAAATCGAACTTAAAGTGCACGGCCCTTTGTTCTTGCAGCGAAGAGTGTGCTAATAACTAATATTTCGTCACCCTTATACATGATATTCTATGTTTTGCAAATCATCGTACCAAATATAAATACACTGGATATTGCATTTTGAACAAAGAAAACATATTGTAAGTAATGTATATATTTTGAATACCGTTTTTCGTTTGTGAATATCATGTACTATAAATACCCTATATATACCATAAAAGTTTAGTTTCATAACTAATTTTGATAATTTTTTTTGAATGAATTCGAAATTGTGTTTTTCGCGTTTCTGTTGTTTTATTTTTTCTGTACTGCTTTTGTATTGCTGAAATTTTTCGTTCATGTTCAGAAATCAGCCTAAAACATTATACTTCCGGTTCAAATAACAATCACTTCCGGTAAAAAAACAACATCTGTTTAATCAAGGATTTCTAACCCAGTTGAGATATAGAAGGCATTTTGAAGATAAAGATTGTATTTAAATATAAAATTCGCTATGCTTAGCATTCCCTAGCTATTGATGATGACCTGAAATATAGTTTACAACCTTTCAATTCGATATATAAAATACTTCCGGTTTGGTTTGTTGGCCATTTTGAAAACATCATTTAACGACCAAAGAAATTATTTTTTTAAATGGCTCCATATCTAGCATTAATAAGCACATCGAGAACTATCATTTTGCAAAATGCCATGCTTTTATCATCAAGTGCACAATTTTTACACATATCCGCCTAGCTATTGTAAGCGTAAACAATAGCGAAGAGCGCGGTAATGACGTCAGTATGTATGTTCGTCTGAGTTTGATATAATTATTACATTCCAAACAATAGAAAAACAGTCGTTAGGAATCCCTTGGAATTCCATTTCGGTTTGTTTGTCTGAGTTTTGGTTCTATATATAGCATACGCTATATATATATATATATATATATATATATATAAATATGTTCTATATATATAAACACGCTACGTATGCAGACGACAGTGCGCGTGCTTCAATTTGATCTGTGCGTGTGCGTGAAGTAATTGGAATAAAACTCGTCGAACTGTCAACTGTACTCGCTGTAGACACACGCGCCATGATTTTGCTCCGAACAATCCAAGTTATCCTTTTTGTTTGGTTGGTTCTTCGCGGGATTCGTCAACTGAGGAGAATCTAGTGGCCGTAATAATTAATAATAATTAATTAATAGTTTTTTGTTCATAGTGGTAAAATAAGTGTAGTAGGTTTTATCTTATAATGAAACTGTAATTAGTTTTATAAGTAAAAGAATATATTGTTGTAAGAGCATTGAGACTATTGTATAATGCTCCTAATACGTCTTTATTATTATTATTATTATTAACGCACTCCGCTATTTAACAATGAACAATGGTCATGACGTCACTCTGTAATTATTCTACTCCGCCCACAACTCTAATCACACGCCACGATTGTCCTTTGTCAATAGCGATGCGCACAGTTACTATTTATAGACCAAAACTCAGACAAACAAACCAAATCTGACTCCCAAATGACCCATTTCTTATTGTTTAGCACGTGAATTTAATTATAGACTCAGACAAACATTGACAAATACGTCATCTGTGCGCAACGCTATTCATGGATTCATTCCAAGCCGCAACTGAGGATAATGAACAATACTGCTAAGACGCGATTGTTTCGATGATAACAAACATTCTGTGTTATATCAAATACTCTCTTCTACACTTCAGATCTGTTGAGAGTAAAGACTGCGCGGTCACGACCTTTTAACTGTGTGAACATTGTTTTGATGATAACAAACATTCTGTGTTATATCAAATACTCTCTTCTACACTTCAGATCTCTTGAGAGTAAAGACTGCGCGGTCATGACCTTTTAACTGTGTGAACAAGATAAGACGATCGTCAAACTCGAATCCTCACAAAACGTTTCTGAGTCGCTGACTAACTGCCGGTGAGTCGCTCTAACCATTGAGCTAACGAGACTCAGATGGAGAGCGAAGGTTACAATGATGTAATGTTTCGATTGATATATGTACTGCCTATGCAACAGTCACTATTAAATGCTTGGGTGTGTTAACACATCCTAGCATTACTGATATATAGTGGCTGCCACATAGGCAGTACATATATCAATTGAACCAGTACATCATTGTAACCTTCGCTCTCCATCTGAGTCTCGGTAGCTCAATGGTTAGAGCGTCTCACAGGCAATCAGAAGGTTACAGGTTCGATTCCTGTCCGGGACTCAGCAACATTTTTCTGAAGATATGAGCTTGACGATCATCCATACTCTTCTCGAAGTTCTCCCACATTCACTACAGCAGTCGATGTATTAACATAAACAGAAAACTTGTACAGTCACAGTAGCAGAGTGTGACAGACAATATAAGTTGATCCAGATTTAGAGTTAAGGAATTAAGGGGTTATAAGTAGGACGTAGTAGACAGAAACTTGTCAATACAATCAAAAGCTCTAAAAGGTTGGTGTACTACCGAAATACTGTGTGGCGGACGTTCTCACTGTTTGAGACGATCGGCATGATGATTATACGATATGAACCCAGCCAAGTCCAAATTTATTATATCAAAAAAATGTAAAACCACTCTAAATAATCCCAGTGCTAACCCCAATCCAACCGTACGCCTATAACCCTAAACCCCCGCCTAGAGTTTCACCTTAACTCCCTCCTATAACCCACCAACCACGCCTATAACTCCCTGCGATAACTCCCTCCTACAACTCCCTCGTATAACCCCCTCCCACCAACCACGCCTATAAGCCTTGCGTTAACACCTACGTTAACACCTACACTTTACTTACCAATTGTGGAAGGTTATAGGTGCAGGTCTTCCTACAGGGTTTTGCACGCCAGTATTATTGTTACTTGGATTCAGGTCAAGATAACCCGAGCTGACCTTGATCCTTGATCTGACCACCACACCCTGTTGTCGACCTGCACCTATCACACCAAAAGCGTTTGGTGGAAGTTATTGCACATGATTTATATAAAGGGAGGGTTGGTGGGATGTTCAATTCCACATGTTCTCGTTACTGCCCTCTAAGCCGTGTCCTGTTCTCTGGTTACGGTCTCTCGCTAATGGTCGACCTTATCCCAACACGCTTGTCATATGATACTCCGATGTCCCCTGTTGTTAACCTTGGTTCTATCTACTGCGCGCGCAGTTCCTTTGTTGTTAACCTTGGTTAATATCTACTGCGCGCGCACTGTACAACAAAAGACATAATACTTGTGGGATAATTTGAATGCCGCGAATTTACGATATAAGTAAATTTCAAATGACTTTACATTTTATGGATCTAAAAAATTTAGACTATAGGAGTTCATGTTGTTCTATGGGAACTAATAATGTTCGTCTTTTCAAAAACTGCGTGGGTCGACAATGATAAGCAGCTGACTTTCGCAAACACATGACGTGAACGTCAAATAATCTCTTTAAAATAATTGAATCATTCAACACTGAGAATGATTAATTATTAATCTCAAGAGTTATGTCAATGCCGTCTCTAACTTTAGTATTACGATGCTTCGTAACGTGAAATTATTTGTGCCTATAATAGACTCCATTTTGCAATCTCATTCCGTCAACGTAAATGTAAAACAACTACTTTCAATCGCTCATTTTTTATTAGAACAACTAGGACTTGGAACTCTCTCCCTGAACACTTAAGGCTAGATCATTTAAACTTTAAAAAATTATAATAATGCTCTATTATCCTGTTATAATGTTGACGATCCTCGAACTTGGAAAACTATCTGCCTAAAGTGCACCTCGCTGAACCCATAACTTGTTGTTATTATTTATTATTTTATTTTTGTAAGGGCCCACTGTAATTGGTGTTTAACTGTTGTGGTGACCCTGCTTCTTCTATGTATTTTTTAGAGGCGAAGCTAAATAAATAAATAAATAGATGTTCAGCTATAGATACACAGATGACGTCAGCGTTCTGATGTCTTCTGTGTATCTATAACTGAACAGACAACGGCAAAATGGAATCTATTTGCAGTTTTGTACAATAAAAATTGAAGACAAAATGTTTATTGAAGCTCTTGGGGATTTTTGGGGCATGGAAAAAGACAAGCAGTCGGTAGACGTGATCTGGCGTGAGCTGTCCGTCTGTTCTCTGATAGATCATGGCTAACAACCAATGAAAATGCGCGCATAGTAAACAGGTTATTATTGTATAATATATATATCGGACATGATCTTATTACCGTTTTGTTTACAACACCAGAAGATTGCCACGTCATCAGAACGTGACTTCGTTTATTTATATCGTCGTTATTTTCTCTATTACTACACGTAAACAATAATAGCCACACGTTTTCCTCATGACATATTGACACTGCAAAGCAATCCGAAAAATAAACTAATGCCTGGGTCGTGGAAAACCCGCGTGCAGACGCGCGCGATGACGTAATTCCTCACGCAACTTACAGCGTTCGTGCAGCATCGCGTGTGTTGTGTATTTTGTATATATATATATATATATGTAAGCATTATACACTGCAAGGATAAGAACTTCTGCCTTTACTAAATCGTTTTCTCATCTTGACTAAGCTAAATTTAATAGCATATACTTTTCGGTTTTAATAAAAAAAGTACGGAGGTTAATTGCGAGGAAATTGTTGACTATGCAGAAAGGAAAGGACGCTTTACTCTTTAGTTTAGGAACTGCATGAGATTGGTTGCCCTTAAATTACAAATAGTTCAGAATGCTCCAGCCAGATTGGTGTTTCAGAGGTCTAATTGGAGACCTTTAGATTTGAGGACGAAGACGAGTACGAAGACGAGTTTACCATTGCGCATGGTTCTTTTCCATTGTTATTTCTCCACTGCGCAGAAAAGTTCGTCTTCGTACTCGTACTCGTACTCAATCTAAAGGTCGCTAATACTGCCACGTAACTCCAATTATGTACATGAACTTCGCTGGTTTCCAAGAAAATATTGCATTAATTTTAAAATATTATTACTTTCAAAGATATTCATAGTTTAGCTGCTATCTCTATTCAGGATCTTATTACCATTAGCAACCTACTCGATATAGTCTCCTCTCTAACAATGCTCTGCTACTTAGCCTTAGGAAACAGATCTGGAATTTTATGTCTGTAAATAACTCTAAGAATTTGATTATTATATTTTTATTTCAAAAGCTTTCTCTTCACTTTTTACTGTAAGATAAATTAAATTTTATTTCTGTTCATCTGATTACTGTAATGCGCATTTTAAAATTTAATACTTGCATGATTTACTTCACTACGGAACAATGGCCCATGTCGACGTTTTCAACGAGAGATCCATAATATGTATATTGTTATCTTTGATATCTTTCTTCGATTTCAAGCAGTTGCTCATACCGATTGAGGCAATTTCTGGACGTGTATTGAGGAAAATATCCATTGTGTTGAGCGTGTACGTCATTTCATTAAAAGAAATATTCAAATGACGTAGAGAAGGAGACATTGTGTCCCTTGTTATGCTGTGTTATTACGTCAATCTGTGTAGAGACTATACGTGCTATTAATGGCATGGCTTTATGGTAATATTGCTTATAATATGGCTTTTTCGAACACTATAAAAACTACCTGACAGATCGTTTGCAGTTACCGTTGCTATAGACTATGCAACTCCCTTCCTATCAACATTAGAACCTCAGAATCAATAGTTCAAAACATCACTCAGTAGATATTTCATAGTTCCATAATTTAGCATAGTTTTATTATGAATTGCAAATAGGAGATATTAGGACTTTTTAATTTTATGTAAAAGTAGCGAGTGTAATGTCGCCCGAATAAATATTTATGATAAGATTTGAGTGCATTTCATGATTGCGAGCATTTGTTACACTACTCAAATGTCTACATCCTGAATAACTTAAAAGAAGGAAACAATTGTGCAATGTGTTGCGTCTCTTAGCGCAGACGATCCAGCACGTCTCAAACGAAAGAACACACAAACTTTCACTTGCATTTTCCCTATTATTATATTCCTCATTGTGTATAAATTCATTGGATCAGACTCAACTTTGCCACAATGAAAACCTCCAATTACAAAACAATAGCTGGCTTTCAACATCACAAGCAATTAAAGGTTTCACTTTTCAGCATACATATTGTCCCCTCCTCTTACATTCATCAATCCGTGTAGGCATGTATGGTTGAAGTGAATTTTATTGCCTTAAATGGCAAAACCAATCACCATTATCTTGCGGAGGTTTAGTAAACGAATTGTGTACCTTATTTCCGCCTATTCTTGGTATTTGTAAATTGGCAAAATACCCTGTGACAGTTGTTTCATAATTACTATCCCTACATCCTACTACATTCCTTCTCCATTAATATAAACTACACCGCCGTTTGAAGCACACAGCGTTGCGATTAATAGACTTCCTTGAGTTGAGATCGATACAACGACGTGTTCCTGTTACCCTTTACGGAAGAACTACTTCACACTTGAACTTACGGGTGATATTGCGGAAGTTTCATTATTGTCACTGTGTGGGGCAGGTGCTGAGTTTCGAAACCACGCTCTTTTTTCAAGTATTTTACGCAACTATGTCGATATTGGACCTATTCTTCATCATCCCTTCATTAACAATGCATTCGCCTCATTGCATATCTTTCAAAACTGCCATGATATCACATATTTCTGATATCTTGAAGCGCTCCCGTGACTCTCGTCTCGTATATCTACAGCTGGGGAAAACCGCCGTTTACTTGACCTTCGTCTTCATCAGTGAGCCGCCACGCGATTGGCCGACAACGACAAACAATACTCGGAAATTGACCAATGGCAAGCCGTAGATGCTCTGATGCAATGGGACTTGTGTTTACTACGTGCGCGGTTAAAGTGGCTTGCACTTTCGGAAGCTTAAACGGAAATGTTAAGACGTTGCCTGCATTTATGTGGAAGATCTTGAGCAGTAAGGACACGTCCCGGTGAATTACCGCTCAGTAATATGAAGCCTCTCGATGATCTAGACGAAATGACATTGTCATTTTGTGGCATCTTCTTGGAGCCGAAGCAGCAACCTAGTCGTGCGAATTCTGTTGCAAGTCCAGAGCAGTTCACGACTATGCAGGACTCGAGTTGTCCAGTTGTTGAATTTGGCCGAATTCTGGGAAGTGGTGGGTTTGGAAAGGTGTACGAAGCGCTTTTCAACGGCAAGAAAGTTGCAGTAAAGAAGTTAACAATCAAGGCAAAGCTGAGGAACTCGAACGCGCCACGCGAGAGCTTGCAAGCAGAGAGTCTGCTGCTGGAGTATAGTCATCGAAACTTGGTAAAGACTTTGGCTATATTGCATGGCGGCTCCATCGAAGATTGTATGGTAATAATGGAGTTTGCCGGAGAGAGAAATCTCCAGTCAATCATAGACGATGAAAGCGTAGCATTACCTGAACAACGAAGGGTTAGCATAGCATTAGACATTGCTCGTGGTTTGGAGTTTATGCATGGGCAAGGTCTGGCTCATCTCGATGTCAAACCAGCCAACGTCATTGTCAATGCAGACGATGAATGTAAAATATGTGACTTCGGTTGTTGTCAGTATGTGGAACTTGAGGACAGCAAAGATTTTCAACCGCCTAGTCCAACGAAAACCAGTTTAGCAGGTACCTTTTCGTACCGTGCACCGGAGTTACTCAAAGGCGAGTTTCCTTCGACTAAAGCTGATATTTATTCGCTCGGTGTGTGTCTGTGGCAGATGATGCTACGTGAACAGCCCTATGGCATGGAAAGTCATTTTGTGATCATCTTTAGTGTGGTGCAAAAGAACTTAAGACCTCAGTTTCCTGAGATGATTGTGGAGGACGAGCAAAATTTGGACTACGTAAGACTGACCACATCACTCTGGCACGCTGAAGCAAGACAACGACCTGCAGCTAAAGACGTTGTGCAATCTCTGCAAAGCTGGTCGAACTTGTGAGGAATATCCACTATATGCCTCGAGAAATCCGTAGTTCAACAGATAAAGGCGTTCTTCACGTGCATGGCTGGAACATGCAAGACTTCCTTTGGTGAGATCTCGAAAGTGAAATATTTCATTTTCACTTCTCGAACAACAATATTGACAAAGCCATGTTTCTTATATAAATAAAAAAATCAAGTCTCTCTTTATCTGGCTAAGACGGTTGGAGAACCATGTTTCGTATCGAAGAATTGTATTTTCGTTCCGAAAAAAAATATGACGATCTCAGTTCCTAAGGAAACACATATTATTGTATGAACCTTGATATCATGTGGTTGCCTTGTGAATTACGTATGTGGAGGAGTTGTCGTTTGGCAAGGTCATCACTGTTGGCCTTCAGCGACTGGTATCAAAAGTTTATCACCAAGACAACAGCATCCCACGTAGTGGGAAGAGATAGATATATTCAAAACTTTTATATAGTTCTAGTTTGACACAAAGTGAACTTTGTTTGTATATTTATAGGCGTGGGGTAAAATATTTGTACATATAAATTTCTAACTTATATATATATATAATAAATGGTTGTATATTTTAATATTTGTAGAGGAATCGATGAGTCGAACGCTGGTTTAATTTTGTATAGCTAGAACAAGATTAAGAATTTGTGATTTGATTAAAAGATTTGCAGTGAAAGCGAAAGTCTGTTTTGTGTATTCATTCGTGGAATATGTCGCTTATCGTTAATTCCCACGGGATTAATAACGTGCAACGGATTTTCCCTCGAAGGGAAATTTGAAATTCCTGAGATAACTTGAGCTAGGAACATTGTGTTTGTCATTGTTATTTTCCTATTTACTTTATCGGCAAACGTTGTTTTAGCAAAGAATATTCGATATGAAATCAGTATCATCTTTTAGCATCACAAGTTGAATGTTTGCGACTAAGTACGTTGGCGTTATTGCGTATATAATGATGTGAAGGTATTTGCAATTTCAATTTGATTGTTACGAGGAATGCAGAGGTGGGCGGTCTGTATAAAGAACTCTTCCATATACCGATATACGTGGGGTCTTTCATAATCTGAAGGTTCTTGAAGATCATCGAAGTTATGCACCTCGTTTGCTGTGGCATCACGGCATTGTCAATCCTAATTGTATTCTAGCAACAAATGCAACTATTTCTTTTAGTTTATCTTTTATATTTGACATCGAAATCACTCACTGCAAGTCTGCAACACGACGATGTTGCGTTTGCCAGGAGGGGAAACTAACAGTAATACCAACCTGATCAAGTACTGGAGCGTGCATTGGAAAAATATGGACGTTTTTCTGATATGCTAAGCGAACTACACCCCCGGACTCGTGTACTTTGCGATTGTCATAGCAACGTTGCTCTCTCATCGTTTCTGTGGGCGACCTTCGACGTCCTGTTCTTCCAATATCTGCAAAATTGACGGCGATATTTTTATATATGCACTTATGCACTCTGTTTCTTGCTCATATATTTGCTATTCTTTTATTGGAAGGAGAATAGCTTCCAGCGCTGTTTTGGCCATTTTTGCTCGAGCCTCTGCATATAATCGCTATACTTCCGGCTGCAATCCCAGCCAAAACATTGCTCCCGCAGCCTTGGAAACGATTCGGAGGAGGCCGGTTACTTTCGGGTGGAACGTCTGCACGCAGGCTAGTTACCTATAGGGTACGAACTGGTTTTCGTAACTTTAGTATATTTTTTAAATACCATTTTGAAGATGAACGCTGCCGTTCCAGCATTGCCATCATAGGTCTTTTCGTAATCATTCTTAGATTAGCATACAACTAATTTTGTTTGTTCCTCTAATGTAAATATTAGAATCGCGTCTCTGTTGATATATTAAAAGAGTCTACAGTTTGGTGCGTGGAGATTCTTGAAGATTTTGGACTAAGCGGGTCATGAGTTATCAGTATTTGATAATTTCCCATGGTACTTATGCGAAACAATCCTCTATATCCTTGACGTTTTTTTCACTTTCAAGTTTTTCTTTCATCTATCCAAGAATTGTTTTATCAAAAAAAAAAACACCCATTACATGCATGGCTATAATCTGGTGTGTGTGAAAGCAACACTCATCACATACATAGCTATAATCTGGTGTGTATAGTTATATGATCAGCGTGACACGCCAATAATTTTCGTGTGCGTGAGGTATCAGTGTGAGTGAAAGCAACACTTATCACATGCATGGCCATAATCTAGTGTGCGTGAAAGCAACACTCATCACATACATAGCTATAATCTGGTGTGTATAGTGACACGCCAATAACTTTCGTGTGCGTGATGTATCGGTGCACGTTGTGTGAAGAAATGTGAGTGAAGAGGTATCGCAATTCACCTGTTGATTAATTACAGTTTTATGCCCCTGTTCATAGGCGTACGAGGCGTGGGGCGCATCCAAATGCCCCCCATGAAAATAACCGGAAATTTTAAAAATTCGCGAAAAATCCGAAGACCAAGTTCGGGCAAATTTTTTGCAAGTTCTGTAAGAAAATTTGAGTAAATCTCAGTCCCCCTCTCCCCCCAATATTTTTTGTCGTCCGTTCATGGCTCTGTTTCATATTGATTATTGATTATGAAAACTGATTAGTATAATGCAAATATATAGGTGATACCACTTGCAATATGCAACAGTATAGGTTTATTTGTTTCTCAATTATCTTGTGTTGCATAAGGTGGAGAGTTCTTATGGTTATACCGGAATCCATATCAGAAAACAATGAAATTGTTATTATCACTTCCGCCTGAAACATCCTGACCTCCTTGAGCAATTCAACTCAACGCACCGCCTCGTGAGCATGCAAACATTTGCATTTTAAAACATTTGAAAGGTGGCCGCACCGGTAAATGCCGTCCTTGAAAAGCAATTTCTTGTTATACTTAATCATCAATGCATAGTCAACCTGAAGCTGTTTCAATCTTTGACGAATTGCCTTCGCTCGAAACTTTAGTAGTTTAGTTTATTTATCACTTTTTTAGGTGAACGGAATACCCCAACAGGCTAGAAGCCCATGGGTTTCGAGGACCTACGATTTAAGGTCGTTATCCGAGAAGACCCGAAAGTCTTAAACCATTTGCTGGTATTATTGCAAAGGCAGCACTTTCTCCTCAATTATTTTTAAGACCCTGAGTGATGGTCCGACCCAGTGTCTCAACCTGTATCTCCCAGCTCATAGATATGTGTGGTAACCACTAGACCACAACAGCTAGTTAAATGTCATTAAATGATCGGGACAAATATATGAGAACCACGGTTAATGTAATAAAATGATTAAAAATTGTGATAGATCGGTAACTTATTAGTATTTTAATCACAACATTTAATATATTGACATTGTATGAAGGATATTTAGAAAGGAAACCAACGATTTGAAGTAATTAATTTAGGATAGAAAAAATGTTGCTATGAATTAGCAGAACAAGCAGGAGTATACGAGGAGTAATATATTTAATGACAGGATGAAGCTGACCCGACGACGAGACAGTCAACGAGATTATAATAACGGCAATTAACTTTGAACTTTTACAAGGTGATATAATTTCAACTGATTCAAAAAATGGCAACTCAATGTCAAGAGCGTATCTACCAAAGTGGGAAAAAAACATGTAGTGCTTTAGATAAACGTGTTGTGTTGTGTGGCAGTGTAGAAATACAAATAAAATACTATAAAAGGTTGGTGTATTGCCGAAATTGTGCGAAGGTGGTCGACTCTAAATAAACCATACATATACCATACATCGTCCGAGTCGTTTTCAAAAAATTGTGCAGACGATCTGGGGATAATTATATGGTGCATATCATAGTCCAGATCGTCTGCCGCACTTTTTGAAACTACTTATACTAGATATCAATGCCTTTTCATTTGAAAGCGCTTTGAAACATTCAAACATGCAAACAGACTTTTTGTATATTGAAATAAGCCCCCCTCTCTTTTAAGCTCCCCTCTCTCTCTTTTAAGCCCCCCTCTCTTTTAAGACCCCCCTCTCTTTTAAGCCCCCTCTCTTTTAAGTACCCCGTCTCTCCAATAAGCCCCCTCTCCATTAAGCCCCCCTTCAATGATGCTTGGAAAAATATAATCTCTGCCAAACTCCATCACAAGCAACTTCAAATAACTGCGAATATCACGATCAATAATCCGTTATTTCGTAATATTGGAATAACTTGGCTGCTACGGTATGCCATGATACGCTGCGTCTCCTAGTGCAGTGTATATATGATATTATACTACATCATTAATAATATTGACCACATTATCATTGTAACTATAGCAACACGCAACGTCTAAGATGTTGCAATTATTTCTCGAACTACGTCTTTCTAGTTTTCATTATTTTAAACATTCTTTATGCTCAGTTGTTCGAACTTATCTTATTCTTACAAGGTAACATGGTAACCCTATAATATTTATCATCCCTCGACTTTGCATTCAATGTTCTTCTAATTAATGACATTACAGTATTGAAGCAGAGCTAAGATATATATCTAAACTTCTAGATAGCCTAGCCTCCTCGCAGGAACAACTCTGTAGCTTCTTTTTTGCAATGTTTTGGCTGGGATTGCAAGAGGAAGTATAGGGATTGATTGACGAAGAGGCTGGCTCGGCCAAAAATGGCCAAAACAGCGTTGGAAGCTATTTAACTCGGGAAAAATAAGTCACAGAGTTGCCTGCGAAGGAGGCTAACTTCTAGATATGTTATATTATTCCCAGTCTCGACAGTTCAATCTAGTTCATAATCTAATTATTAAATAGACGAATGACGCTAATAGAGTTTCGCAATGATATATTTGACGCATACTTAATAATGCACATGATGTACCACGATACTTGATGTAATTGTAACCAGGGGCGTATATCAAGCATGCGCGAGGCCCCTGGCACATTTGCGATTGTCTCACGCGTGACCCCTTCCCCGAGGAAAAACACAAGTCAGAGAAGCTAGAAAAAGGGTGGGGAAAGGTAGGGGCCGTGGCGGGGATCCATTACACGTGTCCCCCAAGAATCCAGAAAACGTGGGGTCCCTAAATTATAAACATGACGCCCTAAATAAACGCGACCCACACAAGCGCGGAGCCCCTGGCACTAACTCAAAGTGCCCGCCCCCCTTGATCCGCCCCTGACTGTAACCTGGACACTCCCACAAATACGTTCATCAACTTCTATGGTAACCTTGTATTGTTTGCTGATATTTATGATCAATTGCATTACTAAACACAAACTATCCGCCGTAATTCAATATCAACAAGACGCCCGCTAGCCGTTAACTCGCGCTACTTGCGCCAGATCAAGATACTTGTCAATTTTCGCCGTTGCAGCTATATAAAATAATCAATTTAGCAGCATTAGTAATTGATGCATTTAATTCAACGCGATGTTACAGCGTCGTTTGAAACGAACGCGCATTTCAG
Organism: Chrysogorgia sp. JL179-B06; assembly: GCA_035772405.1. Taxonomy (NCBI): domain Eukaryota; kingdom Metazoa; phylum Cnidaria; class Anthozoa; order Scleralcyonacea; family Chrysogorgiidae; genus Chrysogorgia; species Chrysogorgia sp. JL179-B06. The sequence continues at coordinate 170,808 of JAYKKM010000071.1, read as the reverse complement.
ACGTTGTCCATCTGACCATGACACAGATACAGCGTCACACTGTGCAATTTTTCGTGCAACAATAACCTCAAAATGTTTTATTGTCTTGTTTGGAAGAACTTTTAAAATGATAAAGTAACTTCTTTTGAAGATTTTCGTTTCTTTGCTTTCTTTTTGAGATATATCAGTTTGTTTGATATGCAAATGTATGGAATTTCGTCACACATGCATAATGACTTATTGGAGAAATATGTATATCTTTCATTCTCGAACGAAATCCTTTAAAATCAAGAAGTTTGGTGTTGTGGGAGAAACGCACACACGTGCTATTCACACTTTAGTGTTTTTATTTCATGAACGCAAAGATATATAACGTTCTCTGATAACTCATTATATGCATGTGTGACGAAATTCCAGATCATGATTTGCATATCAAACAAACTGATATATCTCAAAAAGAAAGCGAAGAAGTGAAAATCTTCAAAAGAAGTTACTTTATCATTTTAAAAGTTCTTCCAAATAAGACAATAAAAATTTTTGAGGTTAGGGGCACTTTAAATATTGGATGAGGCTGAGCATGATATCAAGAATTATCCAGACCAAGGTCAGTGTTATCTGACGAAGCCGAAGGCCGATAATATTGACAGAGGTCTGGATAATTCTTGATATCATGTGTAAGCCGAATCTAATATTTATTTTATTCATACAATTATAAATGTAGAAGCCTTTAGGGAGTTTACGAAGTAAGCCACGCAAAGATAATCACGTCACCTACAGACAATTTTTGATATTTTGTAGTGGTAAGACATCAAGAATGGTCTCTAGGTTTTTTAGCAAATCACAATCGAGATTGTATGAGTATTGTCTGATAATATATGAATTAAATTCGTCTAAATTAAATGCAACGTTTTGCGGCGACGTACAAAGTAGGCCTAAGCGCTAAAATATTCCAAGTACCTCAAGCCTTGGTAATTCCATTTTTTTTTACACCAACTATTTAGAGTACCAAACCCTTTACATTGCTTCAAGCACTATGTCATGATGTAATATACAAGACCGGAATGTCAGTGACTAAGTAAAAAGTTGAACATAGTTCAACCTGATGGCAACATGACTGAGAGAGACGATACAAGTGGACGATCGTCAAGCTTGACGATCGTCCATGTATCGTCTGTCTACTGCAAGCTCTCCCACATTCACTACAGTATTGTATATATTAACACATCCAAACCTTACCGATATACGCATCAATCGAATCAATGAGATTCGACGCGTAACTCGAACTCGCGATTTACCTTAGAACTGCATTATTAAGTTTATTCTTTAACTAGTTATATCATTACGTCTTTGGCTCTTTCGAAAAAATTATAGGGCCCTGGAATTGAGTATATTTTCAAAATAGAACTCAGATCTGTTCGCCAAATTTTGGCTCCATGGTACCACAAAAAGAGTAGGAGGAGCTACCTCTTTTATGGAGTATTTATATTCCCAATTCCAAAATGATATTCCGCTGTCACCACTCTGCATTGGCACTCTCTCTCAACCTGAGCATATCACATTCTATTTATAATGTTTATTTCTATATATAGCATTTCTTTCAAGGACACTTTGGGGCGGCTATCGGATCAATATAGTTTTGGCGTCCACTGCCACGCGAAACGTCACTATGCCCCGTACACACGGAACCGTTTTCCTGCGTTTTTGTATTGTTTACTGTTCTCAAGGGAATTGAGAACAACCAACTCATTACTTGAAACAATACAAAAACGAAGGAAAACGTTTCCGTGTGTACGGGGCCTACCTGTATGCTAGCAGCTGGCGTGAGCTTGGTCTTGTGATGGCGCACACGGCGAAGATGTTACGGAAGGTAACGAAAGTTAGCCGACAGGTCGCCACATTATTTTACTCGCATAGTCGAAGATTCCAAGTCCAACCTACATAGCATGTTTTAATTGCGCGATAAACATCAGGATCCAGTATGCTTATATGAATGAATGAATGAATTTATTTCTTTAAACAGGAAACCAATATCACCCGAAGGTGCTTTACAAAAGGGACCTGTACTTAAAATAGATACATATACTGTATATATATATATATATATATATATATATATATATATATATATACATATAGTGAACAATAAGAAAATATTACAAGATTTAGATTACTTTAAAACTATACAGCCAAATATAGTTATCAAATTAAGTTTAAAATTTCCAGTTTCCTTTTAAATGAATTAATTATTAACAAACGGTGTCTATAATATTCATAGGAATAGAGTTCCATTCCTTAACTAACAAATACTGTGTAGTATGAAGACCTGAATTACTCTTACTTTGGTTGGTACGTAAGTCAACAATACATTTGGCCATTATCATTGATAGGCCTCCCCCGCTCGCTGAGAGAGTTCAGTCTCTAGACAAATGTAATGTGTTGCAGTGTTTTTCAATTTTACCTCTATGTAACCTATTCTATCTTAATATGTTTTATGTATCACACATTAATCTCAACAGCCATTGATGTACAGAGGTATATTTTGTAATAACTCTTTTGTCTTCGTCACTACCGATAGTCTATGTGACGTCATTTCGGGATTGATATGAAACTTCGCCCCAAATCTTATACATTAATTTTGTTACAGTTGTCTTATGTTACATTTCGCTCTCCGACTCTGTAGACACATGTACACCATTGCGTACCTATTTTTTCTTATTGAGATGAGAGAGGGCCACAAGTATAAACAAAGGTCTTACCTTATCTTATAAATTTTTGGGAATATTAGAATAATCGAAATTGTATAATATTCGAAGCTGAAACTAACTTATTCTTTCAATTCAAATCATTTCGAAAAAACGACAGATAAGCATTGTTTTTTTACGAAAATTAAGTTTGCCTTATTTGAAAGAACACTTCAAGGGACATCGTTTGAGGTTTTTCGTTTCCTTGCTTCGTTGTCAAGATATTTTAGTTTGCATTATATGCAAATGACAATATTGACGCGTACACGTGCATAATGACTTAAAGGAGGTTATTTATCTTTGCTATTATAAAACCAAATTTAATTTGAATGAAGCATGTGCGTGAGTATTTCCAAAAACATGGAACTTGAAGAATTTCAAGTGATTTTGTGATAATAACAAAGATATATAACCTTCTCTGATAAGTCATTATGCACGTGTACGTCACACCATTGTCATTTGCATATAATATAAACTGAAATATCTCAAGAACGAAGAAAGGAAATGAAAAACTACAAAAGATGTTACTACAAAAGATGTTATAAAATCAGCAAAGACTAATGGTTTTCTGTGGAAAAGTGTTAGGGTCAGGTAAACAAGAGAGGGAGAGGAGGCAGATTATGGAAGACATAGGATGGGGTTGTGTGTGGTTGTCTTAAAGGTATGGCTGTATGGGGTGGTGGTCTTAAAGTACCATGGGATTGTGTGTAGTGGTCTTAAAGGTATGGGGATAGCATGACCTAGCTTGTGTTTATTTATTAATATTATGGTTGAGAACATTCAGGTTGTTTCAATTTTTTTGTTGACAATAATTTTGCAGTATAATTTTTTCTTGATAATTTATTATAACAAAATTGTGTAATAGTGTATTATAATAAAATAATGTACAATGTATGCCGTAGTACTGATTGACACAGTTACTGTGGCCTCGCTAATAATAATAATTAACAGCAATCTAGCAGTAATATAAGCAGCTCTTGTGTTGTTTCTGGCTGTATATAATTATTTGATATCTCCAATGGACTTGGTGGATGCTAACAATTACAGTGGATGTACATAATATTCATTGACCCCTAGAGGGGGGTTATAATTATTGTTTTATTTGTCTCATGGTCTCCATTTCACATCTCGGACTCCTTGAAATTGTCTTTTCAGTGAATGTGGATCAGTCCAGTTTGAATTCATATAAGAGACATCTTCATCAGCTTCCAATTTCTACATTTAAAAAATGTTCATTTCCTTAGATGACAACCCTTTAACAAGGTTTGGTTGTAGTGACGTATAATATTATGACAAACCTTTAATTCCTCTTGTTTCTTGTAAGCATAGCTCATCATGTGCTTTTTATCATCTTCAGTAAATACTGGTTCTCTTGCAGGTATGCCTTTTCCTTTCTAAAATATATGGTAAATTCAGATGTTTTAACTAGTGTAGCAAATCAGACATAGTTTGACGCTACTCTGGCATTAAAAAGCTTTGTCCATGACCCAACATTTCGACACTCCATTAGGATCCCTATTTATACCTCATAGAACCAATGATGACATTATCTATTAACAAGATGCAAATAAGCTTCTTGTAATAAACCACTGTCATCGCGATTCAATGGGCGTGGGCGCTATTGATATGCCAAGCCTCCAGACAACGTCTCGGATGGTACTGTGGATCAGTGGAAATAATTTTGGAAATTTTCCCATGCAATCTCATGGTAGGTTATGCACGCATGCTCCGACAAAGCAGAATTTTCCTTTTTTGAAAAGAAAACAGCCTTTTGGTGTCCTTTTAAACGCGTACGAAACTGACATTTAGTCTGACCGATGTACTCCTGATCACAGTCATTGCACGGAATGGAATAAATAGCGTCTTTCCTCTGTTCCTTCGCAATCCTTCGGTTTTGCAAAAATATGACCCAACATCAAGAAAGGCTTTTGAGCAACGTTTACATTGAAACTACCTTTGAAGATTCTTGTAATTGGTTCTGTAATCCCTTGAATATACAGAACAACTAAAGGTTGTACAATAATCATTACATGCCTTTTGAAGCTTTGCAATAATCTTTGTCTTCTCATTCTTTCCAATGAACTCCTCCAGTTTTTTGGAGGGATGCAACTCTTTTCCAGCCCACCATAACTGACTTGTTTTACCATCCAAAACTTGGAGAGAACTCTAAGAAAAAATACAATCAATCATTCTTATTTTTCTGAGTGATATATATACAGGGCCAGATTAACCCTATGGAAGAAGCGGCATATGCCGGGGGCCCCACACCTACTTGTTCGCTCACTTTGAAATGTATAGTACTGTACCTGTGTCCCAGATAAATCCTCGGTGTTCTCCAACTCTTGTTTAACTGGGTCATGTGGTGGTAATCCCATTGGGTAAACAATCATAACAGCACCTCTTAATTTACCAATGGCATCTTTTACAATATCCATAGTCAAGCATTTATTGGCTGCTATATTGTCCTGAAAAATAATAGGATAGAGATCAATGCAATTACTAATTGTCATTGCATTAGTCCTTTAACCCCTGGCAGTGTCAGCATAGAAATTTTTATTGGTCTCCAAACATTTCTTGTAGTACTAGTTGGGAGAAGTTGTTTTAAAAACATGTTGGTTTATCTTTGGTGATCATTTCTGTTATTCTCATTATCTCTATTGTTAATTATTAATATCAAAAGGAGATGTTGATTATCCGTGGGGCATAATTAAGGGTTAAGCCAATTACAAAAGAGATGCATAAAAGGCTGAGAAAATCAAACTGGTTTCACCTTTGAAACATCTGTGTTTGCTTCACTTCGTGTTCTGTTGATAACCTCGGCCATGTTCTCCAAAGGAGCTGGTAAAGAAATATTATAAAATAACATGTATGCTACGCAAGCTCTGATTGGTCAATAATTTGCCAAAATTTTACTCAAGTTTGGGTTGCTCGTTCGTTCGTATTATTTTATAAACTTGGGATGTTGCAAGACTTTCGAAAAGCGAAAAAACACGCCTAGCGGCTCGTGTTTCTTTACACTTTTCTCAAGTCTTGCAACATCCCGCATGTTTGGATCAGGCCATCCAAACACGGAAACCATTAGGTATTTCTTTAATGAAAGTTTGGAAATATAAATAGTATAGCATAATAGTCTGGTGATCGCTAGAATTAAAGTATTCTAAAGACTGAAAATTAGTTGTTCGAGGGTTGAGGGTTAATATTAGGATGAGTATAAAGGTTTGAAATATAACCCAAAATCAAACCCTTATGCTAACCCTGACACTAATATTAAGTTTGTTCACCATCTGTAAATTTGATTTTTGCTTATGCCCCCCTGGAAATGTTAAATACTCCTGTTCTTCCAGGGGGTGTGACAAGCAATATGCTTTTGTGTTTCCTCATCTCTTGTGTATATTGTAGGTGATTCATTGTGACATTCAAGAGGATGTCCAATGGTGTGATACTGTATCAATTGAACCAGTACATTGTTGTAACCTTCCCTCTCTCAATGGTTAGAGCGTCTCACAGGCAATTGTCCTGGGCTCACTAGAAGCATTTTTCTGAGGATATGAGCTTGACGATCATCCATGTATTGTGTGTCTACCCCAGTACATCTGCATTGTAACCTTCACTCCATCTGAGTCTCGGTGGCTCAATGGTTAGAGCGTCTCACCGGCAATCAGAAGGTTACAGGTCTGATCCTATCTCCTCTGCAGAGGCTTATTTTTATAAGAAAACTGCGGGCAAGGAAGGCGTGCATGGAGAATAAGCCTCTGCAGAGGAGAGAGGGTCCAATCCCTGTCTGTGACTCAGTATTTACCTTGGCCATTTCGTTTACTCATCGGATCCTTGCATTCATTGTACCCACCACTAGGAACACATTTATCACTCCAGCTATCATGTAACTTCAAATCACTAATTTGTTCTTCTGTCAGGCCCTGCATATTCGGTGGTAATGTTATCCCATGTTTTGCTAATTCCTCTAGTTCTGAAATATTAACGAAACATCGTCATTCGTGATTCGCCTATTTCGTTTATACAAAAAGTACCAGCTGTATATTATGCTCATGGCTAAACTACAAAATATATCAGCTGTCGCTAAAGACGAAATATAACTGGAAATAAAAACCGTTGCTTTTAATATTAATACCAAAGAATAACATGTACAACATACCGAAGTTCAGTCTCTCTATTTTGAGTCGTCCATTGAAGATGTCAACTAAATTTGGTATCAACTCCGACAATTTTACTTGACACGTTGTTTCGTAAAGAAACAGGCTTTCGTCCCCTTTCTTTATGTGCAGAATAACCATTTCCCTTACAGTAAACTAACTACAATTACTATTATCTTTATAAATTAAAAAGAAAATGGTGGTCCTCTTTGGCTTCTGTTGCTATAGTGACGCTCTTCGGTAGGACATCGTGACTCGTCGGAAATCTATCGTCAAAGGTAATTATGTATTTTTTACAGTTTCTTTGAGAAAACATTGTAAAAAAGTTTTATTGAAATAGGAGAGATATTTTATTTAGATAGCAAAAACCCACTTATACACCTGGGGGTGATGGCTCACTGGAAATATTATTTGGATGAAGTGAATAATAACCTGGTGGTGGTACTGAGGGATAGTAATGGACACCAGGTGGTGGTACTGGGGGATAATAATGAACACCAGGTGGAGGTGGTGGATATGAAATATTATTGGTATATTCATTGCAAGATGTTGGAAACTGAGGTGGAAATGGAGGAGGAAATGCATGAATAGGTGGTGGTGGTAGATTGGGTGGAATATTGGTAGGTGGTGGTAAGTTGGGTGAAGGGGTGTAGTTAGGTGGTGGTAAGTTGGGTGGAATATTGGTAGGTGGTGGTAAGTTGGGTGAAGGAGTGTTATTAGGTGGTGGTAGATTGGGTGGAATATTGGTAGGTGGTTGATAAGGAAATATAGGAATATGGGGAACATTAGTTGAACTAGTGGTTTCCTGAGGATAGCTGTAGTTATAGTTGGTTATGAATGTCGACTGAGAAGTGATGGCAGGGTCGTGGGTCATTTGTGATTCCCTATCTTGAAAGGTTTCTGTCAACGTATTTCCATTTGCTTTTGTTTTCATTTTTATTCACTGTATAGGACGAAGGTGGTGCAAAATCCGGGTCCCTTTCATTTCGAGGGTCAAATTGTGAAGATTTTGGTTTGGGTTTGTCAAACACTTCCAGATCTGGTAAGAGATAAAGAAATTATTCAATATTCATTAGACTAAAATAATTTCCACTAAACATCTTCTGGTGAGTGTTGTATAATGTATATGTCGATCAAAGCAAATTCAAGAAGATGCTGTCTATTGTAGCTAGGACACATACTAATTTTTCTCTTTTCCCATTCGTTTGAATATGAATTTTCCATCCTGTCAATTTTGTTTCTAATCCTGTCTTCACTTTCACCAGTTGCTATCTCACTTTCATCCTTAGTACTTGGTTCTCCTTCAATCTTTTCATCATCTTTAGAAATATCATCAGATAAAGCAGTTTCCTTGATATCATCAACTGCAACCCCTTGCTTCTTTAGTTTTCTTTCTCTCACTTTTGCCAATCTAGCATCCATTGCTGCCTTTCGTTTCTCCAAGAGCTTCTCTCTCTTGTTTCTTTGTTGTTCCGTCTGGAAGACACAAAAATGAAAAGAAAGATTATTAGTACTATCCTACAGTAATATATATTTATTTCTTATTATATTATTATTTTGCAGTTGCGGTGGCAGACCTTATGGCGTCCTAGTGTGAGAATAAAGTGTGTCCTACCTGTGCCCTGAGTTTTTTAAGTGCTGTTTGTTGTTCCAGCCTTTCTTCTTCAACTTTTGAGAACGTATAGTAACCAACACCGTGGTCACGCGTTTCTAGATAAACAATTCAAAAACAACCCTATTGTTGTATACTAGATATTGTATATTAGACATTGTACAGTACACATGTACTAGACAATGTATACTTACAATGTATACTAGATATTGTATATTAGACATTGTACAGTACACATGTACTAGACAATGTATACTTACAATGTATACTAGATATTGTATACAGGTACATTATATATACTGGTAAGTAGAAAGTAGAAATAGTAAGTTAAAATATGCCTTGCTCACCATTAAATAAAACATTCTGATAATGAACTGGACCCACTGGTTTATCCAATGTTTCTTCAACTTCTTTTTCCCATTTCTTTCTTATTATTTCTCTTCTCATATCATCAGACAGCAAGGTAAGTGAACTAAAAATAATAAGAACTTGATATTAAGTAACTGCTGTGAGTATTAAAAATGCCTTTCAGTGGCTTTTTCTCATAAGTTTCAACCTTGTATCTTGATTTTCTTTGATTTTTGTGTCTTTTTCTTTCATAATTGGAAGGTCTTGTCTTAAGCACTTTCTTGAACGTCCAAAAGAATCTACATAATCAACCCTAAAAGTTAAAAGATGTATAATGATGTTGTCAATATCGTTAGCCTATGTGTAGTGTGTGTGGTGTGTGTGTGGTGTAGTGTGTGGTACTAGTAGTGTTGGTGGTGTAGTGTGGTGTAGTGTGGTGCAGTGCAGCGCAGTGCAGTGTAGTGTAGTGTAGTGTTTATACTTATAGTATTACAATTCTCAAACATATACTTTCAAAACTAACCATTCATCTGCTTTGCTTGTAGAGGGTGTAATCTCATTTGAACTTTCTATCTTATTTTCATTCTCAACACTGTTCTTATATTCCTATAAAATATTTTACTAAATTTAACATGTACACTGTACAGTGTTTATATTTAAACAATGTTGTAGTGAATATGTGACTGTCAGATCGATGAGTAGAAAGACAATAACTTTACTTTTCACTCTCTGACGAAGGGCCTTCACTCAAAACGTTAGACTATTTACACGCTATTTCGGCAGTACACCAACCTTTTTAGATATTTGATTTGTATTTCTACACTGCCTACACAGCACAACACGTACAATACATGGGCATTTGTCAAATGATAAGTGATTGCCATTATAGACAGCACCTAACGTACATGTATATCACATCATTGAACCAAGTACAAAATTATGACTTCAGTTTGCTCTTATCTGAGAATGTCGGTAGCTCAATGGTTAGTCGTTAGAGCATCTCACCAGCGACTAAAAGGCAACAGGTTACACTTGACATATCCATGTATCATCTTAATATACAGTGCAAAGTAGTTATACAATACCTTAGGTACAGTTTTTTGATGAAAATCAACAAGAAATCTCCCTTCTTGGCCTTCTTCATCTGAAGGGACTACAAGGGAGCAAAACAGAATTGAATCTCAGTTTGGACATTCACAAGTTCAACTTTTTAATCACTTAATATTAATCAATTAAAATTAATAATTTGTTAGCACTTCTGCAGTATATACCTTCTATCTCACCACTTGATATTTTTTCATAAAGAGCTGATTTAGCTTCCAGCATTAACCTGAAGGATTATGGATACATCAACATTTAAGACATTCATTTAAAGCCAGTATAGCACACTGGGTCATGTTGCATGAAGCATGTATGATGTATGCATTAGATATTATATAGTTACTATCCATGAGGTAGGGTTATCCAGTATAAATAAAAGTTTAGTTTATCAGTCATTAAACCATTCTCCCTAGAGGTCCAGTAAGGGCCACCCTCATTGGTCCAGTGTTATTACAGGAGGAAACCGAAGTATCTGGAGAAAACATGCAGTGTTTGGTAGAGTCAAACTGGAAGCACTCTTCTCACTTGCACCCAAGGTGAAATCAGGCTTGCATAGGCAAAAGACACGAGTGCTACCCACTGTCCAACCAACATCCCAAATAGCTGACTTGCTATCTACATGTAGTGTATAAAACATATCCACCCAGGGCTGTTGAATACTACGACTTATTCAGCAGATAAGTTGTTTGTGCTTTGAGGAACTGGATCTCTCACAGGGTAGACTATAGGTCACCAGGATAATAGTACAACTACTCTTTGGACAAATCATTGTGTCCAAACAGCTGTTTTACAATCAGGGGGTGGGACAATGTTTCTTTGGTTATCCAGGGGGGGTGTGCATCCTTCCAGCTTCAGAGGCCTGGGTATTACCTTGATTTCTCTAGCTCCTTATCATATGAACTGTCTGATGGTGCTTTCTCCAAATTTTTTTCTACATTCTTTTTCGATACCTTCTTTACTTTTTGCCAAATAGGAGCTTTCTGAAACAAATACGGGCTGTATTATTAAATTATAGACATTTCAAACTTGATATATATGGAAAAGCTAGGTCTTGGTCTGTTCAAAACTTCAAAATAAAGGAATTAAGATGTCTTAGACTCTTATAATTAGTCTAACCTTAGGCAACTTCGAATTGTCATTTTTCTCTCGTTTAAATTGCGTTTCTTTTCGATATAGTTCAGCTTTCAAGTCAACAAGCTACATAAGAAACATGAAGACCTCTCGAATCACACAGCAAAATGAAACGATTTCAAAAACCTAGTCGTTTATACATTACCGTTGCTTCGTTCACTGAAATTATAGTTCGTTTGCTCGCCATTGTTGTTTACATCTTACAGATGAGTTGGGGTAACCTCCCCCCCCCCGCCACCGTGTAAGTTGTGTTCCGTCTTCCCCTGGAAAACAAGATGGCTGCTTCCGAGCTACTTCAGTAAGTGAACATAAACTCTTATTTTTTTCCCGAAATTTTCAAAAGAATCTTGCTGTTTTTTTTTTAAATAGTTAATTTAATATAGCGAGCGTTTTATGTAGGCCTAAAGTTTGGATATTTGTACGTTGTTCTCATTTTAAAGTGAACAAATTAATAGTGTAGACTACACGTGGGTGATATAAACTCTTATTAAATGAGTTACATCCTTATCAATTCATGTATTTTTTAAGCCAACACCTCTCTTAAGCAGACACCTAGGCGAGGTCCCAAAGGTGTCCACTTAATAGGGGTTTGACTGAATTTTGATGATGACATGTGTATCATTGTATTTGTATGTATATGTAATGTCAATGCCTGCACAAGCACAAATAGCCTTTAATACGACCTGCAGCCTTTTTCTCTGTATTTCCAGGTTGACAAGTAGGCCTAAGGATTCTAGTAACCATTGGTTTGACAAGAATGTCGATGGTGACCAAGGAGTAAGTCAAAGGAAATTAACAGTAATAGAGGAATTGACTTGTGGATAACCAGGGGGGCGGCCATAATCTAGGGGCCCGCGAATATGGCACCAAGCAAATCCGTGGTCCATGCAGAATTTGCCATAAACTACCTCTGACATCTGAGGAATCATGAGGTTCGGGGCCGGTCCTGCCTCTTTGCGGCCCTGTGGATAACACATGCACGTCATAATTAGGGGGTGCCAATCCAAAATTTCCAAATGAACTATTTTTAGTTTTAGTTGTAAATCAAACTAACTTGTATAGTTGTATTAGTTGTTTACTTGAAAGAAACAAAGGAAATGTCCTAAGTACAATTTTGAGACCTGTGGGAACCTTGCAATATTCACATTCCACGTTTGTGTGGCAGGCACTGGGAACGGGAATGGCTAATTTAGACAAGATCATTAATGTCCAAGTATTAAATTCAACTGACAAGTTTTCTGTTACCAGTACATTTAATGTACATTTAAACAGTATATTTTGACATAAACTCTTAAAATAGTCTTAAGGAAAACAGGTCCCAATTTTTCGAATAGACCTATAATAGAATATTGCAATTTTATAAAAGTTGGCAGGTGACCCCCAATACCCCCCTCGCTACGGCCCTGGTAACATAGATTGACCGTTAATGCCCTAGTGATGATCAACACCCTATTTCTCGTAATAACATTTATGGTTTGGAGACGAATAAGGAGATTTGTATTTTAATACTTGGTCTTGAAGGTTGAAATGGTTTCCTTGCAGACTGACAGTGACAGTGAAAGATGCCATGAAGAATTGATGAAAAATATAAAGTTGCTTAATAAGAAAAACAAAAAGAGGTTTGTAAATGGATGGCTGGATTATAGAAATGGATGATAGAATTTTAGGATTTATGATAGGAAGATAGAAACAAATAGAAAAGCAAACTCGTTCTAAAATAAAGAAACCATTCTTTTTGTTAATATTAAATTCTACTTTGCTTAATATTAAATTCATTGCCATGTAACATTATCTCGTTGTTAGATATAAAGGTCCTTTACGGTCAGAATCAAGTCAAAAAGTTTCGGAATTTCATTTGAAATCAGAAGGTTTGTCGACAATATAGTTTAACATGTCTAACTTACGGTAGTTTTAATCTTAGAATGTCACATAGCCAGACTAGTGTGAAACACTGATGTTTTGAGCAAAAGCCTTTCTTCACATTTTACACTAACTTCAAAGGCCTTTGCTTGAAGCATCTTTACTTCATTCTTTTCTTTTGGCACAATGTTGCTTGTTTTTGAAAAGTTAATTTAACAGATCTAACTCATCAGTCCCAGCATGAGTAGAATTATTATAAATGATGCTGTTTAAGGCCATTGAGTGTCAAATAATAATCAAAGTGTTTTTATTCAGGAGATGATGGCAAAGTTAATCTTGATGATCTTGTTGGTTCCTTACAAACTTCAAGTTACCACAGTAAACTCAAGAAAACACTGGTAGGTTGGACCTTCTTTAGCTAAACCTTTCATTATTGTATGAATCCCAGAAAAATCATTATCGAGGGAATAACTTGCTATTCAATACAATACAAGTTTGGTTGTTGAAAGCATGCCTTTTTCACTTGGGGAACAATATGCTGGATAGTAAATGTATTCATTGGTTAGGAGTTAACCATTGGATATGTTATCTAGACTTCATACAACTTGTCTATAAAAAATAGTCCTAATAATTATTAAAAATAATTCGGTTGAATTTCCATATAAAATCCCGAAATGACGTCACATAGACTATCGGTAGTAAAAGTCGAAATTAAAATCAGCTGTTATTTCTAAAATAAAACATTATCGTAAGAGTTAGGGTTAGTATATATTAGGTGTAGGGTTAGGATTAGGGTAAGGTTTGGGTTAGCCACTATGTTTTAAATTTGGGGATATTTATATGGAAATCGAGCCAATAATTCGTAATAATTAATAAAATAATTAAAATAATAAATTATATAATTATATATAATTATATTATATACTATATATTATGATTATAATATATTATATAATAAATTATAATAAATTATAATCAAATAATTCTTCATAATTAATAATTCTTAATTATTCTTAATAATTAATAAAATAATAAATTAGATAATTATATATAATTATATTATATACTATATATTATGATTATAATATTATATAATAAATTATAATCAAATAATTCTTCATAATTAATAATTCTTCCAGGAAAGCATGCAGAAGATGGGGAAAACTGTTGATGTTCCTTTGGAGAAACCAATGGCTCAACGAGTAAGTGATCGCTAGGAGACATTGCAAGTATGATGACCTGCAGAGTTCATCTTGATATCCTCAAACTTGGTTTTTAGATCCAGCGTGTTGTTGCTTATACAGAAACTGCTAAAGACATCAGCAAGTGGGAACCAACTGTTCAGAAAAACAGACAGGTAATTACAGTATTCCTGGATTTTTAAGGGGTATTGTAGTCCCAATGCCTTCCTCATTATCTACAGGTCCGTCGGAAGCAGGGGGGCATGGCAGGCTGCAGCCCCCCCCCCAATAATTTGTTAAAATTTTTTGCAACTTTCTTTTGAACATGATTTGAACATGATCGAGAACTATCGCACTTGCAACCCTGATAATTTCCATTGTAAAAACACTCTATTTATTTATTTATTTATGAAAGATATCTGTCTAGTGTTTAAACCAATTAAACAACGAAAATTATCAAAATAATATTGCGATTGCATGAGCTCTCGGTCTCGATAATTAGGCTCTGTGTAATTCGGATTCTAGAGCACAAAAAAACTGTAGAAAGGACTCCATGAACATGAGATTCCTTCGTCAACATGTAACTAAGGGAAATTAATAACTATGCCTGCTGCAAAATGAGCTGAAACATTCGCTCAAATTGCAGGAAATGGTGTTTCCGAGGTTCTATATTTCAAATATTTCCGGGTGGGAATACCCCCGTACCCCCTTAGAAATGCGGTCACTAATTCCAATGGCTCCGCCCTTTTCTGCCCCCAATATGAATTTGCTTCCCCCAATATGAATTTGCTTCCGACGGCCCTGATCTATACAACATCACTCTTGGTATTCACATTACAAATTCAGATATGTTTATGTCTGATGATACCACAGTTCCTTATTTTATTCTGTTTCTGTTACCAGGCAGAACACTTGTCGTTCCCTCTGGATCCTTATAAACCAATTCCAATGTCGACAGGATCATTGGCCACAAGTTTGAAGGTTAGAGAAGAATATTCAAAATAATTTCGTATTTATACTGTACGAGTAATTCAATGTTGCTTCATCTTTTATTTTATCAATCAAGCCTCGGACTGCGTTGGAACAAGAAATAGCAAGTGTTTTACAAAGCAATTCACGGATGTTGGAGCGAAACAATAAAGAACTTAGTCAAGAAGAAGAAGAAGCTCTCAAAACGATGAGTCTAGAAGAGGTAGAGTATAGAAATTGAGTAGAATTAGACAGATGGATGATGATGAGAAAGATAAGAAAAACAGAATGAAATACTGCTGCAGTAAATATAAATAAGTGATTTCATCTCGTCTTACTCTGATGAAGTGTTCTGCTTACCCCTTGGTTTACTGCTTGCATAGCGAATAAAAAGCTACCTAACGTTTCGAGCGAACTGGCCACCTAGCACTCATCTTTTACTGGGGTAACTTTTTCAGGCTCTAGAAAGGCGAAAGGAGCTTCAAAAACTACGAGCGTTACAGTCCTACTATGAACAGAAATGCAGAAGAATAAAGAAAATCAAAAGTAAAAAGTAAGACTTGCTGATCGTTTAACAAATCTAAATTCAACACCTTTGTATATCAAGTTATAACCAGTTAACTAGGTTCACGTAGCCAGGTATAACTATATTTGCGATTAGGTTTAACTAGGTGTAACTATATGTGTTGGATATAATATGAAAAGGAGAAATAAGAAAACTTCAATGTGTTGAAAAATATTTAAACATCGTCTGAAACTTCGTTCATGAATATACGTAAGTACTCTTACTTAAATATTTTTCAACATATTGAAGTTTTTCGTATTATATCCAGTTCTTTTGAGAACAGCTTTCAACTATAAGTGTTACCAGGTATACAGTAACCAAAACGTGATTTTTCTTCCACTCTTCTAGGTACCATCGGATCAAAAGAAAGGCCGAAAAGCGAGCTGCAAACAAACATACATTTGAACAGTTACAGAAAGAGAACCCAGAGCTGGCCAAGATTGAACTAGAGAAAGCTGAAAAACTTCGAGTAGCTGTATGTCAATTAAAATATCACAATTGAGGAAGTGGTCATGGTTTGCCGTGTTCTGTTGCATTATGCATGCATGCAGTTGTTTTGTGATTTCGTTGTTTTTTTTTCCTTTTTAATTTTTAGGAAAGAATGAGCTTAAAACATCGCAACACCTCAAAGTGGGCTAAAAATATCATAACGAAGGGCATAAAGGATGTACAGGTAGATATACGTAGTCCTAGAGGGACGTCGTTAATTTTGTATTTACCATGCGCTTTTTATTTCGCTTTGTATTTCTCCCTGATGATGATGAGGATGATGATGAGGAGGATGAGGAGAAGGAAGAGGAGGAGGACGAGGAGGAGGACGATGAGGAGGATGATGAGGAGGAGGACGTTGAAGAGGATGAGGATGATGAGGAGGAGGATGTTGAGGAGGATGAGGAGGATGTTGAGGAGGAGGAGGATGATGATGAGGAGGATGATGATGAGGAGAAGGATGATGAGGATGATAAGGAGGAGGATGAGGAGGAGGAGGAGGATGATGATGATGTGGATGATGAGGATGATGAGGAGGATGATGATGATGATGATGATGATCTATAGATGTTGAGGGAGATCTTGATGATTGTGATGATCGCGATGATGATCATGATGCTAAGGGAAATCTTGATGATGATGATACAGGTTCGATTCCTTTTTCTCGAAACATTTTTCTGAGGATACGAGCTTGACAATCGTCCTTGTATCGTCTGTCTACTCCAAGCTCTCCCACATTCACTACATCATGAGTGTATATATTAACAAATCCTCGCTTGTTCATTTGATTTCATCCTAGACTCGCCAAGCTCTCGCCGAACAGCTTCGTATTAGTCGACAGTTAACGGAAACAAAAAAGGCTGAATCTGACAGCGATGATGCGGCCGAGGATAAAACGGAAAATGCATCGGAGGACACGGACAACATTCATAACTTTGCTTTAGTTGGTGACAACACTGAGAACCCATGGCTTTTGAATGATGAAAAAACGGTTGTACCTGTTGAGGAGCAAGGAGGTAGATAACAATATTGATTTTTTATTAGTTAATTTATTGCATGTTTGTTCTTCTTGCGTCCGTTTGTTTGTTTCTTCATCCATTTTTGCTAATGTTTTTGTTTATTGTTTTCAAATGTTTGGGCGAAGAAAAAAGCGATGAGCGCATAATAAAATTACAGCCCATTACTGCCAAGGATACAAAACAAGACGAAGAAAGTGTGGAAAGTGATGGAGAAGATAACTCTGAAGATGACGAAATGTTTGAACTGTTCGACGAGAGTGAAATGAAGAAAATCACGAGAAATAGAAGAAAACTGAAAGGGAAGAAAATGGTGGAAAAGAAAGAGGAAATGAAATTACAAGATAAAGGAAAGAAAAACAGAGAAAAGAAGACGGAGGGGAAAGAGAAACGGAAAGAGAAAGGGAAAGAGAAACGGAACACTAAACGTAAAACATCGGAAGAAATAAAAGGCGAGAGTAAAACAAAAAAGAAACAAAAAAGATCGAAGATGACAACTTCTGCCGAAGGGAAGGAAGGTGATGTTGTGAAGGATAAGGTAGACGATAGAGCGCTATTGATAGAACATGATGGAAGTGACATTATTGAACTAGAACTTCATGAGAATGAACAACCAAAAAAAAGTAGTGAAACTATTAAGGAAATCCGAAAGGCGACGAGTAAAGACAATGTTAACTTAAACCCAAAGAGAGTCTTTCAGATTGAAGACCTTGGTAACTCAAGCATGAGACTATTGGATTACACAAACGATGATGATGGCGGCAATGATGATGCTGAAATTCACGCGCGAAAAATGACAATACAAGAAGCTTTTGCAAACGATGATGTCATCGAAGAATTCGTGAAAGAAAAAGAGGACACCGTCAAGGCAGGGAAGCCGAAAGACCTGGACACGAGTTTACCAGGTTGGGGAGACTGGGGTGGGCCAGGAGTGGATGAGACGAAGAGGAAAAGAAAGTTTGTAATTACAGCAAAGCCAAGGACGACCTCGAAAAGATACAAAGCTGGCTCATGTTATTATTAATGAGGAAAGGGATAAGAAATTTAATAAGAACCAGGTTAGTAAGGTCAGATCACTGATCTTTAAATAAAGACTGGATCAACTATTGTGTGGATGCTGCGAAAAATGGATAGATACTTATAGTACGTATTCCATATAAGGTCATAACGGACGGGACTGGGAAGAGCAAATACATTGCCCTAACGAGCAAATACGTTGCCCTGACGAGCAAAATAATACATTGCCTTCGTACCAGCCTCCAAGTTAATTGGATTGTAACCGACCCCAAAACAACAAAGGTCCTAACCCTCCCACAAAGCTATAGAATATATTCTTTTAAAGTTAAATGATCTATTTACAACATACACACAGCTTATCCTGGTAGCTAACTTAGTTCTCTTTGAAAGCGGATAATCGAACATGCCCAAAAATATAATTTTCGTATTACGGATACCATCTTGTAAACGAACTTTCGGCTGTCTTCGACGAACGTTTTCTTGAGAAATAATCAACTCCCAAAGCTATACAATATATATTAAAACAAAGGTGAATTATCTGTTTACAATATGCGTACAGCTTATCAGGCTAGCGAACGGAGTTTTCTTAAAAAGAGCGGATAATCGAACATATCGTAACGTGTTAACTATCCGCATCCAGTGGGCTGGTACGAGGGCAACGTATTTGCTCTTCCCAGTCCCGTCCGATATGACCTAATATGGAAAAAGTCCATATGGAAAAATGCGTCTTAAAAGATCTGAGACAGATAGTCTCTGTCGCCTATGGTAAAACTATATAACGTTAGTTGCTCGATCCAGTCTTTACTTAGCGAACAGTGGGTCAGATGGAGTGTGGTTGGTTTGGGTGGATGGATGGACTGACGAATTTTTCCTCACTGTGAAAACTTTTTTCAGGTGACTTCGCTGCCATTTCCTTACACCAGTCATGACCAATGGGAACGCAGTATTCGAACGCCATTAGGCAAACACTGGAATACAGCTTCAGTACACCACAAGTTAGTGAAACCACGTGTTACTACCTTACCTGGTACTATCATTGAACCCATCAAACCAACAAAAGATATGCAACGTGCCAGAGTTGAAGACAACACTGGAGGAGAACAGCAACATGGCGGAAAGAGAAGAATTCAGATTCTGGGTTCTGGAATAAAGATACATGCTTAACTTTAGATTAAAATAAATGGATAAAATTGCGTGAAGTTACGAGGTAATTAAAACAGATTGAGTTTGAAACACAGGGTTGATTCCTTTATATGTCCTTTTTAGCGATTGTTACTAGAGTTTACTTCGATACATGAACGACGTTTCTTGTATAAATATGTAACCTTCTGATTGCCGGTGAGACGCTCTAACCATTGAGAGCTAATGCTACAAGTTTGATCCATTTCCAGGACTCAAAACAGGATATAAGGTTGGCGATTGTCCATGTATCGTCTGTCTACACCAAGCTCTCACACATTCACGTAATAGATCAAACACGAGAAAGAGTGTTTCATCCGATATCCAGTCCCCGAGAAGTAGGTTGAAAAACGAAGCGATAGCCGAGTTTTTTAACCGAATTCGAGGTGACTGGATAGAGGATGGAACACTCTTTCGAGTGTTTGATATTACATCTCGAACGAATCAGTATTTTAAGAGAAATTTGAGGTGGAAATTGTCAAAATCCTATGCTAATTAAGACCAGGTATCCAGTTGGCCGTCTCGTTACGGATTTCCGTTGTTTTCCACTCATGAATTATTAATGAGTTTGAGATTACAGCATCCAACCCGATCTTTCGTAATGGCTGTCATTTTAAATATGCTTTTAATATGTGCATATAAATTAGCCTTTACAACCTCGTTAGGAAGAAAAGATTCTTTTGAATTACCACAAAAAAACGAGGCCATAAAGGCTAGTTAAGATGCACATTTAATATAGCCGCCATTATGAAAGAGATCTATATGATATATGTATAATATTAGAAATACGTGTACCCAACAACCCCTCGCTCCATATATGGTAATACTATAATGCATGCAATGTGGCGCATATTCTAATTAATTCCAGAAAAAATTCGAGAAAGCGATTAAAAACAATCGAGGAAGATATCGAAATAAAAATAGAAGTAAATAGTTTTGGCAATAAACAATACTTCCATTGGAAAATTGTTCAGCCAATGTAACATTTAAATAGCTCAAAAACTGCATCAATGTTCTTTGGTGTTATAACTTCTCGGTTAATGCGAAAAGGAGGATTTTGAGTGAAATAGAAACGCAGTTCAGTTTTCGCCGTGTTAATTCTGTGTTCAAAAAATATTCTACGATATATTGAGGAAGTCATAAACCAGAGAGCTTTACTATAAAAACTTGCGTAGGGAAATAACCATACTCTAAATCTCGTCAAACATGCTAAGTGCTGTGGTTTCAAACACATTGTCCTTCAAATAAATAGCAAAGAAGATATAAAAACTATTTATTTAACTAAAAAATAAAATTCACGCAGGCCCTGCGTGAATTTTATTTTTACAGTCAACCTCGTACCTAGGGTTTTCGCGGTACGAAGTTGGGGGGGGGGGGGGGGGGGGGTGAGGGTGTGACTTGTTTGCGACTTTGCGTCCAATGTTCAAATAGCACGAAGTGGTCGGTTGAAAAAGAGAGTGATACATAGCGAGCCATTTTCTCAGGTATGTCGTAATGATATGCACAAAGGAATGCTTCAATATAACTTCTATGTTGCGTATTGTATCAATAATGCTTAAGTTCAATATCGGCTGTGGTCAATGCAAAGCAAATTATTCAGCGACAGCGTGTTTTGATCAACGGTTCGTCGACCCCGTCCATACAGATCAACAACGTTAATGTTTGTTAGATTATCGTATTTTAAATCTCTAACGTTAATTGGGATAGTACGGCAGTTTTTTTTCCATATGAAACAGGTTGGAAAAGATATCTCGCTGTCCGTCTCACAGGACCATAGACAAACCCCTAGCTTTATACGATTTCAGTTTGTGTTAAACAAGGTGTTTAAACAGTCAGTTTTGACGTCATAACTAATTAGAATTGCATTGAATCAAAAGCGTTGTATATTGTAATTATTCAAAGTATAAGCAATTGTTGCTGAATTATTTTATAAAAATAATAGAATATGTTTGCCCAGGTCTCTACTGTGTGATTGAAATCCTCATGAAGTAATAAAAACACTTGAGAATTAAGTTGGGAAAGCACTCACATCTACAGCTTGTGCTTCTCCCTACACTACTAGTACACTTGTGTTTTTATTATGTGACTCAAGTTTCAATCACATTATAGAGACTCGGCAAACATATTCTATTATTTACACACAAGGTTTATGTCCCTTCATACAGGGGTCCATTGATGCAAGGAGGGTCGTGGCTCGATTTTACTATACCCAAAAGGTTGAAATGTGGAGAGAGGCTGTTACCAACAACAAAGATCCTAACCCCCCGCCTAACGAGTTTTCTAGGTGGTGGGTTAGGATCTTTGTTGTTTTGGGGTTGGTTACATGTACATGCAGTCATCTGCATATTTCAACCTTTTGGACCATGCTAATCCTAGAGCCCTTAGGCAAGGCAACATTCCCTGATTCCTTGATAAATAAAACAGCAAAGTTAGACAAAACTGGGGTTCCACTGAGAGGGTCGGCGTTAGATCATATAGAATTAACGTACAGCTGCGTCTTTGGGACAATGTTTTTTAGTATAACCATAGAAAATATGTATAATTGGGTGGGGTGGTAGGTAGTTTTGGTGGTGGCTTGAGTATAAAAAGCATCAGTAAGTTGAGGAAAAGCTTTTTTCCAGTCTAGATTATTTAAAAACCCTTCTGGGGCCACATTATGAACTAGACAGAGCTATATCACTTGCTTTTAAAAGTAGAGATCGGAAACTCAGTAATGTCTACTCGAAATTACTCGGTGCCGGTAACCTGAAAATAATTATCTTTGTTATGTCTTTCCATCTGTAGATTTTTGGTTCTCAATAATGTCTTTCTTGACAAACCTAAAAGGTTACCGTATGGTATGGTTGTGGCTTGTCATTGTATATCTAACAAGTGGTTTGATTATCAATTGTATTCAAATATTCCTCTTACCACTGTGGTATGTGTCACATAATACTTTCCGACAAGTCAATACTCGGTTATGCTATTTGAACTGGTCAAGTAAGTGAACAAATTTATTCTTTAAAAAACATTTGAATAGACATGTGACAGCAGTAATTCATTTTCCCCTTTGTTCAAAATGTTAGACATTGTTTTGGGGCCCTTATTGGCCAGGGGCAGTTGCCACAGCTAACCCCCCTCTCGGTAGGACTGGTTTAAGAAGACCACACATTTTCCTTTCCCGAGCTACACCACTGGTAGCCTCCTTTGCAGACGTTCTTTGTGTCGCTTGGGGAGGGAGGTACAAGTGATACAAAGAACGTCTGTGCAGGAGGCTACACCACTGGACACTTGCATGATCTTTAGTAAGATCTGTGAAAGCTAATTATTTTGTTGATTTCTCTGTTCTCTTTATATTTCAGTGCTTACATTTCTTGGAGAATGGTGGGGCCAGTTAGACATCAAGTTTTATGGGAAAAAAGAAGACTATGAGAAGATTGGAAAAGAACATGCCCTACTTCTGCCAAACCATCGGAGTGACATTGATTGGTTAATAGGCTGGATTATTGCAGAAAGAACTGGGATTTTAGGGGTAGGAATACGATAGTGGCATTTGGAGACACACAATGTTATAGGTCAACATAGATCTATTTGTGCATAATATCGCAATATCATTTACAGACAGACTTTACCAGATACTTGTACAGTCGAACGGCATTAAGTGGCGGTTGGTCGCTAATAATGGGAATTTGTCAAAATTAGCATAAAGCATTGTGGAAACATCACTTTAACTCAACACTTAGCTCGTGACAACGGATGTTTTATTGTTTTTTATCACCTTCTACATGTATTTCTGACTCCTATGAGACAGTCCTATCTGTCATCACTTTTTCAAAACCTTCCTTTGTTTTGTATTTAGTATTAATGTTTGGTGGCTGCTTAATAGGAGTAAAAACAATAGTGGAACTCTCATCAGGATGGCCAAAAGGTGGCCACGGCCGCTTAATAGGGGGCACACTTTATAGGGGTTTCATTTACAGTATTGTACCGACAATAATTTTGGGACTTTGATTGATGGTGATCTCATGGTGATGTCATGATGGTGATGTCATGATGGTGATGTCATGATGGTGATGTCATGCTGGTGATGTCATGATGGTGATGACATGATGCTGATCTCATGATGCTGATCTCATGATGCTGATCTCATGATGATGTCATGATGATGATGTCATGATGGTGATGTCATGATGGTGATCACATGATGGTGATCACATGATGGTGATCTCATGATGCTGATCTCATGATGATGTCATGATGGTGATGTCATAATGGTGATGTCATGATGATGATGTCATAATATTGATCTCATGATAATGATGGTGATCTTCTAATGTGATCTATGGTCTCATGTTCTCATCTCTATTTTAGGGAGCAAAATGTTACATGAAAAGTTACTTAAAATACTTGCCTGTGATTGGCTGGATGTGGTGGTGTTCGGAGTATGCATTTTTGAAACGAAACTGGAAAGAAGATTTTCCTGTTATAAAGAAAAACCTTGAACAATTGAAGGATTATCCCACATACTTCTTTGTAAGTTCTTGGGTAATGTTTTCATGCATTTGATCCTACCTCCTCCGCAGGCGTTTTGGGTGAGAACTTAAGGGCGCGGGTGGGAAGGGCGCGGGTGGGAAGGGCGCGGGTGGGAAGGGCGCTTGATCCACCCATCATCACAAAGAAAGAGACAAATGTTCAGTATAAAAAAATTATTGGTTAAATATATTATTGAAAGCGACCTATATGGACTTGCACCTGAAATTTTGGGCCTCGCTTAAATAAGAACTGTTTTCAGCCTGATAATTGAAACTTAAGAAGTAGAAAATAATTTGTGAAATTTAGGCAGAACCTCACGTTTGGGAATTTTACATATTCGTAATATTTGGGTCTTCCTAAGCAAAATCATAATATATCTTGTCAGCCGAAAATTTCATCTTCATGGACTTTTTTGCTGTTAAAGTTATCGGATGTGATGTCACAAGAGGCATTTTTGTAGCAAGTAACAAAAGAAAACTGGTTTGGAATACCTTTGGAGTGACATCACATCCAGTAACTTTGACAGTGAAAAAGTCAATGAAGATGAAATCTTCGGCTGACACCCAAATATTACGAATATGTAAAATCCCCAAACTTGACATATGCATTTTAAGTTTCATTAAGATCCAAATGTGAAGTAAAAGTATTGTGCTAAAAATCATAAACTCTAAAATGAGAGGTTGGTGTACTGATGAAATAGTGTGGGAAGAACAAAAAACGAAGGACCTTGAACCGTAATGAACGTTACGCGTTCAACGTCTTGACTGTACTTGGACTGAAATTTACGGTATCAAATTACAGAGTATAACTTTTTTAGTATAGTTAGAAATATTAATGCCTGGCAAATAGCTTTAAAAAGAGCCATAACAACATAATTTTGAAAAGAAAACGTTTAATACTAACGTTTCATAACTAAACTCGTAACATCATCAGAGTGACAAATTACAATAAATGAAGGAGGCATATATATAGCTAAACTATTACATAAATAGAAAGTGACAAAATGTTACAAAGGATATTTGTCACTTTCTATTTATGTAACAGTTTAGCTATGCCTCCTTCATTTATTATAATTTGTCACTCTGATGATGATGTTACGAGTTTAGTAACGAAACGTTAGTATTAAAAGTTTTCTTTTCAAAATTATGTTGTTATGGCTCTTTTTAAAGCTATTCCTAACAAGATTACAATTCCCGCCTGGTTCCTCCATTTCGACGATTGTAACTTTTTTAGCTTGGTATATTTGCTGAGGGTACTCGGTTTACAAAAGCCAAACATGAGAACAGTGTTGAGTTTGCGAAAGCCAGAGGTCTGCCGGAGCTCAAGTATCATCTGTTTCCACGAACGAAAGGAGTTGCTATCACATTGGAATGTCTAAATCAAGTTGGTAAGTTCACGATTCAAGAAACACGAGTGGAAGTCTGGGAGAACAATGTGGCAATAGCTTTCTTTATAAATACATTTTAGTGTATGGCCGGGGTAGCAGCGTATCACGTAATTTTCAAAAAAATGTAGAAAGTGACAGGGTGGCCACAACAGCACACGCCAATTCATTTATTTATTTATTTAGCTTCGCCTCTTAAAAATACATAAAAGAAGCAGGGTCACCACAACAGTTAAACAAACAACAATTACAGTTGGCCCCTTACAAAAATAAAATAATAACTAATAACAGCAAGTTATGGGTTCAGTGTAGTTTTCCAAGTTCGAGGATCGTCAACATTGTAACAGGATGTAATAGAGCATTATTATAATAGTCTAATAGTGACTTCTTAAATTTTTTAAAGTTTAAATGATCTAGCCTTAAGTATTCAGGGAGAGAGTTCCAAGTCCTTGTTGTTCTAATAAAAAATGAGCAATTGAAATTAGTTGATTTACATTTACGTTGACGGAATGAGATTGCATTCAGATATTTGCGGAGAATCTAGTAAGCATTAAGGGAACAAGACGTTCGGGTAGGATATCGCTTGATATAGGTACAATGCCATTGATGGCCTTAAAGAAGAACAGTAAGTCAAGATACTCGTGCCAGTAGGAAAGTGGTTGTAGTTTTGTAGAAACGAGTCTGTCTTCGTTTATATCAGTAAGAATAAAAATAAAAGATCTTCCGGAGGTCAACTACAGCAGCAGAGAGCACCAGCCAAACTTCGGGTTGAGCCACACTTTGGGCAAACTGTTCTCCATGTCCTGGGGTCGTCCGCGTCATAGGGCCCCTCCACTGCAGCCATGAAGTAAAGCAGCAGGTGCCGTTTGAACTTCACCAGGGTGACACCAATTAACCGCATCTCAATCGGTAGGACGTTCCACGTTCTGCACGCTCTTACAAAAAAGGACTGCTGGAAAGTTAGTGTTTTACATCTTCGCGGGCGGAAATGTGGAAGGTTTGCTGTCGAGGAGGTTGAAATGGTTAAAATGCAAGGCCTAATGTTCTCATTGGTCGTTTTTGATGATTTATAAACGTAGAATTCTTGTCTTTTAGTTCCTGCTATTTACGACATTGAAGTAGCTTATGCCGAGGGAAGTGTTTCCACCATCAGTCATTTATTATCAGGTGGACGGTGTGAGGTTCATCTGTTTATGAGGTACGTACAGAACCAGAATTGGCTTTATTAACAAACTGATATACGAAATATTTAAAAAGCTTCTGTAAAATATATATATGTTTCAAAAACTTGATAATTCATGAGGAAAATAGAAAGGAAAATCATGACATGGGAATCTTTTCATTCACAGACGTATCCCAATTGAAGATGTGCCTTGCAAGACAAATGAGGACGTGACAGATTTTTGTCGACAGTTATTTGTAGAGAAGGTACTAGATTATTTCAACTGAGCGTATTGTACATAGACTTACAAAAAACGGTGGACGTGGGCGGTGGACGGGTGATGGTGGATGTGGACGTAGATGGCGCACGTGGACGATGGACGTAGATGGCGCACGTGGATGGTGGACAGGGACGGTGGACATGGATGGTGGCGGTGGACATGGATGGTGGCGGTGGACATGGATGGTGGCGGTGGACGTGGATGGTGGACGGGGACGGTGGACATGGATGGTGGCGGTGGACGTGGATGGCGGACGGGGACGGTGGACATGGATGGTGGCGGTGGACATGGATGGTGGCGGTGGACATGGATGGTGGACGGGGACGGTGGACATGGATGGTGGCGGTGGACGTGGATGGCGGACGGGGACGGTGGACATGGATGGTGGTGGTGGCGGTGGACATGGATGGTGGCGGTGGACCTGGATGGTGGCGGTGGACTTGGATGGCGGACGGGGACGGTGGACATGGATGGTGGCGGTGGACGTGGATGGTGGACATGGAGTGGATGGCGGACGGGGACGGTGGACATGGATGGTGGTGGTGGACGTGGATATGGATGGACGTGGATGGTGGACATGGATGGTGGCGGTGGACGTGGATGGTGGACAGTGGACATGGATGGTGGCAGTGGATGGTGACGGTGGACATGGATGGTGGCGGTGGACGTGGATGGTGGACATGGATGGTGGCGGCCACGGGGATGGTGGACGGGGACGGTGGACATGGATGGTGGACGGGGTGGACATGGATGGTGGCGGTGACGCGGATGGCGGACGGGGGACATGTCATAGACATGGATGTCGATGGTCACGAACATTAATTTGACATAAACATGGACATAGAGATGTGATCAATGTTATGGACAATACATTGACACGAATGAGGATGCAAACGTAGACTGTGGACTCCAAAGAGAAAATAAACAGAACGATAATTACATGACAACTAGTTATTGAAACAAATAAAAGGCCGTTTTAGAATTGGTCTGTCGTGTCCTGAATTGTCTTCTTAGAATTGTACTCGCTCATTTTTGTTTAGGATAAAATTATGACGGATTTTGTGCGCAACAAAAAGTTCCTTGCTGATCGTGTGGATCTTCCAAGAAGAAAAACAAACCTTGTGATTGTTATTATTTGGAATCTAATTTTAGCTGTTCCTCTTTTGTGGAGTATAACGTCTTTATTACGAGCTGGTTTCTTGATATCTGTACCTACATTGTTTGTGTTTGTTGTTGTCGTAGGTATGTTTTACACGCGTAACTTTCATCATCTTACCAGAGATGTTACGAACCCCCTTTGGTTGTATTGTCAATATTCAATTTTTTTATAAAATTTCTCCACTCTTTTTACGCGGATTTTATCAAAACATCTCATTGTTATTTTTGGTTACCACCGGACTATATAACAAAATATTGTACTCCGATGGAGGGCTCTGCTTGAAACATGCCAGTATTCCGTTGTTAAAAACCTCGGTAGCAGTGCTGTCTGTACTGTACTGTACTGTACTGTACTGTACTGTACTGTACTGTACTGTACTGTACTCTACTCAGTGAATGTGTTTAAAACTTTAATCTTCTTGATTTAGCGCCAACCCATAGTCTGGCAATGTTTGATATGTCCAATTCACTATGTAACATCCCTTTCACAACACAATAACTTATCACCTATGAGTACGATATTCATCTTCATGAGGCTGCCATGTCCGACAAGAGGCAGAAGACCAATCAACTACATTGACTGTGTTGCTAGAGATACTAATCAGATGATAGAAGACCATCCTAATCAGATGATGGTTAAATATTCCTGGCGGCGTGTTGTGAAATATGTCTCGGATGCGTCCGCATGATAGATAGATAGATGATTTGTTAGAGTCGATCACACAGGATAAGGTTGCCCTATTTATATATCCGAGCCAGAGGTTCATGTTTTATATAAGCGTTCGACTATTCAGTTTATCACTCTTAGGTGAACGGAAAACCCAACTAATTTCAAGGGCCTACGATTTAAGGTCGTTTTCCGACCATTTAAGACCAAAAAGTCTTACCATTTGCTGGTGTTGTTGCAAAGGCAGCACTTTCTCCTCAATTATTTTAAGACCCAGGTCTTTCAGCTCATAGACCTGGGTCTTCCACAAGAGCTGGTTTTTATTGTATTACATTCGCTTGAGAAGATAGTTTTTCAAATATTCTAGTCCTGCTTTTCTTCATTTTGTTAGAGGAGTACATTTAGTGATTATTTATAGTTGTTTATTAATATGGTTAACCCCAACACATCGTAAACATATGTATTTATTTTTTAGCCTATGTCGTTGCTCGCATCCTAATTCACTTCAGTGATTCAAAAAAAGGAAGCACATTTGGATTACAACAAAATGGTGACAAGAAAGAACAAATAAGGGAAGTAGAAAATGGAAACTACTATAAGATAGATTAATTACAAAATATTACGGGCTGCTGCTGCATGGTTAATTCTGGTAATGATTCACTAATTGATTTCTTCGGGGAAATTATATATGGTAAGAATAATAATGAGAAATGAAAAACAACTTGTATTTTTGGCAAAGCTGCGCTGGATGGCTAACTTATATTTTCAAAGCTGTAGAGTGAATTAGGTTACGACAATATTAATATATCGCGAGAACCTTCGCTCATCATCTTAATGACTCAGTTCATGTAAAACTCTATAGTTAGAGTAGTGGTAGTAAAGGATTTATTTCAACACTATAAAACTACAGCATATAGCTGATGTGGTTGTGCAAAACGTACCTCACTGATCGTCAGAAGATTACATTTTGGAGTACAGGTCGTAACATTTTCAAATATGAATAAATAGTTCTGACAACAATAATTTGCAATGGTAAATGAATTTGGTTATAACTTTATTGTTCTAGTTAATATGTAATATTAATTAAAGTGCCTATAACGTCTGTGGGGATTTCCCATATGTCCATATTTGTAATCTATGGATTATCCTGAGATAAATTGTAATATATCTTGTCAGCTGAAAATTTCATCTTCATAGACTTTTTGCTGTTTAGTTGACGGAAATGACGTCAAATCGGGAATCTGTCTATATGAAAACCTCTTTACAGATGCCCGCTATGACGTCATTTCCGTCAACTTTAACAGCAAAAAAGTCTATTAAGATGAAATTTTCAGCTGACAAGATATATTACAATTTATCTCAGGAGAATCCATAGATTACAAATATGTTAAATCCCCACAGACGTTATATGCACTTTAAATGTTACACGATATAAAATAGCTGAGCGTACATATTCTATAAGAGGACCTTTAACTAAAGTTAAGTTTGTTCGACAGCTCAAAGTTGATGTACAGCGCTGCTTGATTTTTGTTCTTTTCACTCGATGACGTCAAAATAAAAGAAATTCCCGCTGTACATCGAGTCTGAGCCGTCGAGCAAACTCTAAACTCGCGGCATCCAGAAGCATAAAATACGAGAATGAAAACGTTATTTCTCGAGTACAAGAGCAGACACCGTAAAACTATTAACATTTCTAAACATACTTCAAGGCCTTTTATTTAAAAGTAATTAGTTTTTTGGGTACAGTTCCTCTTTAAACCCAAAATACGGACAAACAAACTGTAATCGATTCCCAAGTGACTAGGTTTAACGATAAACTCCGCACAAACATCGACTATGCACATCATCAGTGCGCTACGTCATTGAATGTGATGTCGCAGTAACATCTCATATCCTTTTCAAGCCAATACTCTCACGTGATTGTATATGAAGGGGGGTTGGGATCACTTGGTGGGAACGAACAGAACAGCCCCCCTAGTGATGGTCATCCTTTGTCAGGGTCCCCTTGTCTTATTATGCTATACCTTGTTAACTAAACATTTCTTAAAGAACAACTTGTCGACTGTTTACCGAGACCATCCCGAGTATCACACTTGGACACAAGTGCTGCAATGTCGACAGGACATCGTGGATCGTCGGTCGGTCCTCGGGTGCCTCGTGCGCACATCGCTGTACCAGATCCCGTAGGTGACCGTTGGTTATTGACCTTATTTGGTCATTCTGATGTTGAGGTACCGGAAGTTCACGAATGCACATTTCGCAAAGTAGCAGACCAAAGCTATATACATCCACCTAAGAAAGAAAGTATGATTAGGAATGGGGCTTAGTGTAACTCAACCTTGCTAGGGGCCTGGAGAGAGATCTAGGGCCTGGAGACAAGGTGATCGCGAGAAGTCATATGTACTTCTAGTACGTATTCCATATAAGGAAGTGGCCGACGAGCAAATAGAAGGCATTGACGAGCAAATAGAAGGCATTGACGAGCAAATACATGGCACTCGTACCAGTCCACTGGATTTGGGGTTGTTAACACGTTACGATATGTTCGATTATCCGCTCTTTTTAAGAAAACTACGTTCGCTAGCAGGATAAGCTGTACGCATATTGTAAACAGATAATTTATCTTTGTTTTAATATATATTGTAGCTTTGGGAGTTGATTATTTCTCAAGAAAACGTTCGTCGAAGACAGCCGAGAAATAATCAACTCCCAAAGCTACAATATATATTAAAACAAAGATAAATTATCTGTTTACAATACGCGTACAGCTTGTCCTGCTAGCGAATGTAGTTTTCTTAAAAAGAGCGGATAATCGAACATATCGTAACGTGTTAACAATCCCTGCACATCCAGTGGGCTGGTACGAGTGCCATGTATTTGCTCGTCGTTCACTTCCTTATATGGAATACGTACTAGAAGAGCCTAAACCGAATTTCCTAACTAACCTTGGTCGACTGTCTTGACGTCATCACCTCTGGAGCGGCGTAGATCGAAGCACCGGGGTTTACCGTCATGCATTGCCGCATGAAATTCGCTGCTCCATAGTCCGACAACTTGGCATGCCACGCGTCGTCCCGTCTCCACAGCAACACATTCGTACTGCTGATATCGCGGTGAATGATTGGAAATGGTTTGTTCAAGTGTAGATAATTCAGAGCCCGCGACACATCCAGAGACAACGTAAGGACTTCCTCGTGGCACAGCGACCGTTGACCAAGCACAGTACGAAGACTAGTGTCCAGGAGTTCCGTGACCAGCAGCGCGATGTCGTCATCGTTGGTGGCGCCGATGAATTGAAGAAGACTAGGATGACGACATGTAGCGGCCATACGCATCTCTCGTTCGAATAACCTTCTGTTGTGTGGAGATACAATAAGTTCATGCATTTGTTTCACAGCCACTTTAGTTCCACGAAACAATCCTTCCTTTACCCAACCCCAACCTCCTTGTCCCAGTACTATCTCAGAAATCTCGATCTCGTCACGTTCGATAGTCCAGTCACGTGGCTGCATCCGGGAGTACTCGTCAATCGTCTCCTGCGCTCGACTCAGGGTGGAGTTTACATCTTGCACCTGGTCTCGTGCTGCTGCTAGCGTTCGGCTGCATTCGTCGTACTGTTGGCCCAATCTCGTGCACTCTTCGTTTGATCTTCGTAACCTTTCCTCGTATTGTTCCCTTGTAGCTACCACACTTCGTTCCATGTCGTTCTTTCTTTCTTCGGCTTCAGCTCTTGAATCTTGCTCCCGCTTTAACTCCTCATCTTTTTGACGAACTTCTTCTCGCAATCTCTCCAATGTCGTTCTCTTCTCTTCAAGATCTTGTTGTAAAGTTGCAATTGTGTTTCGCTCGCTCGTCACAGTCCGCTCGCTCTCCGCCACACAACGACGAAACTCGTTAATCTCCGAGACAAGATGTTGGTTTTCCGTTCGAACGTTACCTAAAGATAGGTTTAATTGAGACAGTTCTCTTTCCGTTTCTTGTATCCGTGATGCCACCAACATGTCTTGCGAGTTCCTCGCGACAATCTCGCCGTTGATAGCTTCGTATCTTGTCTCCAGCTCCCTTCTCGTCCGCTGTTCCTCTCTCAGTGATCCACGGAGTTCTTGCACGCTGTTTCGTTCCTGTTCTAGCTGAAGTTCCCTCAATTCCAGCCTTATTCTTCGTTGATTCAATAGCCCTTCTTTATCAACAATAATTGCTTCCAGTTGTGTGAACCGTCTTGCAATTACTCTGTTTTCTTCAAAGCTTTGTTCCTGCGACCTTTTGTCGTCCACTATTTCATTGCGGCTTGAATCATTCGGTTCTCTCTCAGAGGCAACGCCATTTGAGTGTTGAGTATTTTGCTCCAATGTTTCGTCAGGTTCTTTTTCGAGTTTTTCTTCACGTTCCTCTGTTGGTAAATCAGCCGTGTCAGAGCATGCGCGCTTGCGACGAAGATGAACTACATTATCAGGAGAGTCGTCGTTGGATTTAGCACTGTTCTCAGAGTTGGCACTGTTTACTTCTTCTTGAAGGTCGGGCTCAGCACAATTGTCTCCTTCCTCGCTAGTAATAAGTACAGTGGGTTTTGTTGTTCCCTTGTTTGCCTACGAGAACAAGAATGAGAATAAAATCAGGTGACAATGACGTTGAAGCTCCAATCGCTTCGACAGTCGCCACATGCAACTGCATTGTATTGCATTGTAAACCTAAACCTACCGCGTCTTCGTTTTCATCACATTCACCTTTCTTTCGATTTCCTTAAAAAAAAGAAAAGTTATACAGGTAGACATTGTACAGAGGTTTTGTGAACAAAGTTTTATCAACTTTCGATCGACAGTACAGTATGTGTGTCACTTTTGAATACATACTTTTTGCTTTTAATGTCTTTCTCTCTTTTGCTGAAGGAGGAAGTTTTTCTTCTTTGTTAACTGCATCAGTACTATCCTCTGACTTCTTATTACTTAAGATCCTTTCAGCTTGAACAGAGCTAGAAATAACATAAGCCGTAAATAATTACGTTCAGTTTCAACTCAATAACTAGTGTTGCCACCAGTTTCACTGACTCTACGAATCTCTCTCTATTGCTAAACGTCTGGCCTAACTATCACTACCTCGACTTGTACATTTCAGATTCAAAAGTTTTTAATTCATCACTGAAAATTTTGTATCACCTTATTTCCTTCCATCTCACGTCGTTTGAAAGGTGTTTTCGTAACTAAAATCAGAAAGTTCAAATGTTCCTCATGTGACACACAGTGATGTTTCATATACTAGTACAAAGTTACCATGTCTAAATCCTGTTCTACGTCTTTTGGAATGCTGTCGTAGGTCAGTTGGATTACAATCTCCAGTTCATCAACACCTAAACGTAAATTTTAAACATTAATTTTATTTTGGGATCATAAGTATCGTCAACATTGTTGTTAACATCATCATTGTTGTCGTCATCATTGTTGTCGTCATCATTGTTGTTGTTGTCGTCGTCAACGTCCTCATTGTTTTCGTCATCAACGTCATTGTTGTCGTCATCAACGTCATCATTGTTGTCGTCATCGTCATCATTGTTGTCGTCATCATCGTCGTCATTATCATTGTCATCATCATCATTGTTGTCGTCGTCAACGTCATCATTGTTTTCGTCATCATTGTTGTCGTCATCATTGTCGTCATCATTGTTGTCGTCATCATCATTGTTGTCGTCGTCAACGTCATCATTGTTGTCGTCATCAACGACATTGTTGTCGTCATCATCATCATCATCATCATCATCATTGTTGTCGTCATCATTGTCGCCATCATCATTGTTGTCGTCGTCAACGTCATTGTTTTCGTCATCAACGACATCACTGTTGTCGTCATCATTGTTGTCGTCGTCAACGTCACAATTGTTGTCGTCATCATCATTATCGTCATCATTGTTGTCGTCGTCAACGTCATCATTGTTGTCGTCATCATCATTGTTGTCGTCATCATCATTGTTGTCGTCATCAACGACATCACTGTTGTCATCATTGTTGTCGTCATCAACGACATCGTTGTTTTCGTCATCAACGTCATCATTGCTGTCGTCGTCAACGACATCGTTTTCGTTTATTGACGTCGTCATCACTATGTTTTCATACTTACTTATTAGCTTTCTAATAAACTATCGAGGAGAATGAATCGTACAGCATACCTATTTTGCTCAAAACTCCGTTCTTCTTGCTCCCGTTCACAAGATTTTGTGAATAATCATGATTAACGGACACGACTAACAAGTGTGGCGGCTCAGATAAATTGGCCTAGGAACAATGAAAAGTATTATGGCGTATAGAAAATCGTTTGCGAGTAAAAAGTGTGTTGATGAAACTTTTGATGTCCGCATTAAAAAAGGTACGCGCCCACAAAAAGGTGTCTACGAGTACGTGCAGAAGTTGGTGCGCGTGAAAAAATGCGCGCTTGAAAAGTATTTGTGGGCATGAAAAATAGGTGCTTGCGCGTGAAAACATTGCGCGCTTAAAAGTATTTGTGCGCTTGAAGAATACGTGCTTGCTTGAAAAGTATTTGAACATTTTTCAAATACGAAAGTTACGTTTTTTAAACCGCGTAAACAGCACTACAACCAACTCTTTAACCCTTTATGGCCCAGTGTTGATCAACACATAACTTCTCCTAATAATTACAATGGTTCTCCCAACTAGTACTATACAAAATGTTTGGAGATAAAAGGAGGCTATTAAAATACCTGAACTGCAACCAACTCTTTCCAAGGAATGCGAAGTGAAAGAAGTTCACAAGAAGAACCTGAAGGAAAACATTAGTTTGAAGTGCTAATATTTATGATAAATTGTTTCTACACAGAAAAGGATTAGCATCTGTCACTTTTTTCACTTTATGTTACAGGTTATTTCGGCAGTACACCAACCTTTTTAGATATTTTATTTGTATTTCTACACTGCCTACGCAGCACAACATGTTTTATGTCTCTTTTGTCACTTTTACTGTACAGCAGGGTCGGAATTAGCGCTCCAAAACAGTTTCGCATTTTTCTTTAGTGTTACAATGTAGCGTATGTTGCGTACAACGTAGCGTAATGTCTTACAACTTTACGTAGCGTCGTACAATGTTGCGTAGCGTCTTACGTTGCGTAGCATCGAACAACTTTACGTAGCGTCGTACAACGTTACGTAGCGTCGTACAACGTTACGTAGCGTCTTACAACTGTGCGCAGCGTCGTACAACGTTACGTAGCGTCTTACAACTTTGCGCAGCGTCGTACAACGTTGCGTAGCGTCTTACGACGTTACGTAGCGTCTTACAACGTTGCGTAACGTCTTATAACGTAACGTAACATTTTACAAAGTAGCGAAACGCCTTACAATAGCGTAACGTCTTTCAATCTCTTCGCAATTTGCGATTTGCGAAGCGCTAATTCGGAACTTGTTTTTCATAATCAGTCTTTTGATCAAAGATGGGTGTGATTACCTGATTTTATTTCCATCTGAATAAGAATTTTTTCTGCCTGTAACTAAATAGAGTAATTTGAGGTGTTTGTAGCACTGTGACTAAGACAATATCACAGAATAACAGAAAATAATATCAGGATATATTTATAAAGCATACAATATATTATTACCCTAACTGGAGTTGTTGCTTTTCCTGTTATTCCAGCAACTCGGACTAACGCTGCATGAAGTATGATGTAAATTGGCTTCTTTTTTACAACCTTTGAGCCAGACGCAGCCTCATGTGATGGGTTTTTCTTAGTTTTTGAAGATGACTGCATTTTCTCCTTCTTGTCCTGCTTTGACTTTCAAAAAATTCAGTGGCATAAATTAATAACAGTATTTTATAAAATGGGAATATTTGATAGTTCTATACTAGTCTGTTACATGTACTTTAAGTTAAATGATTTTGTTCACCTCTTTTAGCATTTCCTTCATCTTTTTATCTTTCTTGGTTTCATAAACCTTTCCCTTGGTATCTTGAAGATTTGTCTGTAAAACAACTTCAGTTGAAGTCCCAGGAAGTTCAGGACTAAAATAATTCTCTTCATGATCAGAATTGTGGTCAATATCCATATCTTCAACCTTATCCTGGCTTGATTTTTCACTTTGTGATCTCACAAAAGTATTTTCTCTAGTTGCCTCGTCTGATTCACATATGTTATGTAAACACGAGGAAGAACCAGGAGTTGTATGGCTAATATTTATCTTATCAGCATGTTGTGTTTGCTGTGCAAAGGTTAGGGTGTAGCTGGTTGACCATAGTTGCTGGTTAAAATTGTTTGGTGTGTTATCTTTGCATGTGGGGTTCACTCTGGAAGTACGTCTGTAATGTGACCTTTGTGAAGTGGACCTTGAAGGTGATTTGTTGGATGTATGACGTACTTTATCATGAACCATTTTAGATAAGCAGAGTCAAGAAGCTTGATTAAACTAAGAAAGAAAATCAGACGAAAAATCAGACAAAAGTTGTGCCTTATACCTTTAAGCCAGCTAGTATAAACATACAAATTCTTCCTCGGTTTCTTTTGTTCTCACTGGGCGATTTAATCTCTAATTCGCAGTCTAACCATGTAAATTTCTAATTTGGCCTGCATTAACATGCATGAGCATTGACCAAACATCCAAATAATACTCTTTTACACAACAAAGAAATGCATTAAGTACATGTATATAATCAAGACAATTATTATATTACCTCGTCAATCATGGTATTACAAACTAATACCACGACATGTCGGGACTTGGGGCTTTGCCCTT
The DNA here is from genome assembly GCA_035772405.1 of Chrysogorgia sp. JL179-B06. Classification (NCBI taxonomy): domain Eukaryota; kingdom Metazoa; phylum Cnidaria; class Anthozoa; order Scleralcyonacea; family Chrysogorgiidae; genus Chrysogorgia; species Chrysogorgia sp. JL179-B06. Next base: position 133,580 of record JAYKKM010000071.1, on the reverse strand, counting down.
GGGACTTCCACAAATCCTCCTTTGGCTTTCGGGGCATTTAATCACTAATTTCCCTCATGTAATACCATGGTATTACTTATAATAATACAATAATATTTATACAGGACAGCTCCTTCAACACAAGCACTGGTATCAATGGGGGTTCTTATAGTACTAGTTTGGAGAAGTTGTTTTAAAAACATGTCATTTATCTGTCCTTATCCTTTATATTTCTCTCCTTATCCTTTATTTTCATTACCTCTACATACTTGGTTAACCATTAATGATATTGTTGGGAGAAGTTAGGTGTAGATTGCTCCTAGGGCTTATTAACCTTTATACCCCAGGAGTGATCAACATCTAACTTCTCTTAATAATATCAATATCCTTTAATGTCAATCAATATCCCATACAATCTCATGGTTGGTTACGCACACATGCTCCGACAAAACATAATTTTCCTTTTTTTGAAAAGAAAATTGCCTTTTGGTGTTCTTGTAAAGTCACACAAAAATTATGTTTAGTCTGACCGATGTACTCCTGATCACAGTCATTGCACGGAATGGAATAAATAGCGTCTTTCCTCTGTTCCTGTGCAATATGATCCTTCGGTTTTGCAAAAATATGACCCAACGTCAAGAAAGGTTTTTAAGATTCTTGAAATTGGTTCCGTAATCCCTTGAATATACCAGCTGTTGTGGTCTAGTGGTTACCACACATGTCTATGAGCTGGGAGACACAGGTTCAAATCCTGGGTCGGACCTCCACTCAGGGTCTTAAAAATAATTGAGGAGAAAGTGCTGCCTTTGCAATAATATTAGCAAATGGTTAAGACTTTCGGGTCTTCTCGGATAACAACCTTTAATCGTAGGCCCTCGGAACCCCTATAATTGGGCTTCTAGTCTGTTGGGGTATTCCGTTCACCTATAAGAGTGATAAATCTAATAAAATAAAATAACAACCGCAAAACCCGAGTCTTTGTCTTTTCTGAGTCTTTGTTCCCCGGTCCCCAATCCCTAAAATGCTGTTTTATATTTATTTTGTTATCTTTATAAAATGCTGTGCTATATTTCATCACAATACTGAGTGATGTCATACAGATTATTACTAAATTAAGCCAATGATTATGTTGAGAACTATATAACTCACAAATATAGTGACTTATATAGTTCTCAACATAATCATTGGCTTACACTGTGTTTGTGTTCTTCAGCTGTCTTTACGTCTATCAATAACATCCCTCCTTTGGTTTTGCAGCCAAAGTTAAATAAATTATCCGTATGTTGTAAAAATTTGAATCTATTTGACACAGTCTTTTTTGACGCTGTCTTTGTAAACCATACTACAAATTACAACATTATTGATTCAATACAGTGCTAAACAAATGCGAGACGACGCAATATCAATATAAAATGAAAGATCGATTTTGTTTTTGTTGCCGGATAATATACTTCAATGGTTCAACGTGCCCTTGTTATAGACATACAAGTACTCAAAACATAAGCTAACATACATAATTTACTGCTTGGTTTTCTGATCGACGATCCACGATAAATAGATCCATATTTTGCTGCTTTTTTATTATATTTCGAATCATCATCTGCGCTGGTATTTACGAATATTAAATTTCCAATTTTCTTTATTTACAACTCAAGTGTGCGCATAAATTTCTTCGAAAATTATCCGACCGCTGACATGGAAGACAGTGCTATCCTTTTCCCGCGCGCGGGGGGATGTTGTATAAAAATGGCGGAAAATCATTTTGAGTTTGACATGAAACGTGTTCGTTCCTATGGATTGTTCTGTTGGTTTTCGTCGAGATTATTTTGGAATATGGAATAAGTAAGCTCCTACGCTCGTTGGTGGAGTATGTCGTTCATTTCAAGTACGTGAAACTATAAGTATATGTTGTGTTTTTGTTCGTTGTCTGACATCTAAAAGGCGAATTCTCTGGTTTTGTTTGCAGACCGTCTAAAGTTCTAACATATTTAACAATTCCTTGGCTTTTCTCGCATAACAAGAGGATTGTCCCATAATAAAATATTTTTAATAAAACCGATGGATGAAATTATCCAGGATTCATTTGTTTGCGTAAATAATGCTTACCAACTGTAGCCTTCGTTGCTTACCAACTGTAGCCTATGTTGTCAAACTCAGGTGTTCTACCTCGGCTCCGGTGTTCTGTCTTTTAGATAATTTAAAAAAAAACAGTGAAAGTGAAGTGTTTATCGGCCCTTTCTCGATATATGAGCACCCGAAATGTTAAATTATTATAGCATCAACCCAAGTGAGTTTTAATGTTAGGAGACACACGAGGCGACAAATCCCGGGGACATTCCCCCTGTTGATGTCGGGGGCACATTTCCCTTGTTGAGGACACACGAGGGGACATGTCAGAAAAGGAAAATAAAATAACGTTATGTGATTTTGTCCCGGGGACTATTTGCACCAGGGACTATTTGCACCAGCTGTTCATACGATGGGAAAAGTCACGGGGACATACTTTTGTCACCCCGCGACATGTCGCACAAATTCAAATCATTTTGAATACATGCAACATGTTTCGGGAAGAAAATGTTGTCCCCGTGACAAAGTTTTGCCTAGTACACACGACAGGATTTGTCTCTGCAACATGTCCCCGCGGGATTTGTCGCCTCATGTGTCCTAACCTTTGGGGTTGGGGTGGGGTAGGGTTAGGTTGGGGTAGGGGTAGGGCAGGGTTAGGGTTATGATTAGGGATTGGTTTGTATTTCGGTTCTTTTTATATCCAGAGTAGTGTCAAACTATGTCTGATTTATCATCTGGTTGCATTGGGAAACTATTTGTTAGTTGGGAGAAGTTGTTATTAAAATACATAAGCTAATCTTTGGTGGATAACCATTGATATTGTTAGGAGAAGTTAGATGCTGATGCATTATTTTGTTTTGTAGATCTTTCAAAACATGACAAATCTCCAGGTTCCTTTTGGGGCAGTTCTTCATCTGCTCCTGATGACACTCCATCTCCTGATAGGTCAGAATATAATCCAGAAAATGAGTAAGGCCAATTAAAAAATTTCTGTTTTTCATAATTTTTTTTGAAAAAAGTGGGGTGGGCAGGTGGTTTTTTATTTTATTTTTTTCTTAATAGCGTAAGTAGCCTATTTCGCTCTTATTAAAAAGTGGGTTAAAGGCTGTTTTCCATTTCATAGTATGAAATTCATACACTTCATTTGTGGTCCCTTTGTGCACAAAATAGTCACAGCAATAGACCTATTGCGCATTGGAAGTTCAAAAAGATCTATCAAAGCTCTTTTATATTGATAGATCGGTACTCTGCTAGCAAAATATGGCCGCCAATGTTCGGTTTCCGACCAATTACCGATTTAATATTAAAAAAATTAATTTCCGGGCGGCCAATTTTCCAGGGGCGGGTGGTGATGAAAAACATTATTATTTTTTTAATTGGTCTAAGTAAGATAAAATATGTCATTCTTCAGCGTGTGAATTCTCTCTCCTCCGCAGAGGCTTGTCTTTTTTTTACTAATTCCGTGGAAGCGAGGGAGGCGCGACAGGGAAGGCGCGGGCTGGCCAACGGGCGCAGGTGTGAATTAATGTTTCAAAAGTTCATTACAATCAGGCCTTAAAATATCTTTTGCGGAGCCGTCTGACAAAATGTCCGATGACTTTGAGTTCAGTTTGGCTCGGAAATTGAAATATTTGCATGTACAGTAGTAACGTGTAGTTCATTCTTGACCACAAAATATGCTGTCTCAAACTTGGTTTTTGTTGAAGGGGTGAATCAATGTGTGAATGGTACCTGTAGATGGTGAATTTGTAAATGAATGGGTGGATAATTTTATTAAACACTTACTGTATTTTCCGGGCTTTACCATTAATATTACCGTATTTACCAGTTTTGGCTTCAAAATAAATTTTTTACGACGCATTAGATGCACGGGAAGATAATGCGCATAGCAGTTTTATATTTTGAAAGTGTAAAAAATATTAAACAGTCAGTGTGACACAATAAAAAGTTGTTGTAATCTACTTATTTTTTATTGAATGCTGTTATTATATGTTTCGAAGTTAAGATCTCGATTTTGATTGATTTTTTCCAATCATATCTTGCATAGCTTGCTAGAAATTGCATTACAAGCCTTTTAAATTCAAAAATTTCAGTGCAGGGGGTGCTTACAGACCACAAAGTCCAATACCAAATATTTTAAGATGTATGCTGCCCCTGATGTGGATACCATGTATATGTAATAAACTGCACATGGAATTGTCTTCAAGAAATTATTTATCTCAACTTTGTAAAAATTCAGTGGACAAATGGAAATTGTGTGTCATGGTCATGGATAACCATAATATTTGGTATGCAGTAAATACAATATTACAAGTTCTTTCAGAAAATAAAATACAGTGGTTGCAGTGGACCGTGGTATATTCCCGAACGACAATTACAGTATAATATGTGGAGTTGTGGACATGTGCAATGAACTAATACATCACAAAGATCTCCTTGAAAGTATTGCATTTTCAACTAGAAGTCCAATAAAAGTTAGACAATATAAATAATGGTGCAACAATATCGTAAACATCTGTTGCATATACCCTGTACATACCATTTCTGGTATTTATTTTGTCAGCGCCTATTTGTTTAGCGCTTGCTTTGCCATAACATATCAGACACTTGCAATTCCACTGACAGCTTTACCACATTAAGAAGCATGATTTATAGTGACAGTGATTTATCAGAAATTTGTTTACCAATTGGCAATCACCAACTACATACTTTAGTCATAATGTATATATTGTGTATGCAGTCAAAAGCCTTGCCAATTATATTCAGATAAGTGATAGTCATTTGTAATTTAAGTCTGCTGTATTATAATTAAAATAATTGAAACAAATGTGTACATACTTATATAACAAATTAAGCTTCCCATAACTTTTGAGCCAGCACTTCCCTTGCAATAGTAACTTCTAGTTGAAACTGTAGAAATATTTTTGTGGAGTGCACCATCCTATAACGTGCACCAACTTTAAAAAAAGAAAAATCAATAGATAATAAGCGCATAATCACCTGGAAAATACGGTAAAACTAGTCATGAGATTTTTTCTTTTTCTGTTTAATAGTGATGTTTGTTTGCTTTCAACTCGAAGCACAAAGAGAGCTCAACCAACAAGATGTATCCTTGAGTTCTAAATAATAATAATTAACTCTGAAGTAATTATTGCAGTATAAAGATAAGAGCCCAGCTCAATGTATTGCCATAATAATATGGAAACTAGTCCAGTTTCAGAACAAATTTACTGACGTTTCATTGTGAACAAACAATGTCTTCAGAGTAACAATTAATGCAAGTGTGAAAACCAGGCCTCAGTAAAGTGCATGAGTATACGAGCGCCGCTCGCAGGCACATTTTCAATTTGTGCAGGCACAATATTTTTTGATGATTTTTAGCTAATTATTAAAACTGTGTTACTAAAACTTGAAAAGGAACACAAATATCTATATATAAGTCTATATTAACATAGGAGAACTATAATGTTATTGTAAAACTTGTAATTTATACTTTCTTAGTTTCTGTAAGTTATAAACTACAAGTAATTAATATTAAACTGTAAATGGCCTTGACTAGATTGTTAGCTTGTGTAAAAACTACTACGGAAAGAAATGCTGCTAAGAAAAAGTGTATAGAAATTGAAGATGGTAAGTAACTTCAAAAACTCATTAATAATTCATAGTTATTTAGATGCAGTCGTTTTTGAAGCCTTTCAGTGTTTTATCGGGTCTAAAACACTAAGCTATCACCCCATGTTTTATCACCCAATAAAACGCTGTCTCTTGTGTTTTAAAACTACAGTAGAACCTGAATTTTACGAGCCCGTGTTTTACGACCACCTGCTATTTACGACCACTTTATCTGGAACAGACGATTTTTAGTTAAAATGTACCTGCAATTAGCTACCACCTGCGACCACTTTTTAGCATCCCGAATATGAAATTTAACCTGTCATGAGCGACTTTTTTCAAGATAAGTGACAGTTCATCTTTTGCAGTAAACATGCAAGAATTTTGACAGCATGCAAAGAAATATTATTTTGGTTTTAAATTATAAACCATCTTTTAGTCAACTAGAGAACACAGAAAATATAGTCATAAACATAATGGTGTCTTCCAATATGGCTTGCATGACATCACATCACTAACTGCCATTTACAACTACCTGTCGTGTACGACCACTTTTGCTTGGCAACAGGGGTGGTCGTAAAACTTGGGTTCTACTGTATATAAATAATCTTAGTTACAGTATATTAATTTGTGTTCTTATTTTGACTACATCACCCTGAGAGAGTCAGAAAGCCAAGCTGCCTCAATTTTCTAATTTTGTTGCCTATTTAATTTCAGATCCCAAGCATGTACCTTGCAGCAGTAGCACAGATAAATCCCCAGAGGTATTATAATGTAGTTTGAGTTGAAATACACTAGATAACTATAAGCTAAGGCTATTTTGGTAAACAAAACAACTGAAACCATCACCAAATAATTGATAAAACCAACATAACAAAGCTAGCATTTCTAGAATAAAAGTACTAAACATTGCTACCTTGTGAAGCAATAAAAATTAAAGCTAGTTAGTCACCATGAATATACTACGTAATATTTCAAATCCGACTATGAAGACTGGACCGCATTTCAAGTCCGCGTAATTTGATCCAGTCCGAGGTGAAGCCTGGGTCTGGAACTAATTGCAAGGTCTCTCAATCCGGTGCAAGTCCAAATTGGAGAATTTGAAATGACATCTCGAGTGAGCGATTTTGGAAACTTAATAAAAAAATTAATATCAAACTTGATATACTGTAGTTGTGTGACAAGTCAATAAATTTTCTTCTGTTGATGTTTACATTGTTTTTATTTGTTACATTTTCAATTATGTTATTTTTAGCATTATGTGAAAGGCAATGATTTCATAATCCCAAAATTGAAATCTAAAACTTGTGAAGCAACCACCTTGGAAAGTGCCAAAGAGATGTCTAGTGAAAGACCAAGAAACAGCAAAGATTTTGGTAAGAACTCCTGAAAACATTATTATTATTAATATTAACAATCTTTAATCCTGGGAATTTGAAATAGCTTCTAATCGTATGAAGGAGCATAACTGCATAACAAATTGTCAAAGTACTAATTTAGTCATATCATCCTTCATATCTATCATATCCTTCAACCGAATTTCGTTCGGGAGGACATTCCACGTCCTGCATGTTCGTGTGAAGAATGATCGTTGGAAAGTTAGTGTTTTTTTCTTGGACGAAATTGATCTTTATTACATGTCCCGAATGTTAAACTAGAGACAGCTAAGAGATCATTATTTTTATTACAATGGTTGGCATGGTTGCATTGTTTTTAATAGTTTTACTTGTCATTCGAACACTTTGTATATATTATTTTATTTCTCTTTTTGTATTAATAATTTTATATATTATCTTGATCTTTTTAATGTAATAATGTTCAGTAATGTTTACTGTAGGGCTCCTATTGATAACAGTATTTATTTTAATACTGATTGGACTACCCTACTAAAATCTAGTTTTTCCATTCCAACTAGATGATGATTGTAGCAAAGATAACATCTTTTGCCCTTCCTGCTCTGGTGCCATGACCAACTCTGGCTGTGTGAAGTGTACAAAGCAAAACACAAATAAACTGCCGTCCGTCTCAGTCGATTCTTTTTATCATTCAAAGTCTGGCATTTGCAAGCGCCGATATGGCCTTACTTACTCTTCAGGTACAGTATATGAGTGCGTGAACGGCGTGACATGTATGTTTAAGATGTCCGTGGTTTTTGCCCTTTTTCTGCTGTTCGAGCTGCCGCCTTACAGCAATAATCATACAAGGACATTAGTAACCTGTTAAAAAGCATTTTGGCCGACGTTCAAGTCAAATGATTGAGTGGATATCCCAAAAAATCATCTTTCTGCTGTGCGACTAACGCAATCTTTGTTTAATCAAAGTCACTTTGTTGAATTTGCTAATGATCTCCTATTGTGCGATGGAATTTTGGTCAACAATAATCTTAGCTGGAATGCGATTTACGCTACATTGTAAGACGTTACTTCAGATTCTATATTCACAGATACTCAAAGGTTCCTTACATTTCTCTGTTTGCTATCATTTTTAGCAAAACGTGTGCCCGCAACGCCCTTCAGAAGAAAAAGAATCCTGTCAAGAAGTGTAAGTCATAATACAGTAATATTATGCAGTAGTGTTCCATGTTGATGTCTATATGTGCACATATATTTACACTAAAACCGCAGTTCTCCCTCAGTCGGTACAATTCACCTGGCATAGCTAGAAATATTTCAAATGTTTTTGATAAAACCACAGAACAAATGCAATGCCACAAATTTACTGTTGATCAATGCCATCTTCATTTTGATTGACAAATGTAAAAATATTCTAACAATAGATGTTTGGGATTCTGTGGGGGGGGGGGGTGAAACAGCCACCACCCTTCCTGACTTCTAGCTAGGCCACTGGTATGTACATATGTACTAATGTTTCAAAGGTAATGACCAGAAGTGTGTTATGAAGTCAGTCTAAAATACTGTACAATATATATATATTGTGTACTGTATATTAATATCCTTTTGGTGTTTCCTTTTCTTATTTCTAGCCGGAAATAAAAAATCAGAAATCGACACTTCTAATTTCTTCAGATGAAGATAACAGTAATGGTAAGGAGGTGGTTCTCACTAAAATATTTAGTGATGTAAAAGTTTTGTTATTAATTTCTTGACAAATGATGCCTAAAATACGACAGGAATTTTCAATTATTTGCCCTAAGGGTAATAAGCATTTTAATGTTCATTGCATTTGTGACAAATCTAATATCACATAGACAAACCACCCAGTAATAGGGTAATAAGGGTGATAACCGAGAGGGGAATTGGTACCAAGCTTTATGCAGACCACAAAATGGCAAAAAGATGCTGTGGTTAGTTTATAAACATAACCAGTCTTACTCTAACATAACTCTAATCGCACGTCGTTTAATTAGCATTTTACGAAAGTTTGTTTTCACAACAAATTGTCGTTTCGCGGTTCGCTTCGAAATCTGAAGAAGTTATCCCACCCCCACTATAGTATCCACTCCTAGAGTGCCCATACCGCGTATTTGTAGTCTCTGTCGACTGTCAATAAGATTTTGAATGTTATCTCGGCCAATATTTACTTAATTTCATTTCTGAAAACAGATTTGGAATTACCGAGTCTAAATACATAACAATTACACATGTGTACCTATTAGGCTATTATATTACGAGAACGTGCATACCTTTCGTAAAAATACCCGCTTCGTCGTATACTTTGAAAGTTATCTCGATCAATATTTAACAGTTTTCAATTGTGAAAACAGATTTGGAATTAGCGAGTCTAAATACATAACACACACGTACCTATTATATTACGCAAACGTGCATACCCCATATTACATGGTTTAAATGTTGCTACGCCAATTTGTAATCTTACATGGTTTTTATATTCTTGGTGCTTTGTTATCTACTTATCTTAGAGCAAACAAAGAAGCTGAATGAAACTGAAACAAGAATAAAGGAGGTTACTGATAGATTACAAAATCCAAACAATGAAAATGAACTTGAATCTTATCAGCGAGATTCTGTCGAAACACTTTTACATGCTCAAGATATTTATGTTGGAAGGCTACGGGGGAAAGCCATTGACCCTGTGAAGGTAAGAAGTCTACAGCATCATTATACAGGGAATGAGATTTGAAAGGCCCTGTATACTGCTCTTTTCACTGTTTTCATAACATCAAAACTTGACAGCTGTAATAGCATCCTATATGGCTTACCAGATACTGAATTGAGCAAGTTACAGCGAATTCAAAATACAGCTGCTAGACTTGTTATATACAAGTAATGTATTTTCTGTAGAAATGGAGATAAACATTACTATGTTTGATTTTTAGGTGACAGCAGAGAAAATCGAAATCTCGATTGTTAATGGTATGTTCGACACACTTGCATTTAATTAATATGTTTACTATGCCAATTAAAGTATAAAATGGTTTGTTTTTGAAGTTATTCAAAAAACAAACAGTATCTGGTCTGAAGCACTCGCAGAGCTATTACCTATATTGTTATATATACTATTGTATTACCTATACTATTATACTACCGTAGAATCTCGAAAGTAACCGGGGCGGCTACTTTCGAAATTAGTGACCTAAGGGCAGCTACTTTCGAAATTAGTGACCTCTAAGGGCGGCTACTTTCGAAATTAGTGACCTCTAAGGGCGGCTACTTTCGGATGTGCGCTTGCTTTCGGAGGGCACTAATACTTTCGGGTTGTTATTTTTAGCATCGGACAAGTTTTAACCACTACTGTACATTTTGTGCAACGTTTCAAAGTTTTGTTTTCTTTTGATTAAATTACACAAGAGTTGTTACTTATTATCTAATGCTAATAATTTACCGTACTCGATACCGAATATTCAGATACCGAAATGGAAGAGGACGTCTGAACGATGACAAAGACAATCTTATAACTACTGTCTGAAATTCCTGAATCCTCGATATTACTGTTTTATACATGTGTTTTAATCCATACCATTCAAAATAAATATAAAATTATACAATAGTTAGACATCGGAAGGGGCTACTTTCGGGGGGGGGGGGGGCGTTTTCTTTAAGAGGGGCGGCTGTTTTCGTAATAATTGTTTAAAAAAGTGGCTACTTTCGAGGGGGCGGCTACTTTCGAGATTCTACAGTATTATTATACTATATTATATACTATATTATACTATATATTATACTATATTATATACTATTATATTATATTATTACCTATACTATTATACATGTATATACTATTATATTACCTATATTAAATCACTACTCTGCTCATTGTTTAAAATAATAATACAGACAAAGACACAATACAGACACGTTCTTTACTCTTCCGTCGTCTCGCTTTTAATCTCCTTTGCAACATTTTGTCACTTAATTTCTATTTATGTAATAGTTTAGCTATATATGTCTCCTTCATTTATTGTAATTTGTCACTCTGATGATGTTACGAGTTTAGTATAACGAAACGTTAGTATTAAAAGTTTTTTTTTCAAAATTATGTTATGACTCTTTCTAAAGCTATTTGCTGGGCATTAATATTCCTAACTAGACACAATAAGTTTTATATTTTGAACATGTAATTATGATGATTATTTATTTTTATTACCAGGAAATACAGAATATAACTTCGTAATGAGAGGAAGAGACGTTACATCCTTCATGGTATGCCTGTCAAAATTTTTAAAGTCTGTTTATTAGTGACATCAAAAACGATCTATTGGATGTTAATATGTTGTAATTTGTCTCTCCATACAGATAAACAACAAGTCCAAACCATTTGTTGTCGTGATTGAACCAACCCAACGTTGGGCACAAGAAATAAATAAAAAGTATCAAGAGCTTGACATCTTCGTTAATCCTGGAAGTTCTAGTGAGTTCTTACAAAGGTTTACTAATGTTGACTTGGGTTGTTGTGTCTCCTACCCAGACCTCTTCGCGGAACTATGTATAGTCGATCTTGTCCAAATGACGTTTTATGACTTAACTCGTAGATGTTCGTATATAATTGCGGGATGCGGAAACTATCCGAATCAAATGTTCGGATAGAACTCGCCAATGGCCTGCATGCAACAAAGCTACTAGGGCCACAATATTTTGTGAAGAGCCTCGTTTGTCAATCGTCATAATAACGTGTTCTGCTTTAGTGCTGAACTTCTGGCAGTTGTTAGTTTATCGACTGCTATAATGTCAACTTTTTGTGTTCATATTTAACTGCATTTTTATGCAAGCCTTGTACAGAAAACTATGTTATACAACTATTTTATCTTTATGTTCAACTGCATTTTTATACAACTGTTCAACTTACATCTGATTCTTATTTAACTGATTTTATTTAACTGAATGTATTTAATTCTTATTCATTATTTAACTGTTCAACTTACATCTGATTCTGCTGACTTACATCTGTTGACTTCAATAAGCCCGCCACTTATTTGTGCTATTTTGCACAATATCACAACTGCCTTCAATTTTGAGGGAGCACTTTCCTTGCAATGTATGACGAAGGTCTTTCGCTCGAAACGTTAGACAACTTACACATGTTATTTCGGCAGTACACCATCCTTTTTAGATATTTGATTTGTATTTCTACACTGCCTACGCAGCACAACACGTTTTATAACTCTAGGTATCAATCGTGTATACATGCAGAATAAATATGAAAGTTGCTAAGTTCTCACAAGAACTGGATATAATATGAAAAGGAGAAATAAGAGAACTTCAATGTGTTGAAAAATACATAAGTAAGAGTACTTAGGTATATTAATGGACGACGTTTTGGATGGTCAGACCTGAAGAAGGACACATCGTCTGAAACGTCGTCCATGAATATATGTAAGTACTCTTACTTATGTATTTTTCGACACATTGAAGTTCTCTTATTTCTCCTTTTCATATTATATTCAATTGTGTATACATCATTGTATTGTAACCTTCGCTCTCCATCTGAGTCTAGCTCAATGGTAATTAGAGCGTTTCACAAGCAATCAGAAGGTTATACTGATCGTTGTCCAGGGCTCTGAAAGATGTTCCAAGAATTACCCCTGTTTGTTTCTGATTTCAAATGTTTTTGATTTTTAGTATGTGAGAAAGAAAGACAAATTGTCCTTTTACTCAACGAAAAGTTGGAGAAAGAAAGTCTTTCAGACTTGATGGAATTGGTATGTTGTACTGCAAATTAATTGTACTGTAAATAATCTATCAGATCATATGTTATTCCATATAATAATGTATATGTTATGGTATCATATATAGCATATACAGCTGTGATGTATGTACTCTACTCTAATCTACTCTACTATACTGTGTTGCATTGTACTGCGTTGTTCTACTGTAATATGCTGTACTAAACTATATTGCAAGATCTACTGCTGCATAGAAACTTTTAGTTAGGAATTGACAAGTAATGATTGAAAATGTCTATGAAACGAAAAATTCTACTGTTTTTATGACCCACTTTGGTACTTCGTGATGCACTGGATATTATGGTGCTAGCGATTTTTCAATCATGGTACAAGAAAGTGCAAAAAAATGTTTGAGTCTGGGATCGAAGCAGCAGTCTAGTGACGTCACACGTTAGAGTCTTCGATAATATCGATATGTTTTTTGTGGCGCTTTAGCTATGGAAATTCTACTGATGTTTGAGTTAGAGTCAACTTCCTCCTCTGAAAGCGAGATCGATAGAATCTCTAGAATCTATGCCGACTCTAACGTGTGACGTCAAAGAGGTGATTTGACCGCGCGATGAGGTGGAAAAAATTGGTGTAATTTTTCCACTTTTACATAAAAAACAAAGCACTTTCCTTTGTCGTGATTGAAAAACCGATAGCACCATAAGATTCAGCGCATCAAGAAGTACCAAAATGGGTCATGAAAACAGAGTGGAATTTTTCGTTTCACTGGCAGTTCAAGACGTGATGAAATTCATGGTGAGATACATGTAATTAGTGATTTTCGTTGCCAAATAAGTCATTCATATGGAGTTTCCACAAATGTAAAGCAAATACAATTTATAACTCTTCTTCTGGGGAAACGATAATTGTATCCTTTTTTTTAGTATAAAAGTAGTATATACACAAGTTGTTCTAGTATATACACAAGTTGTTCTTGTGCTAAGTTTCATCATTTTCTTAAATTTGATAGGTTAAAGAACGCTTATGCGAAAATTCCGTTTGGAAGATAATGACGTATGTATTGACTTTCAAATGTTTAATTGCCAGCATTAATTGACATTAATGCTTATATTCTGAAGTTAAAATATTGGTCTTTTATAAAAGGCATATTAATGTGTCTATATAAGCCCTGGAAACTGGAAAGAGGACCCTAGTTGATAAGCTTACTCACACTGGATTGCTCATCAAGGGAAATTGGCCTACAAAACGATGGATGTTTACAAAGCGCCAATTTAAATTAACTATAGATAAATTGGGATTAATTAGAAGCAACATCTAAAAGTACTCTAACGCAATAGCGCAATCTACCACCAACAACCCCCTGTGTCTGTCGCGCTTATCGCTCCTAACATTTGCTAAAAGCGCACGCACAAGTTATCTAATAGGATCTAACCTAACCGGACATTCCAAGGCAATAAGCTTTAAGGCATGCCAAAAAACAGGCTAGCTCATTCTCGTCTTGACTGCCTTCGTCAAAGCATCAATACATGACCGCACCCTTTAAAAATAAACGCGGAACATAGTTGTAACAGTTTATCGTTAAAAATATAATCTACTCTTTTTGTAATAACTGAACGTTTCCGTCACCCACAATTATCCACAAGAGATTTGCGTGACTTATTAATCAGCCACTTCACAGACCAATGGTCCAGTTGGTTGAATGGTTAGAGAAAGTATCTCAATGGTTAGAGCTAGTCCCATACCTGAATAGGATCAATCGCTGAAGCATTTTTCAGCTTAGATGATAAAAAAATCAATGAACTAAAAAAACATAAACTCTTTACCTTGTTCTTGTATAGTCCAGAAAGTGCTAAAACCATATTTCAAAGATTACCTCCACGTTCAAATTTCAAAGATTCACCTTCGTCTGTCGGCTATTCCACCCTCTCAAGCTTTTCTTCTTCATCTTCGGTTCTAACAAAGCGCAAGTCGTACAACACTCGTTCCAAAGATTTAACGATCGTCGAACCAAAAAGATCTCCAGAAAAGTAAGGCAATTATACGTTGTAAATCATGTAGTCTTAGGTTTTCTTTTAATAAGGGTTAGGGACATGGGGTTACAATATGTGAGTAACAGTGGAACAACACGTGGGAACAGTTGTACAATTCCACGGAAGGCGTGAACTGTTTGTTATATTGGATTGTGAAAAAAATACATTACTTTGTATATGAATTATTAATAATAATAATAACAACAAATAATAATAATGAAGACGTATTAGGAGCATTATACAATATATAGTCTCCATGCTCTTACAACAATATATTCTTAATGTTACTTATAAAACTAATTACAGTTTCATTATAAGATATAAAGCCTACTACATAAATTAACACTTGAACCAAAAAACTATTAATTTTAAAAAAGAAAAGTCTTAAATAAGGTGGTCGAAGTTGATCCGTTGCAATACGTAACAAGGCCACTCGGTACTCCTCAGTTGACGAATCCCGCGAAGAACCAACCAAACAAAAAGGATTACGTAGATTGTTCGGAGCAAAATCATATTGCGCGTGTGTCTACAGCGAGTACAGTTCGATGAGTTTTATTCCAAGTTAATTACTGCATGCACGCACGCGCACAAATTGAAGCACGCGCACTGTCGTCAGCATATGTAGCGTGCTTCGTTTGCTTGCGTGTGAAGGCCAACCGTTTTTGCGCGAGCTTGAAAAACAAACGTTAAAAATCTTGGTATAGACAATACGATATTTAACTAAATATTATTTAGATTGCGAAAAGGATACTTGGAGTTTCTCAGATTCCAATAGAAGAACACTTTACCGACCACTTTGAGAAGTATCCCGTTCAAAATCATACAGGAAAAAATGATATACGAAATAATTCGCGGAGCACTTAATACACGTCCAAACAGTACACGTCGCGTCCGTTTTGTTTTTTTAATGCCAAAGTTCGGGAACAGCTGAAGAAGGCTTTGAGAAAAACAGTTTATTCAATAAGGAAACAATTTTATAACATAGGTATTTAGCTAACACTGGTTTGTTGCTGCTATATAGCTTGTAAGTTTTACTTTTGTGGAGTTTTATAGTATTGTATTACTGTTGTAGAGTACTGGTTTACCCGCCACATTGCAAATACGGAGCAATTACAATCACTACTGACGATGTTCAATGTTTGGACCATGGCACATATTTGAATGATGTCATAATTGACTTTTTTATCAAGTAAGATTACATTATTAAATATTATTGGAGGGGGAGGATGGATGCAGGGAGGATGGGTGGGAGGGAGAGAAGGAAGGGAGGGAAGGGAGGGAGGGAGGGAGGTGTAGTAGTCATGTCATTGGGATTAGCTTTTATAACTATATACAAACACTAACCGTATTATAACGTAAAGTCTTTCTTCTCTCACTCGTGGTCCAAGCAGTCATTGCGACCTCGCGCCCGAATGCTACTACAGAGGGAGGGGAGAGGGTGGGAGGAAGGAAGGAAAGGACCGAGGGAGGGAGGTGTTAATTAATACAATAACATTCAAACCAATAAGCATGGTTTTATTTTGCTTTATCTGATTTCTTTCCTAGGTATTTATTTGAGGAAGTATTAACTCCCACAGATAAAGAGAGGACATATATTTTCAGCTCGTTTTTCTACAAGAGACTAACCCAAAAGAGCTCAAACAGCGACCAAGAGTCGAGGTATTTACGGTCACTTTCTTTCAAATCAAAATTACTTGTCTGTTTTTTCTTCTCCTTACCTATAACCATCTAAACACGAGTAACATTTATTTTTCAGGCTGGCGGAAAACATGTATAAAAAAGTTAAAACTTGGACAAAAAATGTTGACATTTTTGATAAAGATTTCTTGATCTTGCCGATCAATGAAAGGTGGGTGGCAATGTTGTAAAGATGAAGTAGTAAAAACAAGAAATTCCTGTAACTTCTCTCGTAACTTCTTCCTGTAACTCCTTTTGTTTAAAGTGCCCCTAACCTCAAATTTTTTTATTGACTTATTTGGAAGAACTTTTAAAATTATAAAGTAACTTCTTTTGAAGATTTTCACTTCTTCGCTTTCTTTTTGAGATATATCAGTTTGTTTGATATGCAAATATCTGGAATTTCGTCACACATGCATAATGAGTTATCAGAGAATGTTAGATATCTTTGCGTTCATGAAATAAAAACACTAATTTGTGAATAACACGTGTGTGCATTTCTCCCACAACACCAAACTTCTTGATTTTAAAGGATTTCGTTCGAGAATGAAAGAGATACTGTACACATTTCTCCAATAAGTCATCATGCATGTTGCAATAATAAGTTGCTTGCAATGTTGTACCTATTGCTACCCACATACCATTACGTGTTGTAAATTGATCACAATGTTTCACCTATTACTAATGCAATGTTGCAGACAACGACACGAGAGTGAGTGCAACAACTCTGATCGAGAGTTATTTGAGATCATTCTTGTTTGATTAAAACCTTTACTACCGCTGGTTATTTTACCATTCTTTTAGCTCACACTGGTACTTAACTGTAATTTGCCATCATGGGTTGGTAGCTGAAAGAGATAGTAATCAAGAGGTGAGGATGCGTGGTCTAACGGTTTGGATACGTTTCAGCTTTTTAAACCTTTTTAGTTTATACATTATATTCCAACACTCGAAATTTTCCTTCACCATAAATCCTTTAGTACACGTAGTTTAATCGAGTGAAATGCCCAATATTACTTGTAATATACCCAGAAACTTATCCCTGTATTACCACCACTATATATACAGAACTCGTGACATGGCTCTCGAGTCTCGACAACGGCTTTCGTAGTTCAGTGGTCAGAGCACTGCACTGGCATCGCAGATCTGTTTAAACAATAGAATACGTTTGCCCGCGGGTTCAATTCCAGCCGGAAGGCCTTGAAGTTGTATTTTTCGCAACTGGTCCCGGTTTGGTCTTAAAATGTATATATTCCAACACTCGAATTTTTTCAACAATTTCAACAACAATTGTTGATAAAAATTAAAATTCAAAATAATTTGATTAAAAATAATTAATAAATAGTTATTACGGAAGGGCGTTATATTACATGTATATCATAAGAAATAATTGTTGTTTGATTTAGAATTCTACTGATAGTTCTGATGCTGTCACGCGAAGGTAAGATGATGATAATTATTATGTACGAACTGCCAGGCATTGAAACTAAAATAATACATTTCAAATATTAAGGCTTGATTTGTTACTGATTGGTAGAATTAATGTGGTCAGCCTTTAGTACAGATAGGGAAGCTGTAACACCATCGTACAGTAACAGTACAACAACAACACCGACAACGGCTACAACACCGGCAACTACGACGACAACACCGACACCGGCAACGACGATACCGTCAACGACGACAACAACAACACCGACAACAACACCGACAACGGCAACAACACCGACGACGACAACGACGATATATAGGCAAACCCCGACAAACACGCTTTACTTGACTCTGAAGATGACCGCCGCTGAGGCCGTCGAAACGTCAGTCACCAACAAGTCTTTCTCAAAACCACAACAACAACTCCGGCAACGACGACAACAACACCGGCAACGACGACAACACCGGCAACGACAACAAAGTATATTAAGTATGTTTAAACACAGAACTTATTTTCAAAGATAAGATAAAAATTATATTTAAAAACGCATTTATAGAAACACTCTAATTATACTATTAAAGAAAACATGATTAACAGCATGATGATATTGAGTTGTGTGCATACTGGGAATTCTTAAATAAAAATAAACCTCTGGTGGATTACTATTGAACATTTTTGTTGTATTTTAGTCCATGTATATTGATCTTCGATTCACTGGGTTGCCACTATCGATCAACAGTGCTAATCAACCTAAGAAAGTAAGTAAAGTACAGTGTGGTTTAACCTAAGAAAGTAAGTAAAGTACAGTGTGGTTTAGACCGTCTATCACTCGGTGTCATAAAGTTGCGAAACTGTGACAAGTTTTACTCTTATGAAGGGCCCATCAGAGGGTCGTTTTATCGTTTTGCCACTGCTTCACAAATTAGTACAAATTAGTATGATATTAGTACGATATCGCAATATATTGAATCGCGATGACAGTGGTTTATTAGCAGAAGCTTATTTGCATTTTGTTAATAGATAACGTCATCATCGGTTCCTATCGATCATAATAATAATAATAGAAGCATTTCTATTGCGCCATTTCCATCTAGCCCAATGGCGCTTTACAAGATAATAAAACAATAATCTAAAAATATTTATACAATTTCTTATGTAAAATAATAGGTGTATAAAAATACGGAACAAAAAATAAATAAATAAATAAAAAATAAAAATGTAATCAAGTATAAAGAGGTTTATATGTTCAAGCAAATCGCTGTTCAAAAAGAAAGGTCTTAATTCCAGTCTTAAAACTTTCTAAAGAAGAGCACTGTCGAATCAAGTTTGGTAGCGAGTTCCATAGTTTTGGCGCAGCAACAAGGAAAGTCCGTTCACCATAGGTTTTCAGCCTTGCCGAGGGTACTTGTAGTAGCTTGTTTGAGGATGACCTGAGTCGTCTTGAAGGAGCATATTTACATAGCATATCTCCTATATAAATAGGTGCTAAGTCGTTAAGGGCTTTGAATGTTAGAAGTTAGAAGCACCCTTGATGAAGACACTAGATTGGAGTGTCGAAACGTTGGGTCATGGACAGTAACTTTTAAAGTTACGTTCAAAAGCTTTTTAAGCCAGAGTAATGTCAAACTATGTCTAGTACGATATCTTAACCTGATACTGACTTTAATAAGTGTAGACAGTAGATGATGTTTTCCCAATTTGTTTCAATATTTATCTTTTTGTAGCTATCTGTCATGTGAATGGAAAGAAAGAAAGGAGAACGACAATCCATTAATATTTAACAAGTTGAACTTGAAAGGATGCTATCCAAAGGTATAAGTGCGGGGAATAGCGATACAGTAAACTCTATCTAAGGCGAACACCTTTGGGGCCAAATTTGTTGTCCACCTTGGAGAGGTGTCCGCCTTAGAAAGAGTTTTATTATAGTAAAGAATATAGAAGCAGTCGAGATTGTGTGTTCACCTTAGAGAGGTGTCCACCTTAGATAGTTCACTGTACCTTAGTATATAGGTTGAGTTCCTTATCAGGTTTGTACACAAATACGCTGATTGGTTGTCTGTAGGCTGATGCGGTATTGAAAAAAACAACGAATACCGATACCGAAAAAAAACCCGGTAATATCGAATATACCGGTATTTTTACACATCAAAATTTAGTACGTGACGTAAAGTTGTCAAACAGCACAACATGTTATAAATAGCAGTCGCGCGCGTTCACACTATGCTGGCCATGGACTGAAAAAGTCTAAGCGTGTTAAATTTAAGATGCTTTCTTGCACAGTTGACATATGGAATCGGGACAGTTGAGAAGACATCCTTTGCCTTGCGAGTCGTCGTTCTCTCACAGATCTCACTTATTTGTTTTTATAGAAAGGCTTCCGCAAAAAGTGTCATGCTTTTGAATATCGCTAATTAACGCTTGTTAACATTAAATCTGTTTATCGCGCGTCTTGTTTTACATCAGCACGTGAGAACAAATTGAAAGTTGATACGTTTAATAGGTTCAACTTACACTATTTTCGCATATTCGTAGAAAAAACGTAACGCACAACCGATAATATCAAATATTTCGATATTTCCGGTATCTGAGAATTAGAATATCGAATATTCGGTATTTTAAAAATACCGGTATTTACCGATATACCGCATCAGCCTAGTTGTCTGTACACAAAATAACTCGCGCTGATTGGTTGTCTGTATGCAAAATAACGCACGCTGATTTGGTTGTCTGTATGCAAAATAACGCACGCTGATTTGGTTGTCTGTATGCAAAATAACGCACGCTGATTGGTTGTCTGTATGCAAAATTACGCACGCTGATTGGTTGTCTGTATGCAAAATAACGCACGCTGATTGGTTGTCTGTACGCAAAATAATGCACGCTGATTGGTTGTCTGTACGCAAAATAATGCACGCTGATTGGTTGTCTGTACGCAAAATAACGCACGCTGATTGGTTGTCTGTACGCAAAATAATGCACGCTGATTGGTTGTCTGTACGCAAAATAACGCACGCTGATTGGTTGTCTGTACGCAAAATAATGCACGCTGATTGGTTTCTGAGAGGTCCGTTATATTGAAATATATTGTTTATTAACCTCCATTGTTTTAATTCGTCGCTTGGTGTGTATTTGATTCAAAGGTACCTGGGCAGCAAAACTCTTCGGACTGCGGTGTTTACGTATTGCAGTACGTTGAAAGTTTTTTTGAGGTGAGATACGTTGTCAATGTTGTGCTATATATAATATCTTTAGACAGGTTTTCAAAATTTTTCCTTTATGGTGACTTTTCCTTTATGGTGAATTCACAACAACTTTTTCTTTATGGTGAATTCATTACACCATTTCCTTTATGGTGAATTCACAACAACTTTTCCTTTATGGTGACTTTTCCTTTATGGTGAATTCACAACAACTTTTCCTTTATGGTGAATTCACCACAACTTTTCCTTTATGGTGAATTCACAACAACTTTTCATTTATGGTGAATTCATTACACCATTTCCTTTATGGTGAATTCACCACAACATTTCCTTTATGGTGAATTCACAACAACATTTCCTTTATGGTGAATTCACAACAACATTTCCTTTATGGTGAATTCACAACAACATTTCCTTTATGGTGAATTCACAACAACTTTTCCTTTATGGTGAATTCACAACAACTTTTCCTTTATGGTGAATTCACCACAACTTTTCCTTTATGGTGAATTCACCACAACTTTTCCTTTATGGTGAATTCACCACAACTTTTCATTTATGGTGAATTCACAACAACTTTTCATTTATGGTGAATTCACAACAACTTTTCCTTTATGGTGAATTCACCACAACTTTTCCTTTATGGTGAATTCACAACAACTTTTCCTTTATGGTGAATTCACAACAACTTTTCATTTATGGTGAATTCATTACACCATTTCCTTTCTGGTGAATTCATTACACCATTTCCTTTATGGTGAATTCACAACAACTTTTCATTTATGGTGATGTGAATTCATTACACCATTTCCTTTATGGTGAATTAGCCACAAAGCCTTCAACACGGTTAGAAAAAATATTGCTAAAAATATAATAGATAATGTGATCATGAAGATGAAACTTCAGCTGATGATAATATTAAGTAATTTTTATCAGAAAATTCCAAAGATTATAAATATATATCAAACCCAAACATGGTCATCTCACCTTTAACCAACTCTAACTAAAACGTTTGTTACTTGTTTTAGAACCCAATTACAGATTACCAAGCTCCTATTACGATACCTGAATGGTTTCCTAGAGACACTGTCGATAAAAAACGAGAATTTGTAAAAAATCTAATTGTCAAATTGAAAGACAGAGTTGTCATCGAAGACAGCTAGCTGCTGAGAAAATAAGAGCTAAGGCTGAAATATATTAAGTTATTTGAGTGAAAAACTAAAATTATTTTATACAACGCACTTTGCCATGTTTACTTGAATAAGCGCTGCTCAAACTTAAGTGCTTCGAATAAGCGCAGCGTCGTGGTTATTGGTTTTTCTGCTCCCTTGTGCGTCGTTTATTAGTATTTTTCTCTCGTGTGCGTCGTTTATTAGTATTTTTTTCGTGTGCGTCATGTATTAGTATTTTTTCTCTAATATGCGTCATTCATTCGCATTTTGTTCTCCTGTGCGGCGCTTATTCGAGGGAGGTGCTTATTTGAGTAAATACGGTATATAGAGTGATGACGTTCCTTTATAATGTCTAATGCATTACAATCACTGGTCTCGAAAGAAGACTGGATCGAGCAACTATTGTTCAGAAAATGAAGCCGGAAGTCCGCCATTACTAAGGGAGTGCTCTTACCATCGCCAAAATAAAATAATATTACTATCACGAGGAGCAGAAGGCATTTTTCAAATTACTGGGTAAAAATGATTAACATTATGTAAATATGCAAGTTTCAAAATCGACTCATCAGATACAATAGAAAGCTCAATCCAGTCCTATTTTTGAGATCAGTGATTATAATTCATTGCTGAAATGTAGATATTAATATTGTACATAAGCTATGTTGTGTTCAGTGAACTGAATACACACATATATATATATATATATATTTATAATATTGCGTTGACATAAATACTGGCGATCCGCCACGTGAAATCTGGGCTCCGACTTTTAAGTGGTTTCTTATGTTTATATTTGCTCTTCAGTAGCTTTAACTGCCATTGTGATTTTTCAAGTTCTCCTGCTAACGGATTATACATTGGAAGCCTACCAACGCCAACTATCGCCAAAAATGCCATCCGCGTACATCTGCTCGGCACAGTCGAGTTTCGCTAACAACGCCTGTAGCTATCTCGACTGGTCTTCGTATATTTAAACAATGTGGAATAGCTGTCTGCCTTTTGCTAATGAGTAATGGCTGGAGATCTGGAACTTAACCTAGGACCAGAAGCTAACATTTGCGCCTATAAGCCACTTATCAACATCGATACAAAAGGTATTACTATTGCTCATCTGAACGTTCGCAGTCTACCTCGAAAGCTTGATGAGCTGAAGCTTTTGGTAGCAGGTAATACAAAGGCTATTGATGTTTTAACATTATCAGAGACTTGGCTAATAAACTACGACAGGACCGATGATAAACGAGGCGGTGGTACACTTATGATGGTGGCACAATGGTATATTGATTAACACTCGCGCAATTGTGAGATTTAAACCCCATCGATAAAGAGCATTGTTCAAAAGCTGGTCATGACAACGGGAAAACTTCACACGTCGTGTTGCGCAAGGCCCAAGGCTACGAGATTGTGCCCAAGGCTACGAGATTGTGCCCAAGGGGGTCACTCACTCACTGATTTTTATTATATAGCTACTAATAGGATATTAGCTATCTCGCAATTTGATTGGCTCTACTACTCGTGATGAGGTAGAGAAAAACAAGATGGCGGCATGTTCCCGCGAAGGCCCTGGGGACGAGGTAGAGAAAAACAAGATGGCGGCATGTTTTTTCGAAAAAAGCTGAAATCGTGGGATTTTCTAAGAAACTCCAAACTAAGTATTTGGCGATATAATATAACCATCCGCTTATATATCGCTGACTCGACCTGGTGAATGACATGAAAGATCATGCCATTCAAATTACAATTCGTGTTATTAACATGAATTGGAACTTGAATGGCATGATCTTTCATGATGCAACAAAGCAAGATATTGTTATTGCGGGGGGCTACGAGGAAGAACTACAGTGTTTAACACTGTCTAGTTCCAGTGTTTAACAAACTGTCACCAATGCGGAAATATCGTGCAGAAGCTTCATCATTTTTTACGATAATCAAATTTTTGTGTGGTGGACGCACAGGACATCATTTTAATCGAAATGATTCAATGGGAATTTTGAAGATTGGTGAACAACCTTTAAAATGGACTGAATCCAAGCCTGGAAATAATTATTTTTGTTGTACCTGTCAGAATGACCAGCTCAAATGAATTTGTCACGGTACAACTTAGCGTAATGTCTAAAAACTAAAGTGTAACATCTCCAAACTTAGCGTAATGTCTCATAACTTAGCGCAATGTCTCGTAACTTAGCGTAACGTCTCGTAACTTAGCGTAACGTCTCCAAACTTAGCGTAACGTCTCATAACTTAGCGCAATGTCTCCAAACTTCGCGTAACGTCTCATAACTTAGCGCAATGTCTCCTAACTTAGTGTAATGTCTCACAACTTAGCGCAATGTCTCATAACTTAGCGCAATGTCTCACAACTTAGCGCAATGTCTCCAACTTTAGCGCAATGTCTCCAACTTTAGCGCAATGTCTCCAAACTTAGCGCAATGTCTCCAAACTTAGCGCAATGACTGTCTCCAAACTTAGCGCAACGTCTCATAACTTTGCGCAAGTAAGTCTCCAAAGTTAGCGCAATAATAATATCTTCAAAGTTAGCGTAATGTCTCAAAACTTAACGAAGTCTAGACGCAGTCCAACACAAAAAATGTTTTACTTTCACAAAAAAAGTTGAGTATAATCATCGGACAAAATGACAGACACAATTAATATTGTAACTGTCAAATCTCTAGAAATAGGATATTTGTACGGACAACGTCCGTGACCGGCCGCTAATATCCAGGCTTCCTTTCAAGTGCAACAATCATAAGATGGTAGTTTAGCAGAACAGTTTGATTCATGTTGGTGGATATGATGCAATTGAGGGAGAATACAGCTCTGATGTCATTTCTGAAGTTCTTACTCCACCTTATTCTAAGAAGTTATGTAGAATGCCACAGCCAAGAAAATGTCATGGTGTGGAGATCTTTAAAGGACAATATTTTGATTTTCTCAAAGAATGTAAACAAAATTCCTTCATTGCCTCGAGCTGTCTGGGCCACAGTTAGCTGGCAAATAAAGTAGTTGTGATTGGAGGGTTGATAAGAATAAGAACGTTTTGAATGTTGCATTCAAAACGTTCTCATCCTTTTCAATCCCCCTATTAATATATAATTCTAAAACTGGAGAGAGCAATGTCCTACCATCAATGCAGCATAAGAGTTTGGATGTTCGGCAATTATTACTGGAGATGTCATTGTAGTAATGGGTGGAACGAATGAGAAAGATGAGTTTCTTGGAGGAACTTCCACCCATGATTGAACCTAGGTACTGTGCAACTGCTGTAGTTATGCCATCTATGTTTTAATAAAATTTATGAAGTTGTATGTGATGATTCTTCTGGGTGGAGTGAATGATTCTCTTTAAGTGGAATAATAATGATCTATTCTACATCTGTGATAAAACACTAAAAATAATTTATACAGTGGCTTACAATTTTCATTTACAAAAAACAATGTTTTTTTTAGATTGTAAATGTCTCCTGTTTTTCTAGTTCATTCATTTGCTTCAAGTACTCTTTTCTTGAATTATTAAAGCACTCTGATACAGTATATTAATATTTGTTTATTAATGTTTACTGGTTTCTACAAATCACTACTTTCACATAAAAATTGGTTAGTCCATCGTCATCATCAGTGTTGTTGTGACTCGGATAAGATCAGATCTTTTGAACTAGTTAAGCCCCAGGAGTGATCAACATCTAACTTCTGATAATATATCAATCCAAGTATAGAGGAAATGATCACCGAAGATAAACTGATGTTCTTAAACAGCGCTGCAAATAATGGCCGATGACCAGCGATATTAGCACCTTGACTGCTGCTTTTTAGTTTTCAATGACCATTTTGACTGGTCAAATATTTCTGGAGCAGCAGAAAATAGTATGTGATAAGATAATTTAGAGATTAATTTGAAGGCATTAATGACAGTGTAATGAAATAGTTTAAATACAACATGCTATTCTTCATACACAGTTGTTTATGTTAGTCATATCAGAATTGAGGCGTACTTGTAATGTGTGACTCAGGTAGGATTTGGCACTTGACCGCTCAATTTTAATTTCTCCTGATCATGACCGACAAGTTGCTAAGTTCATTTGCAGCACTGCTTAAATCAACTTCTCCCAACTAGTACTACAGGAAATGTTTGGAGACCAATAAGGAAAATTTATATGTTGATAATGGGGCTTAGGGCAATGACACGTTACACTATACAACTTGAATTTTTGCCAGACATACAGGAGTATCTAGAGGAGTAATTTAACATGATTATTTTATTTTACTGTTCATATAAATAAGGCCATTTGCACAAAGTATGTTGTGTGGCATTATACCTGTACTAATATAATAATTATAGTGAAACAAAATAATGATCTCCATTTTTATTCTTCACCAGCTGGTATAGCATCTTCTAACTTCTTGATAAATTTCACTCGAAGTTCTGTTGTGTCATCACCTTTTAAGTTGTCTTGGACAAAACTAACATTCACTTCCATTTGAACCTGTTTGCATTTGGTAATAATAAGTTGAATTATTTAGTTTATTAAGTTAAAAACATTACAGCTCATTATGCATATGAACAATTTCTATAATACAGCTAAATGAATTAATGTTGTCCTCGACAAAGCTAAAAGGCCAAAGTTAAAAGGTCAAAGCCAAGTGCGAAACATACGATTTCCTTCAAACTTTTAGCTCTTCGCTGCAAGTTTCCACTGTATTTCAATTTTCAATGGGGAATTTTGACACAACTAAATTAAAACTTGTCGCTATTATCGTACTTTTCACGCAGCCTTGGCTTTGACCTTTTAGCTTTGGCGAGGACAACGTTAATTCATTAAGCTGTATACGTGGTACAGCAACAATACAACATCAATATGTAGATATTTTTATTCTCTACAAAAATGTAATAACACATGCCTTTAAAATGTGAGTATCACTGGGTAAAATGCTTGCGAATGAATGTGTGTCAATTTCCAGGGTTTTTTTTTAATAGGAAATTCAGTAGCAGGGGAATTGAAGATATTAACAAATTGCAGCAGGGTTAATTACATTTATGTGTATGTAATGTGCTGTGCACTAAACCGATGATACATGGATGATTGTCAAGCTGGGGTTCTTACCATTTCAAGAGCTCCTCTAAGTACCCCACAAAGTACGTTGGAGTAAAGCAGTTTTTCATGTCCCGGAGGTAATTCCACAAATTCTGCCAAAGGATTGTTGTCCAATATCAATGAGAATTCATCAGCAGCAGGACTCCATTTTGTCACAGATGGGGTAACACCAAGAAACATTTTAAACCCCAGCTAAATATCAAGTGAAAATATTAGAAATATAAATTAGTCCCACTGGTAAACGTTTCTTCAAAATTGACTTGTCCAGTGATAGAAATGTACCCACGTACTGTACCTTTGCTATAATATCGGCAGTTTCACGCAAGTCATGACATCTCCCAACATTCCCTTTGGCGATAAGATCTTCAATTAATCTTATACCAATATTATAACCCCTAGAACAAAACAGATATCAAGAAAATGTTGGTCCTGAGAGATTTACATCCCAAGAATCTCAATGTTTCCTAAGTTGGGGTCTGAAAGAATGATGAGGGACTCAATGGTATCTGTCATTTAAGAGGGGTCTATTGATGTCTAATTTATACTTTGTTATAATTTCAAGAAAAGCTTGAAGAATTGGTAATTATTATAAATATAAAGTAAATGGTTTGAACCTAGGAGTATCATCAGATGTGTGAAGTTGATCGTCCAGGTTGTAGTCTTGAGAAAGACTGTTGTTGGTGACTGACGTTTCGACGGCCTCAGCCGCGGTCATCTTCAGAGTCAAGTAAAGCGTGTTTGCCTATATATACGTCTGGTTCATTACGCCATCGTTTGTGTCATAATTAATGTGAGTGGGTGTCGCGTCATGCAGCCAATATTGTTTGTCATCGGTTGTTTGTGTCATAATCAATGTGAGTGGGTGTTGCATCATGCGTGGGTATATTGTTTGTTGGTAGGTCTATTGTTCATTGGTGCGTGTGAAGAAGTCTTTTGTATGGTGTTGGTAATTGTGATCTGTTAAGTGGTTTATGTTCCAAGTTGGTGTTAGTTTGTGTTAAAGGCGATACATTCAGCCGAGTCCCAGTGAATATCGTGTTTTGTTTGTATGTGGTGTTCAGCTATGTGATTAGCAAATAAATATATTTATAATTATATATTGTTAAATATAATATATTAATCATAATATATATATATTTCATAATTAGAGTTCATTGAAATTTATACAATTGAGATGGGCTTTTTTACATTTTATCCAATTGTTTGTTCACAGCCTCGTCACTTTCGTGATCTTTAACCAACTGTGCGACGAGGGCACCATATGTTAACGAAAACAACTCGGAACTCTAAACGAAGAAATTGCTTAAATATTAAGGGTACTTTATAACAGTCGTATAAATATAAATGGGTTTTCTCTTCGCGATTTTGGCACATTACTCACCACTTTCTTACTATCTCCTCTTACTGATGATTGACGAGACATCGTAGTTTATTTCTCTTTATCGTGAAAAAATGTGAGAAGTTGTTTTATAAACGATTTGGTGCTTTCAAAGTCGACGAATATTGAATCTGATGCAGCTATTTGTCGACCATTGGCAGAGAGAAATACGTAGGGGACTGGTACTAGATTATTTTGCCGAAAGTGAAATGGTTGAATTGAGTTGTGTTATCATGTGGTGGTGTTTTTATCAGAAAAACTGTTTACAAATGAAATAATAAACATAGAAAGAACACACAGAGAGTGCCCTTCGGTTCCTTGAAGGAGATGTGTGCAATTTGAGAGCTTAACTTTGCCAAAGATTCCTGTAAAAAGTGTGAAGTGAAGGAAGATGGCATCTCCTCAAGGCACAACACTACGTGACTTCCAAATGGAAATACAGGTATAAGATTCAACAACCAGTTCATAACATACGTGAAAATAAAAGATCTTTTTAATAATAATGTCTATTTTAAACTTCCTTTTAATATTCTAAAAAAGTACATCTATTTAAATTAATATAATAAAATAAGTAGTTTTTATTATTTAAACATGCTAATAGGCTTCATTAATTTTTTTATCATTCAAAAATCATGCTGAAAAAGACATTTTAAAAATGTGTTGCTGGGGAGAGGGCCAGGCAGGGCTAAAATGCGGGTCGCAGGTAGCGGTTTCTCCCTAACCCTTAGAAAACTCGTTGGGCGGGGGGTTAGGGTTAGGATCTTTGTTGTTTTGGGGTTGGTTCCAGTCGTCTCTTCACATTTCGACCTTTTGGGTTTAAAGAGACACAACCCACCCGCGACCGGCGTTTTAGGGAGAGGGCCTGTATACCAACTGCTTGCAGTTTTGCAGCTCTGTTTACATGTTTGAATATATTCAAACATGTTTGCCAATGAACCACTTCTTATTACAGTTAGTTAACTTGTGCTTTCCACTGAGAAAATCATTAGCTATGGTTACTTTATATTTTTGTATACTTTTATAGTCCTATGGCTCTGGACCTTATACACCAGAACAACAGCTAAAAATCAATCAGCATAATATGCTTTTCCAGAAAGCAAAAGAAGAAACAGCCAAGGTACAACAACATGATGCATTTTTTCAGCAACATCTAGGGGTGCACCCCATAGTGCCTTTTTCTATCCGGCCGGATTTGCCGGATTGTTGAAAAAAATCCGTCCGGATATTTTCGTATACAAGGCTCAGTCCTTTTCAGGTAGAATAGTTGAATTGCCATATTTTGTCTAGTTTCTCAGCTATAATGTAATGTAATGTAATATAATTTTGTGAACTATTACAGGACCCCACTGAAAAACACTTCGGTGACATGGGTATCCTGATTAAATATTATTATTATTACTAGTAATTATTGTCATAAAGAAGTGTTGCGTGAAAGGAAAAACTAGGCCAATTCTGGAAAATGAGATGTTTATGTTGAGTTACAATTTATTAGTTTTAATAGGCAAACTGTTTGATTTTGACTGATATTCTGGCAAACGAACAACAGATGGTAAATGGTTGAGTGATAAAAATCCCTCGTGTGGGATGTCATCGTTCTCAAAAGCATTAAGATACATAGTGTCTCCTTGAGTTAAAAGGCTGTCTATTCTTACCGTATTCCTCTCGAACACTGGAATGGTCTGTGCTTTTAAATGCTGAATAAACACATAAAAGAGCATTGCTTTCCTAGAGACTGGCTACTAAAACTTCCATGGCCTTGATGAACACTTCCAAAAGCAACTAGAGACATGATGGAAAATAAATGAGAAACTCATTGTCTTATGGTAAAGTGAGATGAGAAACTCATTGTCCTCGACAAAGACTACGTGTAGTGAAAATGCCATTGTGTTTCATGGTTCCCCCTGTAACCCCCGCGTTGAAGCGTGAAGTGGAAACGTGTTCAGTTGTTAAACGTGTTATGAGCGACTTTGTCTATTTTACCGAATTTAGTTCTTTGCAAGTTGATATCTTTTGTCTGTTTAAGTAGATAGTTAACGATACGTGGACGATCGTCAAGCTCATATCCTCAGAAAAATTATTCTGAGTCCCGTACAGGAATCGAACCTGTAACCTTCTGATCGCCGGTGAGATGCTCTAACCATTGAGCTAACAAGACTCAGATGGAGAGCGAAGATTACTTAACCATAACCAACAATACTGGAACAGTAAACAAGCTCAATATTATCAAAGTTTTGAAGTTTGGCATGGCGATGCTTAATGTAATAAAATCAAAAGTTTGCGGTTATACACCATGTTTATTTAAAGATAAAATTTGCTTTTATCTTTAAAATTTTATCTTTAAAATAAACATGGTGTATAACTGCAAACTTTTGATTTTATTACAAGCTCAATATTGCTGTTTTATTGTAGTAGGTTGTAGTGATGTCTATATTTTTTATTATATTTGAATTAACATAAATTTAATACACCTTGGAAAACTGTCAAAATCATATCCGTTATCCGGCCAAAATCCAGCCGGATACTAAATCCGGTGCACCCCTAGCAACATCAATCAAAATTTTATTAAAATTCTCATACAACTACACATATCTTTTAGTATCTATCAAGACCACAAGGTTCCAATCCCTCAGTTGTGATTATGTCCTCACCATCATCGGCTCCCATGCAAGCTAAAACATTGCCGACAACAAACCTGCGAGGTATGTCACCAGTATTACCTCAGGGAACTGTTCTCATGCAACAAGCTATTCAAACTTCAAATAATATCACATCACAACCTGCATCTAATATAACTATTGTGAGTAACAACCAGAAAGGGTCACCTGCATTATCTCGTCTCTCTTTGCTTGCTCAACATCCTCAAGGACACAGCAATACAGCTGCTAGTCAGATTCAAATAAAACCCAATGGCTCGGCAACATTCACCACTGTCTCAAAATCAGGACAAACCTTACAGCGGCAAGTTCTTCCTGTACAAACTTTGCCAGGTAAGTGTAGTGTACGAAAGTCTCTCGGAATATAAAATTCAAATATTTGAGCAAGAGTGTAATTACAATCTTGCTCAAATATTTGAATTTTATATTCCGAGATGTGTGTATGAGTTTGAGGTATTACAGCCATTTTCCATGCAAGCACTGCATAGAAGTTGGCTGTTAAGACTGAATAATAATAATAATTATAATAAATACTCATTTCTTACATAGCTGTTCATACACCAGTGCGTATGGTAGCAGCCATACCTGGTCACAAAACACCAACTGGACATGTTTTAACTGCTGTGAACATTCAAGGATCTCCCCAGAAGCATACCATCACCCAAAGAGCTATTGCTCCTCATGGCATCTCCGTCCAACAGTCACCTCAAGGGACACAAATGGTTATTCAGGTATCAACGCCAGGTTCTCTTGCCAAACCTATTGTTGCCGCTACTGCTGCAAGAAATGCCACTCCTGCAACACTTATTGCTCAATCTGCGAGCAATGAGAGTTTAAAAACGCCTCTCTCTGCTGCACCAAAAGTTGGACAACCAATCAACATTAATCAAGGTACAGTTACCAATAATTTATCTTTGGTATTATTGTACATTTTTTGTACTCTTCTCATGTGAATTAGGTCTTCATTTTACAGAACCAGTCAGCACAGAATCTCAACAAATTCTTTCAAGGAAGAGAATTCAAGAATTATTACATGAAATCGATCCTCGAGCAACCTTGGACGAAGATGTTGAAGAAGTACTGTACCATCTTTTTAATGTATTTTTAAAAGTGATGTTTTGCCATAAAGGGAATTATTTTAATATTTAAAAATTGTCATTTTTAGCTCTTACTTCAGATTGCCGATGACTTCATTGAGAGTGTTGTAAACTCATCTTGTCAAGTTGCCAAACATAGAAAATCAAATGTGTTAGATGTACGAGATATACAATTACATTTAGGTAAGTTTTACAGTGTAAAACAACTGCAGAGTTGAGTCAATGAATATGGGAGAAAACTATGGTGGCCCATAAAGGGACACCCCTTCACATCATTAAAAGGGACACCTTGTTTGAAGGGAGCAGCGTTCGATAGAACCAAACCTGCTCTGTAGATCAAATAGACCTGCTCGGTAGAACTATAGGCCTGCTCCGTAGATCAAATAGACCTGCTCCATAGAAAATAGACCACTGCTCCGTGGAAATCAGCCTGCTCCGTTGGTAACAGGCCTGCTCTGTAGAAATAGGCCTAAACTGCTATAATAACAACTGTTTTGGTTATTAGAGCGTAACTGGAACATGTGGATTCCTGGTTATGGCACAGAGGACTTCAAACAGTCCAAGAAATTAGGCTCTACAGAAGCACACAAACAGGTAGTGTATGGTATAAACTGTATGAACTTCATGGTATATGCAATTTGCAGCAATTCTGATGTGTTTGTGAGTGTTACGTCCCTTATGTTTTCAAAGTATATACATGTACAAAGTAGTAGCTAAAAATTAAGTTGTGAATATAGTGAACTCTCTCTAAGTGGACACACCTGTAGGTGGACACCTCTGAAAGGCGGAAGGTGTCTGCCTTAGAGAGAGTTCATTGTAATTCCCATTTTGATTTTTTTCAGAGACTTGCCTTAATAAGAAAATCCATGAAGAAATGAGAGGAGCATGTGGAGTTGTCAAATTATTGTGGAACTATTATTATCCTTGACCTAAGCACATTTTGGAGAAAACTGAAGTTGTTATTCGTAGCATGTAACCAACTGGATTGTGTTACATTGCATTTAAAGGGACGATGGTGTCATATATGTACAGTTACGAGGTTAAACAAATAATGGGGGTTAAAATTTGCATGTTGCAATAGTTTTGCATCTGCTGCCTGAGCAGTACTAGAGATTTCAATTCAGGCACACAGCAGCACAATGTTAAGATGTGAACTGCAGATGTTTGTTAGGTGTGTACAGTTCTTTCCATTGTCCTGTAGAATCCAAATATCCTCTTATCAAAGCTGGGGCTTATAAACTGGAGGGTTTCTAAAAATAATACAACTATTGTAATGTACAGTACACTAAAAGCAGCGGTTCTGAAAGTGCTGGTCATTCAAAGGTTATTACATCTGCTAGAAAATATTCAATACCAACATAATACTGAATGTATTGTGACCAAGCTCAGTTTGCAATCTAGTAAGCAACCATTGGATTTAGTAGGTTTGATTCCAGCCTTGGAATTGTGTTTTAAATTTGCAACTGCTCTTGGGTGAAATATTGATACCCCAACTGATTTTATGGTTAAAGGAGAGAATGTTGGTACTGTAATTAATAACTGGAACTGCTTGTAAATTAATATGCCAACCTAGCAATTTAACAAAAATAAACATATCCAACTTGTGGTTTAGTGGTTACCACATGTCCAAGCTGAGAGACACAGGTTCATATCCTAGGTCGGACCAAATAATTGAGGAGAAAGTGCTGCCTTTGCCATAATACCAGCAAATGGTAAGACTTTCGGGTAATGACCTTAAATCGTCGGCCCTCAGAATGCCTATCATAACTATGATCATATATAGGCTTCTAGCCTGTTGGGGTATTCCGTTCACCCTAAGAGTGATAAATCTACTAAATACCCGAGCACAAATAAAGTTGAAACAAAGTGGGTTTTTTTTCTCAACAATTCATAATTTCAACTCTAGAGATTAATGTACCATCTCCCTATTTTTTTAAATTTTATACAGAAACATCTCAATAACTATATAACTAATATGTACAATTGTTATCAGGCATAATATTTGTCAATGTTCAATTGCTTCTTCTTTGAAATTCATCAGAAGTTAAACCCAGATTGAGGTAACTTAGGTGTTCCAAACTGAAATCCTGTACCATTCACTGTGCTTGTTGGAGCAATCGATGCAACATTCTCGTCCTGGAAAAAGAAAGAAAGGTTTCACATCTTGATTAGTTACACTTGGTAAAATACTTAAAGCCAGCAGACCTTTTCTCACAAACGTCAGTTAAATTTAACAATACCTCAGTTTCAAAATATTTGTCAATAAGTGCTTGAGCATCTTGGTAGACTTGCTCATTTTCGTGTTCCTGCAACATCTCAATTTTATCAAGACCTGGCAAGACAATGAAATATTATAAAAGATGTGGACTCATTTTTATGTAAGTAAATCCCAGGTTAGTTAACTGTAATACTACACTTGAAGAATTGTACAATAAGTTTAACTGTACAAGTTTTAAATCAGATATACAGTACCCTGACATTCTTCAATCTGTCGTGCAATATTTTCAAGTATGCCCATTGCATCACATTTCTGCAAAGCACAACATAATGTAGAAGTCAAACATTAAATTTCTTTTCATATTTTTTATAGGTATGTATTAATCACAGAACACACATTTCAAGATTCACTTACGGCAAGAATATTTTTGAAGGAATCCAGTAAAACCAGTATGACCTTAATGCAAAATAAAGTATGTCTGGTAAGGTTACATAATTATATAAATTAAATATCTTAACATAAAAACAGGCTAATATAGTCTGATTGCATTCTTGATAGCGAGGGAGGCTAGAATGAAATTTTTGCAATGTACAGTATGTAGAATTCACTCTAAACCTTTGGCTCTTTGACTGTCAGCAGCTTGCACAGATAAGGAATTGCACCGCATTCTTCTACAAAATACCGTATCTACAAAAAAGAGTACTAGTAAGTGAAATTCTGAATGTGGCCTCAGGGGGTTGGGTTGTCTTGACACCACTGTCTTCTATCAAATATACAGTTAATTTACAATCAATGATATGTACTCCTTACTTGTTGAAAATTGCTCCCAGATGTGTAGTTTGTGACCACCCAAACAGCTTCCTTTTGGCTTTTATAATCACCCTTGAAATATTTGAATAACATTGAGAAATAGGAAGACATCAAACTTAGAGGTGATTTGGAACTCAATTGTCTCCATCAGGGGTGATTGTTGTAATGAAGACACTAGATTGCAGTGTTGAAACGTTGGGTCATGGACAGTAACTTATAATGGTTGTATTGGGAAAGTATTTGTTATTCTCTGGCAAGTTGAATACAGCAATTGTTATTTTAATACGGTAATACCTGATCCATGACATTCAGAACCACTGGAATCAATTCTGCATTAATGACTGCCTGAAATTTAATGATTAAAAAGTGATCATTGATTGAATAATAATGGCATTCTGCTCAATGATCTGGCCACGGACATTAAATAAAACAACACTTGTCTAAGAATCTGAAAGGTCATGGTTAACATTAGCAATTGTAATCCCATGAAAGTACTCGCTGTTGCAAAAAGAAAGTTCAGTTTTTTTAATCAAACTTGATAAAATAATTTTACCTGAATCTGAGTTTCATTCCCTGCTGTGATATTGGAAAGTGCCCAAGCTGCTTCCTAAAAATAAGAAAAATATAAAAAGTATATAATATATATTCTTTCTTTCCTTCCTTTCTCCCTTCTTATTTAGTTATACCTTTATAAGACTAGCCTTCTTGTGTGTTAACAAACCAGCAAAGTGTTTCAAAGCTCCTAACTCTAAAACTCTCTAGAAAACGATTTAAAATATATTTTGATTACAAACAGTTGCACCTCCCTGTGGCAATGCTGTACATTTTGTTCATTCACTTGCAGTACCTGAGTTTGGGTATCTGTTCCTGTCACAATATTACCAACTGCTCTTAAAGCTGGGGTCTAAAAACATGTTCAATTAGACATGTTGACAGCAATAGATCCCAACATACAGCGTGGAATTTAACCAAAGCTATCCCACGCTTTTCATTAAATATTATGGTTAAAGATAATTCACATACCAGAATATTTAGCTCTTCTTGGGCACCCAGTAATGAAACCAAACTTGGCAAAACATTTGAGTTAATTACAGCCTACACACAAGTACAAGAACCATGACAAGTTGTTGTTTTTTAAGCAATGAAGTAGGTGCTCTATTTTAATAAAGTTTCAAGCATTATAACTTTGGTACATTGCTTACTTGAATTTTGTCATTGGGTCCATCTGTGATGTATGACAATGCCCAGCAGGCATCAGCAACAACTTCTTTGTCATCAAATTTAATCAGATGAACTAATGCCGGTAGGAGCTAATGGTAAAAATACACAGTTAAGGAATTTGCTCAACTGGTAGTACTATAATTTGTAATGGTTTTAGGCACCTGTTGTACAGCCAAAAATGGAGGTGGAGGATTCTTGTTTCGACACAGATTGGATATTGTCCAAGTGATGTTTCGTAGAAAAGAAGCCTGTAGAGATTTAATGTTTTTCATTTTAATGGTCTTCAGTAACCTTTTGATTACAGGTTGTGATTTTTTTAATGATAGCTTCAACTATTACCTGTCCACCAGATTGATGAATCAAGGCAAGTAATGGTTTTACTGCACCATATTCATTAAGAACTTTGTCCCTTAATTTTGAGCCATCACCTATAGTTGTGAAACACAAGTTTTACCTGATTGTTCTAGACAACAATCTATCTAGTATCAATAGGACTTTGTAAACCAGTTTCAATTATTACTGACCTGCAATATTGCCTATTGCCCAGACAGCCTGCTCACTAACTTTCTGATTTGGAGAAGATAACAGCTCAACGAAATAACGAAGAGCCCCTGGAAAATTATCAGTAGGTTATGATGACAGATTTTGACTTAGTTTAATTGTCTGTCTCCTTACAGAACTTTTGTATCTCACAAAATATTTGACATTAAATTGTGACCTAATATGTCTCAATGTAATAGACTTGCAGCAATGAATTATTGAATCTTTAATACCTTCATTGACAACAATCCAAGTTTGCTCAGAAGACCCGGATGCTATGTTTGTCAAAGCCCAAGCAGCTTCAAACTGAATGTCAGGGCTATAATATAGAACAAACTAATATTACTTATCATAAATTACATTTCTTTACTTCCATAATTTTCTAATGTCATTTTGAATGTCTCATTACAAGGTGCTTATTTTACATTTTATTCTTACTTAATGCCCTGTTTTAAACACTCGACCAACTTGGGAACAAGTCCAGCTCTATAAGAAATAGCAAGAAAGAAAATTATGTATGCTAGAATACTAGTATATAATCTTTCTTCTAAGTAATATTTATGACACCTACTCTATCACTTCATCAATAGGAGGATTCCTTTCTCTTGAAAGTAATTTCCTGGTAATTAAGAAAAATTTATAAACCTACTGTGAAAAAATCATTTGAGTTTTTTCAAAGAAATATACAATGTTATGTCCAACAGACCTTGTTCCTTGTACAGCTAAAAATATTTTCTCTATTGACGTCTCTGTTGACAAAATTTGACTGATGCTCTGGGCACTCAATTGAACCTTGTGAAAATAATATATTTATGGTGAAAAATTATCAAAGAAAAATGTATTAGATGCAGGCAAATAGTGTGCACTGTTGTGAGTTTGATTGTGTGTATATAGATTGATGTATTTCTATATATCATAGGGCTGTAATAATATATTTATTGATAATACATTATTAAAAATTATAATTAAAAATCAATACTGAACTGGGGATGCAACCTAATTTCTGAAGGGCAAAAATGGGTCGCCACCTACTTGTACTATCAAGTTTTATGATTGGTTGATTAAAACAATAGAATCAACCACAAAGAAACCAATGTCCTAACCCTATTTATTTGTTCCATATAGCCAATCACAAAACCTGTTCATTTTAGGTACGTATTTACCGCAGTTCGCCACCCTTCGCCACCCTTCCACAAGGACAGCTGTATTCACATGGAACTAAAAAATCAGATATTCTTACTGTATCTTACATTGTTATTGACGTTATTGTTCTGTTGCAATGGAGTAAGATCGCTTTTTGAGATGTTCCTTCTTTTTAAGATTTGATTGTCTCTCTTTGCCTGGTTCAATAAAAATACGTTGAAGATTACAGTGTTTAATATACCATTATTAATATAAAACATGATCATCAAATTCCAAACTACAGCAATGCCAATATACCTTTCTTAATTCGACAGTTACTTCATTCCGCCGTCTTCTCATTTCCTATCACGAAAAGAAAGTACTATTGATATCCTATTTTACGCAGAAATACGAACAGAAAATCTAAGGAATGCTTTCAGTTTCAGGACACAAGAATTCATTCATTTATATTGACTGACATGATCATTAGCTTCGATGAAACAATGAAATTGAACAAAATTAATGTACTTACACCTTCATCTTTTCCTTTATGCTTGAAGCTTTTTAATCGGTTTTGATCATTCTCGTTGACAAACACAGGCATTTTCGTAATTTTCTACGAAAGGGCGAGCAACGCTAAGTGTATTACACAAAAGAAGCTGCGTGAATGAGATGCAGAGCTCAAATAACACGAGGCTTGGTTTCGTTTTCTTCATTGGAAATTTAAAAAACCCTCTTATTGTACAAAGCAATATGATTGGATAAATTACAAGTACAAAACAATGTGATTGGATAAGTTTTCCGCACTTGAACAAGCCAATCACAACAAAGATTTTCTAACGGATCAAATTTGATTGGCTCATCCATTTTAAATTTTGTGGAATGTCTGCATTGAGTTAGTATCGCTGGCGCGGATATCGATTCCCCTTGGAAACGACAACAACAATATATGGCGGGAGTGAATTTGAGAAAACTTTACTATTATATATATTTTACAAGGCTGTAGCTGAACAGAATGTCTAAGTCAAAACGTGCAAAGAGTGGCTCTGCACATGATATCACAAAATGGGAAAACGGCCTAGCGCAAGCAACACTTAACGAGGTAATAAAATTTGCATTATTTTTGAAAAATTTAAAAATAATACGTCGACGAACCTGAAAAAGGCTGAATTTTTATTGATAGCATTGAGTTGCATGTTTGCTATCAATAGTGCTTTATAATGTAGGATAAGGAATTGACAAGTGATTTTTTTCGTTCTATAGGATGGGTGGAAAACTTGTGTGTTTTTTCTGGTGTCCAACAGACTAGAAGACAACGCTTTGATAGACATTTCATGTGGAGTGATTTCTACTGGATTAAGGAAGTTGTTCAGCGTAATAACAAAAGAGGGACTGTTGAAGGAGGTGAGATGTTTATACTGTTTGATTATAAAGGTATTTTCTCTACCCCCACTTAAGGAGATGGGTGGGGAGTTTGGAAGACCAAGTATTTAATATGTGCCCTTACTACTATTTTGAAACTGTAATTATAAAAAAGTAACAGAATCTTATCCCGGCATTACCACCACTATATATACAGAATTCTTGACTAGGCTTTCTGCAACGGCTTCTGTAGCTCAGTGGTCAGAGCACTGCACTAGCATCGCAGGGTCGCGGGTTCGATTCCAGCTGGAAGGCCTTGAAGTTGCATTTTTCGCAACTGGTTCCGGTTTGGTCTTAAAATGTATATATTCCAACACTCGAAATTTTCCTTCAACATAAATCCTTATAACATTAAGAATATATTGTTGTAAGAGCATTGAGACTATTGTATAATGCTCCTAATATGTCTTTATTATTATTATTTTGGGTAGGTAAAGGAGTATGGCAAAGCCGGAGGTGGAAAAGGCAAGACAACCAGTAAATTACCTGAGTTTGTTGAAGTTTGTGAGCAAGTGAAGCCTTTTGTTGACCAAGATGAAGATATACCTCCAGCACTTCTGGCAAAACTTCTTAAATTTAAACTTCTTCATTTAAAAGCAAAAGATCTTGAGAGAAGAGAAGAGGAAAAAAAGGTACAATTTGTGTGAACGATGTTGCTACAAACAAATCCCATCAAATTGTTGTCCTACAGTCAAAATTTTTGTCCTAAAATCAACACAATATCACATGAATGTTGTTAAATTTTTGGGAATTTTGCTTGAGCAATTCAATTGTTATTTGTTTCATTTTTCCTTAGTTGTGTTCTTTGTCTGGTTTTTGAAATTATTTTGTTGGGTTTTTCAAAGCCTACTTCTTACTATTGTCATTTAAAATTGAATAAAACACATTGTCAGCACACCCAAGGTTCATTATTGGTGTCATTTTATTAGGCAGTCATGTTCAAACATATTTTGTTATTTTGTTTTCTAGGAAAAGTCAAAAGATTCTGTAAATAAAAAGCCTAGTAAAGGTTCAGCTAGTCCTGGCAAGGGATCTAAATCTCCAAAGAGAAAAGGAAAGAAAGGAGAAGCTGAACCTCCACCTTCTCCAAAGAAAGATACAAAGTTAAAGAAACGAGGAGAAATTGAAGATACTTTTAAAACTATAGGTTTGTATTTTAATCCCTTCATTATCAACATATAAATTCTCCTTAATGGTCTCCTAATGTTTCTTATAGTACTAGTTGGGAGAAGTTGTTTTAAAAACATGTTTTATACGTTAATATACACAATGTTGTAGTGAATGTGGGAGAGCTCGGAGTAGACAGACGATACGTGGATGATCGTCAAGCTCATATCCTCAGAAAAATTATTC
This sequence comes from Chrysogorgia sp. JL179-B06, assembly GCA_035772405.1. NCBI lineage: Eukaryota > Metazoa > Cnidaria > Anthozoa > Scleralcyonacea > Chrysogorgiidae > Chrysogorgia > Chrysogorgia sp. JL179-B06. The sequence continues at coordinate 92,417 of JAYKKM010000071.1, read as the reverse complement.
TGAGTCCAGTACAGGAATCGAACCTGTAACCTGTTGCCGGTGAGACGCTCTAACCATTGAGTTAGACTCAGATGGACAGCAAAGGTTACAATGATGTACTGGTTCGATTGATATATGTACTGCCTATATGCAGCAGTCACTATATATCGGTAATATATGCACACTGCTCTAGTGTTACAGGTGTATATTATACAGGTATATATTACAGCCTTACAGGTGTATAGTGAATAGGTTACTACTTACAGGTTCGATTCCTTGACGATCGCCCATGTATCGTCTGTCTACTCCAAGCTCTCCCAACATTCACTACAGCAGTGTGCATATAATATATTAACACAGCTATACAAATTCTACTTGTTGTTAGTTGGGAGATGTTAATTGTTTTAAAAACATGTCAGTTTATCTTTGGTGATCATTTCTTTTATTCTCATTACCTCTGTACTTGATTAACCATTGATATTATTAGGAGAACTTAGATATTGATCAACTCCTATGTGTAATATATGTGTAAAAGGTCTTCAATCATTGGTACGATCTTTCAAACAATTTAATTTCTTTAAAAGATGATGAACCCGACAAGGAAGGAAGTCCACAACATTACATACTTATTCATGGTTTCAATGTTGCTTCTTCATTACAACATCTTGCAAATATTGGAGTTAATATTAATGCAATCATCAAGATTAAACAGAATGAATATATAACAATCAATCGCAGTCCTGTTAAAGTAATACCCCGCCATGAGAATTTGGAGGTATGAACCTTTCAATAATTATACAGTTTAGTTCTAATTAACATTTCAAAAGTGCGTCGTAAAAACATTTTGTCGAAAATTTAGAGGGAATGCGGGGCTACAACGCCCCGTGTGGAGCACACAAGATAGGCGTATCATGCGCGAAGAATACGTGTAATATACGCGAAGAATACGTGTAACATACGCGAGGTACGCGTAATATACACGAAGAATACGCATATACGCAAGAATGAATGATGCGTAACGTATGCAAAGAATGCGCATAGCATACGCAAAGAATATGCACAACATGCGCGAAGAATATGGATATCATACATAAGATGCGCAACATATGCGAAGAATACGCACAATATACGCCACTAACAATATGCGTAACATGCGCGAAGAACACGCATAACATATGTGTAACATACGTATAACATATACCCGTTTTTTATAAGAATATATTTTATAAGAATATCGAGGTTGAAATTGGCGAAATTTTAAGAATATGTTAAGAATATACCCAAGGCTGAGAGTTTGTTAAGAACATATTTTTGCGTGTTGAGAATAAAATACAATAAAATCACATGTTTTTAAAAAATGAACTTTATTTTACCTTTGAAAAGTATGGTAAATTCTTTCCTTTTTCTAACAAAACCAGCTATCAGCTAACAAAAGGATAAAAACTAGTCCTATCTATACATATGGTCACATCCGTTTTAATTGACTGAAATACTATACTCTGTAATCTAAGAATATTCACAAGAATATTTTCAGCCTAAAATCGGCAGAAAAATAAGAATATCCAGCCTGGCCATGAAACACTATTCTTATAAAAAGAAAAGAGTGTACGCGAAAATACGCGTACAAAACTTGTATCGCGATTGTAGTTTATACTTTAAAAAATCCATCGCGATACGTTAATTCGAACTCTGCATTAAATTGCCCTTGGCCTAGAGTCACTACAGTAACAAATAAATTAATTTTTCCAAAGTAAATTTCTGATAATCACCATTCACTTCTAATTATCATTGTTGCTGCAGGTTGATGAAGATGAAGAGAATGGTGTTGTCTCTCAGTTGGATGAAACAGATGAGATTATTGATCAATATAAAGAAGGAGCCAAACTTGAGGCATTTTGGAAAGAGTCTGATGAGATGATTACAAATGCACCAACAGGTCACAAGTTAAAAGATATTGGAAAGTATGAGGTGATTGTATCCAACAACCTGCCTGAAGAAAGTCTAACCAATGTAGATGTTGATAAAAAGGTAAAGTACTAACCAAAAATAAAGTTTCTAATAGTTTTATAAACTGGATTAAAGTTGGTTCCTTTTGCTTATGATTTTGCTGTGCATTTATTCATTAGTATCATAGTAATTACTTCAGTTTTGAGTAATTCAGTTTGCTTTGTATTATTATATTTAGACTGAACTTGGCACCGAAATATTTGAGAAGATTGCAAATGTCTGTTATGACATGTTGGATGATAACAAGAATTATCAATGTTACCTTGACAACATGAAGTTACTACATGTTCCAGTACATTCACCTAGCCAAGGAATCCCAGAATCAACTGCACCTTCATTACCAACAGGTAATATTTTTTTTCTCCCTCCTTCCTCCCTTCCTTCCTCCCTTCTTTCCTTCCTTCATTCTTTCCTTCCCTCCTTTCTTTCTT